>JANRMT010062837.1:68472140-68496597 GCA_026402145.1 Polypterus bichir lapradei
CTGAGGTCAGGTGAATAAGGGGGCTGGGGAACCACAGGAATGCCTTTTGAGGTCAAAAATTCTGTTATGGAGAGGGCAGTGTGACATGGGGCGTTGTCATGATGGAGCATCCACTTGTCTGCAATGTCTGGTCTCACGCGAATGACCCTTTTTCTTGCCGATTCTCCAAGCTTAACACAAAATTTAATGGCACAACGTTGCTCCAAATTCCGCTGTTCCATTTTCCGTGACGCACAACCAAAAACACAACTTCGCTAATAGCAGTCACAAAAATCACGTAGTTAACGGAAGGAGTTGAAACTCGCACTGAGCTATGGGAGGGTACTGATACACGTGCTCTATCAAGGACAACAGCGCAGCGTTGCCAGATCGCTTGCAGTGTTGCCAGTCTCATTATTTTTCTGCCACACCTCGTATGTGTTATCTTTAACATGGCCTCAAGTACCAGCTGCCTCTCAATACTCAGGGCTGCTTTTATAAAGAACACTAAAGTGAGAGTAAAGACACACACACCAGGCCAGTTTAGAGTCGTTACATTTTCACACTGTTTATGACTTGCCTCCTAAAGCTTAGAAGTATTGCAAAGTTAACATGTATTCTTCATTTTTCTGAAGGGGTTCTTCATCTAAGCCGCATTGACTATTGTGATGCTTCGTTCCCAGGCTATTGTGATGGACGGGTGTCCCAGCCAGGATAGGGAAAGGGGCAATACCTGACCTGGAGGCCATTAAGATGCAAGAACAGGGGGAGACAACCTATTAGGATTACATGCTCCCTCAATTCACTGAGTGGCAGAATCCCTGGGCAACTAAGCCTGTATGGATACCCACAAGGCATGCTGGGAACTGTAGTCCCATGGGGCAGCCTTGTCAGGTTCTGTGGGGGCCACCAGGAAGTGCTGGAAGTATCCCTGATCCCTACTCTGTGGGACATTCGTTTGATGCTAGCACCTGAAGTACTCCCGATTTCAAGATAAAAGAAGCCACTCAACCTCATCCAACCAAGATGGAGTTAAGTGTGAAGGATGGACAAAGCTCTCCTGGGAGATGTTGAGAAGAAGAAAGAGGGAGAGAGAAGAAATTGTGTTGTTCCGATGTTAAAGCCATTTTGTAAGGTATTTTGTATAATAAAATGTGTGTTTGCATCCAGGACATGTATCTGTGCAGTTGTGTATGGGGTTTGGGGTGATGCAATGCTCCCTAGAGGCCAAAACATATAGTTATTGTGATTCAAAATATCACAGCAAGAATTAAAACTAGAACTAGTCCAAAGACACAATGCCAGTTCTAAAATCACTACACTTCAGTTAAACTAAGAGTTGATTTTAAAATTATTGTAAATGTCTTAGCTCCCTTATACACAGTTTTACTCATGCCTACTCACTGGAGTGTGAAATGTAATCACATGAAGAAAATGAGAGTATTAGATCAATATGAAGCACACAATATTTGAAATATACTACATGTGGGCTCCACTCTCCACCCATAGACTTTGCAGGGCAGACTTCACCACTGCTAAGGTGCTACCTAAAGAAGCCCCTTTGGTACGCGTATTGAAGTCATGGCTCAAGACTCAATATTTTAACATGGCATATTTATGCTGATACTGTTTTTAATAACTGTAACAATGATTGGAATTGATTGTTACTATGTCTTTATCATTCCTGTTCACCACTTGGTGTTTGGGGGTAACAGTTGGCATCACTGTTATGTAGAACAAATTATATCTCCTAACTACAGAATGTCCCATCCATTAAAGGAAAAAAGTTAGACTTTCATATAACTATATTATAGTCATTGACAACAGTCTACCCCACAGCACATTGCAGAATTGCCAGGGAGAGGCTGGGCACCTAAAATCAGAGGCAGTTGTCACTCATATTCGAGATAGCTCTAGCTGGCCTCCTGGGAAAGCAAAGGACTGCTGGAAATTAACACCTGACCAAGGGAAGCAGGCTGTTCAACTTTCCTGAGCACACCTTAATGACCATCCTTAGGCATTAAGTGGAAAAAATACTCCTTGAATTCCATCGCACAAAGGATGATGGTCATAAACAATTTCTTGAATGAAAAGAAAGAAAAGTAACTGTGCAAGATGACTGAGGTTTTTACTAACACTATTTTCCTTTTATTGAGTCACGTGTTATACCTGACCAGAGTAGAAAGCATTCTGTGCCAGTAACATTCTCAGATAAATTCAACATTCTTTATGGTGCTTTGTGGTCCTGAGAAGGGCATGCAATAATACTAGGATGTAACCCATCAATGTGGGCATCCATAGAAGTTGCTGGGCAAAACTCCCTACCACCAAGTGCTTTGACCTTTTTCCACTCACCCAGCTTGCCAGTAGATTGTGGTTTCATCCTCATTATCAAAGACTCAGTTGTGCAAACCTAAACTTTAGGCTAGAAAACAAAATCATTTTTTTCTGTTTCAGGGTCTTGAAATTATACAAAGAGTCCCATTGGTCTTTGATAAGCACAAGAACAGGACTGTTAATGGGACAACATTGCTGGAAACTGGGGTGAATGATATTCATTGTTATTCATTGGAGTTATTAAGACTTATCATCACCTGTTCAAGGTGAGAACCCCAGCTACTACCAGGGACAGCTGCCTATGTTGAGAACATCGAGAGATGCCGTCAGCTAACTCCTGCAAAAAGCCTAATAGTCAACTGGGGGCTCCTTTGAGAAAGATCTCGATTATTGAATGGAATACCCTGCTTCCCTACAGATTTAGCATTGGGGTCATCTTAAAGAACACTTCAAAGGACTGTTATTTCATCCAGTATAGGCTCCCATCTTGCACCCAACGTTACTAGCATAGACACAGCTCCCCACAATGCTGTGCAGGTAGTTTACAGGATCATCTTCAATTCAGTTCTATGTACTGTTATAGATTTACCGTTAAAGAGAGTTGATCACTTCATAAAAACTTACAAAGACTATGAATATATTACACTGTAACAACAAGGTGCATAACCATACAATGTCTTCAAATCTTATATACTAAAGTAAATAAACAATTATACTGTATTAGCGTGACTTTACTTACATTTAAACCAATTGAAATCTTGTCTAAAGACAGATACAGCCAGTTGACAAGGTAGGAGAGGAATTCAGAAGTACAAATTCCAATAAGCAGCATTCTTGGAGAAAAGAGAATCACAGTTCGCTTGACTGAGACCAAATGGCTACTCTACCATTTTAAACATACCATGACATCACAGAGCACACACTGAAGTCCACAACTGTATGAAACGTATAACTGTAATAAAACAACAGTGTGGTGTTGCATGGTAATTGTTAATTTTTAAATTTCCCAATTGTTTCAGGAGGAAGATATGAAATTGGTGTATATCCCCAAATACCTGAGGGTTCACATAAACAGCACAATGGACTGATCTGACAACACAATTTTGTACAAGAAGGTTGAGAGCAGACTGCACCTGCTTAGGAGACTCAGGTCTATTGATGCGTGCAGCAAGCTGTTGGAAATGTTCTTCCAGTCTACAGCAGCCACTGAATTGTCCTGCAGTCTTCTGGAGAAGCAACTTGAGCTCAAAAGATGTACAATACCTGAAAAGACTTATCAGGAAAGTCTGCACCATCACAGGGCTAACCCTGGACATGCTAGAAGCTGTAGTGGAAAGAGGATGCCATAATGGAATATCCCCTCCATCTCCTCCAGATGGTGCTCTGTTGGAGCACTTTTAGTCAAAGGCTCATTCCACCATGATGCACTAAGAAGTGCTCCGGTGGTCTTTTCTCTCTGCTGCTATCAGGAAATTCAAGGCTTCTAACCAACTTCCCAAATCAAATGCTGATACTCTAACTTCATTTTGCAATTTTAGAACAATATACACTTATTGTTTATTGATTGATTGTATTATTTGTCCTGTGAGTTTGTATCTTTGTTTTTATGTTTCTGCTACTGTGTGTATCTAAAGTTCCTCTTGGGATTAATAAAGTTTATTTTATGTAATCTAATCTAATCTACTGTTCAGTGACATTGATATATTAGCACGTCCATCTCCTGACTTGTGCTTTGCAATCTCCTTTACATTGTGTTGCCTTGAGTTTTCTTTTGTATTCATTTTGTAGGTTAGACCACCATACTGACACTCCACAAGCTGAACTTTCCAGGATAGGTGCAGTTATACTAAAGTCAATGGAAACCCCTTAACTACAGATAGGTAATCTCCATTGAACTAACTGTGTGACTTTCAAAACCAATTGGGAGTACCAGTGGTGATTTAGGTGCATCTATTAAATAGTAACTTGATGGAGTTAAATACTTATGCAGTCGGTTATTTTGTGTTTTATATTTGTAATTAATTTAGACAATTTTGTTAAGACCTGTTTTCACTTTGACATTCAAGAGCCTTTTCTACTGATTCGTGTTAAAAAAAAAAAAAAAAAAAATGAAATCCACTGTGATGCAATTTTATATAAAAATCCAATGTAAAAACTTCTGGTGGGGGGGTAAATGCAGTTACCTGTATAACTGCAGAGTAACTAGTGTTATTACCTTGTATTTATTGTGTTATACAATGTAATGCAGTGGTTAAGCACTCAAATGAAATTGTTATTCCACAATTTATACACATACGTACTTAAAAAAATCGGGGAATGACAGTTGCAATTGAGTACTTAATTACTGTATAGCATTACACTGTATTACATAGTAAGTTCACAGTAATAACACTTACAGTATATACTGTACTCTCGTTTAAGTTATCTCATGGAAAAGTCGGGGCTTGATTTTACCGTATAATTTCCTGTATTTTATAATGCGGAAAACTCACACTATTGGTCCAAGAGATTATGATATGCTAACGCCCACCTGAGAAAGTAACTACGGAGCACACTGCCTTTCTTTTTCTATGTATTGTGCCTACGTGACCACATGGTAATACCCGAACTATTCCGAAGCGACATTTGCACTGATTTGTGTTTTTTGTATCTCACACCCTCATACACCTTTATCGTAAAAGCATCCCTTATCTAAGATGCAGAGTTTGATCAGAAGAAAATATGAAGCTGGTTTTAAATGAAAAGTCATTGACGTGGTGAAAGAAATTGGTAACTGAGCTGCTGCAACAAAATTCGATGTGTCTAAGAAACTGGTGTGAGATTGGAGGAAGCAAGAAGATGTAAAAAAAAAAAAATTAAGTGTAGTTTTTTTAAACGGGCGTATATTTTTCAGGTTTCAAAACCCGACTTATACGTGAGTATATACAGTAGTTACTCTGTAATTATGCAGGTAATTACATGGTAAGTACAGTGTAATTAGGGACACCTAATCTAAAGTGATACCGATTAAGCAGAGTTGAACTGGGATGACACATTACTGTTAGTACAGCTGTCTCTAAAATCTAGCATCCTGAGTTCAAACTCAATCCCTGATTGCTTTCTGTACAAAGCTGCACATTCTGCTTATGTCTACATGGGTTTTCCTCTGGGTATTCAGGATTTATCTCCCCCAACTCAAAGACATGTATTGGATTAACGGGTGATTATAAATTGGTCCATAAATTTAGATACATTTGCTAATTTTACCCATTAGTCAACACTCAATAAGTCAAGTGGTCTTACTGTCATACCGTACGTGCACAGTATTGCAGCATACAGTGGCATGAAATAATGTTTCATAGGACTGTGGTGCAAGATTTACATAGACACAGGACAACTGCAAGACAGAAAAAGAACTATACTATACTCTAAATAGCTAAATAAATAATCGATAAGTGAATAGATTTTAATACAACAACAACATTTATTTCTATAGCACAGCTTCATACAACAATGTAGCCAAACTGCCTTACAAGATGAGAAAAGAAAGTTACAAGAAGAGAAAAAAATTAAGAATAGGTAATGTAAAATGTAGAATAAATAAAAACAAAACAAGGTAAGGTTAGATGGCTGGGAGTACACAAAAACAACTCCAGTTACGCTGTAGAAAAAAAAAACAAAATCTGCAGGGGTTCCAGGGACAAAAAAGTCTGTCCAGCCCCCACTAGGCATTCTGCCTAACATAAAATGTTCGTAAATCAAACCACTTAGTTTTCATGCTTCACATGACAGGATTTGATAAACTTGGCCTTGTGGACAGCAGAGACACTTGCCTTCATTCCAACATCTCAGGAGGCTGCATGGTGCCTTGATCAGGTGGTGTGGTGCAGATCGCCACCACAGATGAACTAGAAAGAAACAGCAGAGAACAGTAGACGATAGTACAAATAGCAGATCCCGTAAGAATATGATGATTACATACTGATACAGTCTGTTAAGAACGCAACCAAAAATTAGCTACAAAAAAGCCAAATTAAAGTAAAGAGTTCCACAGTATTAGCCAAATTACTATAGGTAAGGAATTCCAGATTTTAGGCATGTAACAGCAAAAGACCGCATCACTGCATCTTTTAAACTTTGCTGTTGGAATTATAAGCAAACCACCATTAGAAGATCTAAGGTTATGACTTGGAGTGCAGTGCGACATTCATTCCAAAATATAGGATGGAACAAGATTATTTAAAGCTTTATAAGGAGGTCCGGTTTTCAAGTGGCCCAAGATTAGTCTCTCAAAGCACTTCATGATGATAGGTGTGAGTGCTATAGTGCAATAGTCATTTAGGCAGGAGACAGAGGACTTCTTCAGCATGAGTATGATGGTGGCAGTTTTGAAGCAGTTGGGAAAGACTTCCTGCATGTGGGAAATGAAGAACATGTCTGTGAAGATATCCATCGACTTTTTTGCACATTCTTTGGGCACTTCGCATCACTCTGCCAGGTATGTAGTCTGGCCCAGTAGCTTTGTGTGTGCATTCAACAAAACTCTTCTCAAGTCTCTTCTCTTCTCATAATGTCCTGTGGGCTGCCTTTTCGCCTGATCTAAAGGCAGCATTAACAGTGTATGTAGATCCAATGTCACCCATGTTTTCTGATTTGTACATGCTTTGATGGTCTTCAAAACAGTCACATCAACTATGCACTTGTTAATGTAGCCAGTGAATGATAATGCATATTTCTCTAATATGATCTGATGGCCACAGGTGGCAGATGCTTTAAACAGGGCCAAGTCCATGTGTAATGACCTATAAAACTAAAATACCAAAGTGAACACATATTTTCAGAACAGTTGGCACATTTATTAAAAATGAACTGAAATCTTTAATTTATGTAAGTATTCAGACTCTTTGCTGTGGCATTCCAAATTGTGATCAAATGTGTCCCATTTACTTTAATTCTGTTTGAGATGTATGATTTGAATTCACCTGTGGCAAACTGAATTATTTACAAATTATTTAGAAAGGCATACACCTGCATATATAAGGTCTCACCTGTATAAAACTTCATGTCAGAACAGAAACCAAGCCATGAAGTCCTAGGAACTCTCTATATACTTCCAAGACAAAATTACGGTGAAGCACAGATCAGGTTCAGGGTATAAAACCTTCTAATGTTCCCAGAGGCACAGTGGCCTCAATAATTGTAAAATGAAAGACGTTTGGAACCACCAGGACTCTTCCTAGACTTGGCCATCCAACCATACTGAGTATCTAGGCAAGAAGGGCCTTGGCGAGGGAGGTGCCCAAGAACCCAATGTCCATTCTAACAGAGCTTCAAAGGTCCACTGCTGACATGGGAGAACATGTCAGAAGGATGGCTATTCCAGTGGCACTCCTTCAGTCAGGAATTTACAGTAGAGTGGCTAAGACAGATGCCACTATTGAGTAAAAGGCACCCAGATTTAAAGGAATCTGATAGCATCAGGAAAAAGATTCTGTGGTCTGATGAGAAAGAAACTGAACTGTTTGGTCAGAATTTCAAAGACTATGTCTGGAAAAGACCAGGTACTGCTCACCACCTGCCTAATACTATCCCTACTATGAAGCAAGATGGTAGCAGCATCATGCTATGGGGGTCCTCCTAAACAGTAGGGACACGGAAACTGATCAGATTTTATTTGAGGGAAGGATAATTGTAGCCAAATACAGAGAGGGACTTGGAAAAAAAACCTTTCCAGAATGCACATGACCTCAGACTGCCTTTGAGTGGACCAGCCAAAGCCCAGACTTAAACATCATAGAACATCTGTGGAGAGACCTCAAGATGACAATTTCCCGACACTTCCCATTCACTCTAACAGAGATTGAGAAGATCTGCTAGGAAGAATGGGATAAACTGCCCAAACCCAGCTGTGCAAAGCTTGTAGTAAAACTGAGTGCCTTTTATTGTTGTTTCACAGATGTACAATGAAATTATGGTGTGTCCCCTGAATACTTCATACAATATAATAGAAATAAAATCTTTAACAGATTCAACCTATGCTCTGCATTTTAAACTACACACATACATTAATATAACACAATAAAACCAACAAAACATTAATGTTGGAAACATATAAATAGTAAATATTGGAGTAGTTCCACTTTATAGTGATTGCAATGAGTCTCAGGAACATTGCACTTTTCTCCCATTGTTGCCAAGGATGACAGTGAAAGACATAAGATAAAGGGCACTTAGCTGCTGTAAGCAATTATTTTTAAAAAATGTAGTTCTCTAATAGCACTCGAGTAGAAGCTTTTCAGTAGTCTAGAAGTGTGCACCTTAGGGC
This sequence comes from Polypterus bichir lapradei, assembly GCA_026402145.1. NCBI lineage: Eukaryota > Metazoa > Chordata > Cladistia > Polypteriformes > Polypteridae > Polypterus > Polypterus bichir. The sequence continues at coordinate 68,480,761 of JANRMT010062837.1, forward strand.
TCGTTTATACTTCACACTCAGAACACGTACGCACACGCATCATGGCTGCCATGTGTTCCCAGCGTTCATTTGACGCGTCCTCTGAGGAGGTCCTCAGATATTAATGCAACACATGCGCAAGTTGCAGTACCAGCAAAAAGTCAGGGGCACAGTGTGATAAAAGTTGTAATATGACGAATATATCAGAGTCTCTGTTTACCATCTAAATGTGACAGAAAGCCGCTTTGTGGATCCTATGGGATCGATGTACCTGTTTCGATGTTTGATGAATGGTTCAATATGGTGAAGCAAAATGCCGACATACAGATGTATTTGTGGTGCTTTTATATTCAAGCGTTGCATATTCCCCATCGTAATGACACGATACATTTTAAAAGTCTCACATACCATCTTCTGTGCCGTCTTTTTTTTTTTTTTGCACCTTCACAACAGCATCAGAATGTACAGCAGCGTATTTGAGCCACAGAGAAAGAAAATTAAGGACACAGTGAAAAGGTTTATTTTGTGATTAAAGTGAAAATTTCGGCTTTCATCTCGAAATGTCCACTTTAACCTCATAGTTTACTTTATCATTAAAGAAGAGCGTCGTAAACGTCATCTTAAAACCGACCCAGTTGTTAATTGCTGCGTGCTTCTGGGGATCCCTCCTTAACTGACAGCAGCGGCAAGCAGCAATAGATCGCCACACAGAACACAATAAATGTATGATATTCCAGCTCTCTGCACATTTAGGGTGCTTAGATTTATACTTGATATCACTTTCATGATGAAATTCATTAACGTATGTATGTTACATTTTGCAGATAAATCATTAATTTCGTTTAAATAATGACTACTGTTAATAATTACACACATGGGGGTGACATTGTGGAGGATTAGCACTGCTGTCTCGCAGGGAGTCACGTTGCTGGTGTTCCCTGCCTGGAGTTCACGTGTTCTCTTGCTGGGTTTCCACACTGTGCTCCGGTTTCCTTCCAAATATATGCAGATTTGGGGATCTGGTGACGCTAAAATGACGCGAGTTTATGTGTGTGCTTGTATTCACCTTGCAATGAGCTGATGCCCCGTCCAGTGATTGTTTCTGCCTCGTGCCCAATTCTAGCTGGAATGGGCTCATCCCTGGATTGATGGATTTAATCATTGAACATCCTTTTCAGAGATATTGCGGTAAGGTGTCATTGGAATTTAATGGCTGTTCCAGGCAATTCACAACACAGCAAAGCTGAACCTGTTCGCACCGTGATAATATCTCGCACTGCCACCTAGTGGATTCCTCCAGATTTACACAAAGTACATGCGCAAGTATAAACAGTACAATGCTTGCGTAGCAGTAGCGTCCGCTGGAGCATGCGTCGCGTGAAGTATAAACCTGGCCTTAATAGAGCTATAACGTCTTCCAGAAAGCAGCAGAGAAAAAAGAGGTGGTAGCCTTGGTGAGATGGGTCCCTCATGATGTCTTTGGCCCTTTGCAAACACTGAGCTCTGTATATGTCCTCTAGAGAAAGTAACTAGATGTTGGTAATTTTTGTTCTGATTTGATGACTCTTTCAAGAGCCTTCTTGCTACCCATGGAGCACCCAGCATACCATATCAGGATGCCACAGGTAAGTATGCTTTCCACAGAGCAGCGATAGAAGGACACCAACAGCTGCTTGGACGGGCTAGCCTACATCAGCGTCCTTCAGAAGTAGAGCCGCTTCTGTGCCTTCTTCATCAGAGAAGTTGTGTTACCCAAGAAGATTCAAAGCTGTAATTGCTGCCAAAGGGGCTTCTTCAAAGTACCAAATTAATGGTCTGAATACTTAACATGAATGAGAGATTTCAGATTTTGATTTTAATTACACTTACTGAAAATAAATTTCACTTTGGGTTATGAGTTATTGAGCGTAAATTGATGGGCAAAAATGGCTAATATATCTATTTAAAATATTTAAATCTACAATGCACCAAAATGTGCAAATAACAAAGGGGCTTGAATACTTTCAGAATCCACTGCATGTTAGTTTTGATGGTGACGGATTTATTTTTGTCCAAAGATCTTCAAAATGTCAGTTTTCTGATGATCAGTTGCTACATTAACTCATCTTAAAGCGAATTCTCTGTTTAAAAGTTGGAGGGGGTCAGAGTCTGTCCTGGCACAGCACAGGGTACAAGACAATACCCAATCCTGGATGGGTAGAGCATATCAATAATCACTCAACATGAGCCAGTCTAACCTCCAACTCTTTGGAATGTTGGTGAAACTTCCACACAGGCACAGGGAGCATGTGCAAATTCCACACAGGTGCTGACAAGGCTGTGTCATTTTTTCCCTAAAATCATATTCTTGAAAGAAAGAAAAGCATTATTTTCTTTAAGTTATTTTTGATATACTGTACTTTTTTATTCCATAATCCTGTTTCTAATACAGGGAGTTGGGTAAGGTAGATGGAGAAAAATGATTCTAAGGTAAAAAAAAATAAAAGAATGGTAAAGTTACATTTCAGTTGTAGACAGCCTCCACAGCAAAACTTGTATTTCTAATGCTTTCCTTGTCATGTTGCCTTTCATTTTCAGTATATTTACTTTCTCTTTTTGCCATTCTTACAATCTGGTTTTAGCTAGTTACCTTTCAATCACCCTGGGCCAAAAAGGCATGCCTAGCAATTTCATAGTTTTGTTTTAACTCTGAACTGGAATTTGATGACGTTACATATCTGGAAAATTTCATTTTAGAAGTCTGGGGAAATCTGTATTGTTTGCTTTTGTGAGGGAGGTAAACATTTGTCATTCTGCAGGCTGCTTCTGGAATTGCGGAGGCTGCCATGAAACACTCTTGCATTTTAACATTTTTTTTTGCATCTGGCCAAGTTCACTACAGTGTTAGAGCTGTGGGGATATTCCTCAAGCAGGTATTAACATGCACACTGCTTTGATGTGACAACTTACATTTTTTTCCTATGGGAATTCTCCTTTGATAGTAGGCTGATTGAATTCCCAAGTAGAGGAGAATTGAAATGCTTTTAAATTCGTTTGTGCAATTACACTTTACTTTTATCTAAAGAAAATAAATCACCTCTAGGTTTGCCACTTTGATTTAGATTTTTTCTAAGAGAGTACAAGCTATTACTCAGACTGGATATTGTCCTCATAAGCTGGCTGAGTGGAAATAACTGGTTTTTTATAAAAGCCATGTAAACCAAAAAAGAAGAAAGAAGCTATTAACAAGGACATTCATTGTGGTGCCCAGTGTAATGGCACCATTGCACATTTTCAGACACTGGGCACTTGGAGCCATAAACAAGTGACCAGGGGATGGGAGAAATGAGACACAGACAATGATGACTGTTCAAAAAAACAGAAGTCTGGTTTATTTCAGAGGGAGGTGCCAATAATTATTTACAGTAATGTCTTCAATGCAAGAACTTTAACAAAAACAAGAAAAATAAGTGCAGCTGCTATCTTCTTATATAATACACTACCGTGGCTGTTCGTTTGTCTGTCCGGGATTTTAAATCACCTGTAGCTCGCAAACCGTTTCACCTATTGACCTGAAATTTGGTACACATATACTGCATGACGTTTACTATCCGTTTTTGGGGTGATGATTTTTATTACTCTTTTTATTTTTATTTTATTTTATTGTAGAATCAACTCTCGGCAGCGCACAGCAGGGCGGCCATGCGGCGTATGCATATGGGCACCACTCTCATTCCCTACCACCTTCGCAATCACTTCCCCTACCTCTTCATATCTTTAATCATTCTTGAGGCAGATTGAAGACTTATGTGTCAGCATAAGTGAAAAATGAAAGAAAATGTACTAAGTAATTGCAACACAAAAACTAACTAAATCAGTTTTAACGCAAAAAGATGACGACGAAAGTAGAGAAGAAGCGGGCCGCTAGGGTGGAGAAAAGAAGAGCTGCTCAGGAAGCATCAAGCGTATCAACCTCTGAGCAAATGAATGCTAAACGTACAGGGAAAGAGTATGAAGACTATAAATGTTCAAGTCAAGTGTATTCACTGCACGTTATCGTGCAGTGTGCCGTTACTGGTATACATATATATATATATATATATATATATACGTGACAGGTGTCAGGGTCACACTTACAGGTAATCTAACTTAGACACCATTTAAATATCCAACTACGCCACCCAGTTTTATCAAGAGACTGGGAACTCCTGAAATTTACCAATAATAGCACACAGGTTTCTTTAAATTGGGCGGTGAGTAAACACACAATGAAAGAAACAACAGTAATTTCAGGAAAAGCAACAGTAACTTCTATTACACTAGACAATAATAAGTACATTAAAAAGAATAATGAACATAAACCAAATCTAACAGTATCATGAAGAAAATTTCTTTTTTAGAACGGAAAGCACACAGTCCACACTCTAAAAGTCCATTAAAAACAAGAATTGGATGATACAACCTGTAGTGGTGCAAAGTCCAGTTTGTTCTCAGTGTTACCCCAACACTTAATTGTTCAACTGTCCATGGATGCACTCTGTTCACCGGACACTCGTTTCCCAAGAGAAGTTTTGTCAAAATCGTGGAATCCCTGTCGGCGTCTCTTCGTTGTTCCTTCTTTTCCACTCTGAGCTCCTTGTGTTGCTGTGACCTCGGCACGCCTTATTTCTTGTCTGCCGGCTTTGCTCGGTCCTTTCATGCGGCTTCCCTCTCTCGCTGGACCCACAACTGGCGTCTCCTTGTAGAGCTGTCTCTTCCTCCCTGGAAGTATTGCCGTCCTTGTGCCTCACGTCGTGCCAGCCACGTACCCTTGTCAGCCTGCGAGCCCCTGTGCTCCGTCCGAGTGTCTTGGCAGCGCTCTCAGTGGACTGTCCCCCCTCCCTTTTGCCTTCTCCTGGCCAGAGCTTAAATCTCCTTCAGTCCCTGCAATTATCAGTTCTGGACAACCAGATAAAACAATGGCACATCTAAATTTCCTGGGTTTAACAAATAAAGAAAACACAAGTTAACAAAATGTATTGTTACCAACCATTAATGAGTACAGATCTGCTGTTTAGAAACCAATATTTCCTAGTCAGGTAAATACAGACATCCTCCAAGGCCAGACTTCAAAGCGGCGACTCCTTTGCAATACAGCCAATACCTACAATCTGCAGACAGCCTTTTAACTTCTTGCCCCCACTGCCAACAATGGGTGCCTATTGCCTGTTCATCTGCTGGGCTTTAAATGTAATATTTGCATGTTTCTTTCCTAAGAGAGAAATGGAATGACCCAGTGTACAAAAATGTCCCCCCTCTGACATATATATATAGTAAGAAAGGCGCTATATTGTGCCCGACTTGATGGTATACAATAATTACAGTGATTCCAAAGCAAAAAGTGATGAGAAAAAAAATCTAACAAAAATAAACAAAAAGCATTTTATTCCTTCTTGTTCTTCAACAGACAGTTCACAGAGGATGGACAGAACATTAATCAAAAACAAAAATTGGAAAAATCATGCACAATAACAATGATGAAAAAATGAGCACCCACAAACACAGACTAATTTCCAACCAAAAAATATATACAAATCAGAAGTAAGCTGTCCTCGCTAATATATAAACGTAAAAGCTCTTCTCTCTTCTGTACCTGCTCAGCAGTAAAGAAGTGTCTGCAAGCCCAAAGAACGGGCAAACAACGACACCTGGCGGTCCGGACTTCAGTGTTATACTGCTAGCGCTTCTGCTTAGCCAATCATTATTTATATCTTTTGCGGTCTCCCAATAGCAAACATCCTCCTCTGATCAGGTTTTAAACCTTCCGTGCTTGTCACCATGTCGCGCCAAATGCTGATATTCCTCTACATTTAACTTACGAGGTGAACATTCACCTACTTTCTTTCTCTGTGTGCATATTCTTTATGCTGCTCTTTCCTTCCAGCAGCAACTTCAAGCTTGTGTATTGCCATCAGGCTGCTTAAATTTGAAAGTGCGCCTGGATAATACATCAACATTGGACACGAGTCTTAGCATAGTGCGCTTCAAACCGGGAGAAGCCCTCTAACTCATACGCCTTCAAGTCCAGCATTCTCAGTTGCTGGAGCACTAAAAACAATGATAAACTATAAATGCTATAATATATATCTATAGATATATTTTACATTTAACATATGTATAAATGCTATAAATGGTTTGGGCTTGACTACAATTACACACAAAATCAACTCTGACATGAGGTCATTTTTTAGGCAGAGCAGATTTTACCTCCTTCTTTAAAATTTTAGCTCTGCTAAGCTCATCACAAATTTTAATAGTAAACAAATTACTTTTTCAACTTTTTTCCCTAAATTGTGACTAGCATCTCATTTTAATAAACAGCTGTAATAACCATTACTTTTGAATTGTCAATAGAGACTCAGCTTATCACATTCTTAAACTTAAAAAGTGCATGGGGCTTACAATGTTGACCTCTGATGGCTGTGTCTTCCTCATTTTGAACATACGACACGTGGATTATACGATACACTTAACATGAGATTTGTTTTGCTTTTTTCCATTTTTCACATCATTTGCTATTGTACAACATTGGTCACTACAACAACAACATTTATTTATAGAGCACATTTTCATACAAACAGTAGCTCAAAGTGCTTTACATAATAAAGAATAGAAAAATAAAAGACACAATAAGAAAACAAAATAAATCAACATTAATTAACATCGAATAAGAGTAAGGTCCAATGGGCAGGGGGGACAGAAAAAACAAAAAAAAACTCCAGACGGCTGGAGAAAAAAAATAAAATCTGTAGGGATTCCAGACCATGAGACTGCCCAGTCCCCTCTGGGCAACTATTGGGTTCTATTATATTATATGTATTTGAGATTAAATTTTTCTCTCTGCCATCACCATAAACCATAGGGGTTAAGTAAAATATACATTAAAATCAGTTTCGAATGGGGTATTTCTTGAAGCTCATTTGGTTAGCTAACAGCTGAGTTGTCCCTGTATTTCACTCAGATACTTTTTAAGGGCTACAGAGTTTCAGCTTAAATTGCAGGATTTCGTAGTTTGGTTCAGTTTGCCATAACTCTTTATGCAGAGAAACGCTTACCGCATCCCATCCTAAATGCGCTCCTTCTTAATTTCCACTGGCATCTTCAAGTTGCATTTGTTTAGTTGAAGATGTTTAACACAAAAGAGACACAAAAATCTTTGAATGCTTATCAGACAGCCTTGGAGTCACAATCACTCGAGTCATAACCCATTACTATACTGGATATATGTAAGTCATGTGATATGTTAAATCATTTCATTTCTGTCTTTTAGGTTTTGAATTCACTACAACAATACACATAACCTGTTTGTTTAAGAGTTATGTATAATTAGAACAAAGTTACCATCAACAACTATGAACATGACAATCAATATTTTGACTCCTTCAAGTACTTACACTCTAAGCCTGTCCCTGACTTTGCCTCTGTCTTCTCCCATTTTATTGCTTTTTCATCTCCTCATTGCTTTATCATGTCTTTCTCTGCAGACAACATTACTGATCTTAACCTCTTCATCTTAATGCTTGTAATAACTAGCATTATGTGCCCCCTGACTTTGCGTCTCAGCCGCTCGCGTTGTGGGTTCAGCTGAACACACACTAGGGAGATGCAGTCGGATCAGCTGCTGGCTTGCTGATGCAGCTGCCGAGCTGTGTGTTCAGCTTGTTGTGCTGCACATCAATCATTAAAAAGCATTACAGCAGCTGTCCTTTTGTCTAACTGCCTTGTCTTGCAGGACACTAAATTGTCTCTTGCAGGACGTTTAAGTGTCTCTGAGAAAATCACGTATCATCTCCTTCCAAGCCTTCCAAGATTTTTTTTATAATAGATAATAATAGGGTGGCATGGTGGCACTGCTGCCTCGCAGTTTGGAGACCTGAGTTCGCTTCCCGAGTCCTCCCTGCATGGAGTTTGCATGTTCTCCCCGTGTCTGCGTGGGTTTCCTCCCACAGGCCAAAGACATGCAGGTTAGGTGCATTGGCGATCCTAAATTGTCCCCGTGTGTGTGCCCTGCGGTGGGCTGGCACTCTGCCATGTACCTGCCTTGGGCCCTGTGCTGGCTGGGATTGGCTCCAGCAGACCCCCGTGACCCTGTGTTAGGATATAGCGGGTTGGACACCGACTAACTGACTGACAAGATGCTATAAAGTGGTCATGTTTTCATCTTTATTTGCCCGGGGAAATTAACATTGCTACAAATGTCAGCCTTTAAAAATTACTACATCATTTTTCAAGCAGTCCAAAAAATTAATGCTTTTTTAAAAAACTGCACATACTGTATATGTGTTCATTTGAAACACTGAGAGGCCACAGACTTAAAATAAATTCTTCAGGGCTGTGAAACAACACTTTCTACTACCTGATTTCCCTTTCCTTACCTTTCTTTGATTTAAAGAGGAAATGGAACTTGATTGTGACCAATGTAAGTAATATACAGCATATTGATTATATAACTTCACATAATTACTTAGTATGCGCTCTTCTCTTTTAAACCCTACAAAAGAAATTCATAATTATCAGCTAATGGATCACATTTACAAACCTTTTAAAGCTGAACAGATGAATAGAGTTGCTCACAAATTTTCAAGCCCAGTGATGCCGAGCTGGCAGCCTCCTGAGGTAACAGTACACCTGCTTTACTAGCCAATAAGTCTAGTAGGGAACAATAAAACACATTGTCAGGTCACAGACACAGCTGAGTGTATCATGACAGGTTTGTGCTTTTTCATCATTTTTTTCCACGCTAAGGTCATCAGTTCTTCTGATTATTTTTAGAATGTCAGATTTTGTCATTTTGACATTTTTCTCCTACTAATTTATACCAGTGTCCTTTTGCTTTATTGGAACTTGAGTACATTTATATTATCTACAGGATGTAAACAGCTTTTTGTTCTTAGGTTCATTATTTTCAGCACTGTGATGATTCCATACTTGCCCGGGGTTTGGTTTATTAAGCCAGGTGACCACACTTATTCAAATGTGTGGATGAAGTTTATGAGAACTCCTCTTACACTTCTGTGTAATTTTAATCTTAAGCTTAGTGTTCATGTCTATTCCTAGCACTTACCATATTGTTTGAGTCACGCTGAGAAAGTGACTGGCTGCATGTTTATGTTGTATACATATACAATTATTTTTATCTCATGACAATATTTTCAAATAATTTCACAAAACACAGCTATTTATAGATTAAAACGTTAATTGAGATTCTGCTAGAAATTCATAACATTAACAAACTACAGCACTGATAACATATGTTCATTTTCATAATGCATAAAATAAATTTGAATAACCACAATAAATTTAAATTAACTCCCATAGATTTGGGCCTCAGTGTAATGCAGTTACATTTATTGAATGGAATACCGAGTGGTGTAATGGGCTGGTGACATCATTACAAGAGATGCTCACCAAATTAATAATCTAATTAAAAGGGGCAGGCTTAGTTTTGGGATGCACTCTGGACCCCCGGAGGTCGCAACAAAGGAGACAATTAGAGCAAAACTGAGTGCTATTATAAACAATGCTGCACATCGTCTCTGTGACACACGAACACTGAGAACTTTCAGCCAATGAATCACTCAGTGTGCCAAGAAACACTACTGGGGCTCCTTTACACCAACAGTAATATGCCTGCATATTAGCTCACTTTGACTGTGACTACTCAAGGTGGAAGTTTTTGCTCTTTTTATTTTCTTCCCTTTTAGCCATTCTGGTGTGTGTGTGTGTGTTCAGAGCATAGTATGTGTATATATTTAGTTATTTATGTATTTACTTATTTAAAGAGCTTCTATAAAAAGACAAAATTCCCTCTGGAGACTAATAAAGTTCCACCTATCTAAGATTGGTTTACACTGTTGTCCTGCTGATGCAGCATACTGTGTATATGGTACAGCCTCATTACTTTCTGTGTGGAGTCTGGATAATCTCTTTAGGTCCATGTGGCCTTTTCTTTAGATTCTTCAGCTGCCCTCAACATCCCAAACATATGTACTTTAAATTTAGTGGTGCCTGATATAAGCACCTTCTTCTTCTTCTCCTTCTTTCATCTGCTCCTGTTAGGGGTTGCCACAGTGGATCATCTTGTTCCATATTTTTCTGTCCTCTGCCTCTTGCTCTGTCACACCCATCACCTGCATGTCCTCTCTCACCACATCCATAAACCTTCGCATAGGCCTTCCTCTTTTCCTCTTCCCTGGCAGCTCTATCCTTAGCATCCTTCTCTCAATATACCCATCATCTCTCCTCTTCACATGTCCAAACCAACGGAATCTCGCCTCTCTGACTTTGTCTCCCAACCATCCAACTTGAGCTGACCCTCTAATATCCTCGTTTTTATTCCTGTCTATCCTTGTCACACCCAGTGCAAATCTCAGCATTTTTAACTCTGCCACCTCTAGCTCTGTCTCCTTCTTTCTGGTCAGTGCCACCATCTCCAACCCATATAACATAGCTGGTCTCACTATCATCCTGTAGACCTTCCCTTTGACTCTTGCTGATACCCATCTGTCACAAATTACTCCTGACACTCTTCTCTACTCACTCCACCCTGCCTGCACTCTCTTTTTCACTTCTCTTCCACAATCCCCATTACTCTGTACTGTTGATCCCAAGTATTTAAACTCATCCACCTTCGCCAACTCTACTCCCTGCATCCTCACCATTCCGCTGACCTCCCTCTCATTTACATACATGTATTGTCTTGGTCCTACTGAGCTTCATTCCTCTCCGCTCTAGAGCATATCTCCACCTCTCCAGGGTCTCCTCAACCTGCTCCCTACTATCGGTACAGATCACAATGTCATCAACAAACATCATAGTCCACGGGGTCTCCTGTCTAATCTCGTCTGTCAGCCTGTCATCACCATTGCAAATAAGAAAGGGCTCAGAGCCGATCCCTGATGTAATCCCACCTCCACGTTGAATGCATCCTTCACTCCTACCGCAGATCTCACCACTGTCACACTTCCCTCGTACATGTCCTGTACAACTCTTACATACTTCTCTACCACTCCCGACTTCCTCATACAATACCACAGCTCCTCTTGAGGCACCCTGTCATATGCTTTCTCCAGGTCCACAAAAACACAATTCTCTAAACTTCTCCAACAACACCCTCAGAGCAAACATCGCATCTGTGGGGCTCCTTCCTGGCATGAAACCATACAGCTGCTCACTAATCATCACCTCCCTTCTTAACCTAGCTTCTACTACTCTTTCCCATAACTTCATGCTGTGGCTCATCAATTTTATCCCCCTTTAGTTTCTACAGTCCTGCACATCCCCCTTATTCTTAAAAATCAGTACCAGTACACTTCTTCTCCACTCCTCAGGTATCCTCTCACTTTCCAAGATTGCATTAAACAATCTGGTTAAAAACTCCACTGCCAGCTCTCCTAAACACCTCCATGCTTCTACAGGTATGAGCACCTAGGTGGCAAATTAAACACATTCTTTAGGCTCATACTGCAGGGTACTATCAACTGATGAAGTGTGCCAACACAGGCTGTCAAGTTCACAGTCATTTGCCTTATATTGCTCCTACAGTAGCTGTTCTGACAGTTAATGGAAGAATTACTTACACATTTTATGCCTGACTAAAAACAGTAATAATAAAAGGATCAGGAGATGAAATCAAAAACCAGAAATCAGCTAAGGCCAAAACCATGAGATCTAGGAATACATGGATGCCACAGGGAAGCCATTTTTGGTTCACAAAAGGACCATCCACATACAACTTCCAGCAAGAACCTTTATTTATTTAGATCAGTATCATGTTCTATGAATACCCATTAACAGTCGATAACAGATTTGTGATATTCCAATGTGTTCCTGACTTTAACAGGACACTTGCTACATACAGTACAATAACACATGGCTGAGTTCAGATTTTCTTGATCTGTTAGTATCCTGCCTGGTAGCCTACCAGACATTAGCGATTTTTGTTTTGTCCACTTATTTGGAAACTTTACAAAATCCCAAAGAGCCATTTCCAAATGCAAAGAACCCTTCCTAGAATTAAAGTGTTCTTTGTGGTAACTGTGTTATGAAGAACCACACAACCCAGTAAAGTGCCATTAAAGAACCATTATTTTGAAGAATGCAGGCTGCCTCAGTTTGCTTATAACTGAAAGACTGGAGAGGTTATGTGGCTCAGTCAGAGTCACACATTACATTCACTGTGGAGTTTGATCTACTAAATAATTAAGGGTAATGTGTACAGCTTTAGCACCCGAGTCTGATATCTGGCTGCCAACTGTGCAGTTTTCCTATTGTCTCTTTTCCAACTGGATTTGCTTCTACAAACTAAACTCTACATTTTTTCTGGAGTGGTACACCTGTAAAAAAGATAGATGGTAAGCATGCTGTTTCTCATTCCCGACCACTCTGAAGTAATTTTAGTTGGAAAATAGTGCAAAGGTTAATTACAATAAATGTCTTAGTAATGGAACTGGACAGTCTGGTTTGGCGACATTGTTCGAGCCCGGACAAGTCATTAATACAGTTACTGACTGCTTCTCTGATTATATTTAGGCTTTATGCACTACAGCAAATGAGTCTATTGTTTAAATTGCATAAAAGATGTGAGGAGTGTGAAATGGATAGCTTGAGGGGACTGTTGTCTGATTCATGTGCTCTTCAGCGAATTTGTAGGAGGCAAAGTGAAACCTTGAGTAATCTCCTTTAGCGAAGTCATTTTAAAATATTACATAATAACTAAGCTGCCCTGTTTATAAACTGTTGTATCATCATTGTGTAGTCTACGAAATATAAAATATATAAATATATAAACGTAATGCTTTGAAAACGAAAACGCATCGAGTAATAACATCATCTGCGGTTAGTAATTTTTAAATATGCACACAGCGCTCACTTCTGTTGCCTTCTTAAACGTTACTACTAGTAACAAAATAATTCATGCTTTATTTAATGATCCGGTTTACTTATAAAACCTTCTTTAACCAACCGCTTTTCAAAGGATAACCAAATGATCTGTGTAAACACAGGTGATAACATAAAAGCAAGTCTTAAGATTATTTCTGCCCACTCATTTATTTGTCTTTTTAATATCTTTGCTCGATTAAACATCGCATAAGTCATCGCGTATAGTCCCTATCGACCATGCCAACGCATTTCTGTGTCGTTTGTCACATATTTTTCTTCTCTTAATGCATTCTTTATTTATTTAATGAACCGATTTACTTTTAAAACCTTCTTCAACCAATCGCTTTTCAAAGGATTCAGAAATATTTAACATCTACAGTACAAGAAAATAGCGATAAGGTGCTTTAAAAACCTGAATCCCTGGCGGCTGCAGCTTCTACTTAACACTGGGAATTGCCTCATTATTTTTCCTAAACTATTCAGTTAAAATGAACAGTAGCAGATGCAAACCGCCTAGGATCGATCAATAACTTTACCACAGTCTGTTAATTGAATTAATTTACTAACAGGACCTGAAGAAACTCTCAGAACAAGCACTTCTGCGAAAGCCAAAAGATGTCTGCCTTCTTCAAACTCTTCGGCCCCCGCTCTTGATAGCATAGTTATCTTCGTGGTATGAAAAGGGTCACTTATAGGATGCACTCTGGAGGTTATAGCCAAAGGAGCAAATTCAATCAAAACTGAGTGCCATTATGAACAATGCTACACATCTTTTCTGTGACAAACTAACTCTGAAAGGACATTCATTCAAACGTGAAGACGTTAGCCTGTGAAATTAACTACCCGCTAAAGCGCTAAAATGAGCCTTAAAATCAAAAATAAAGCACACAGTTTTTGGATGCAATATTTTGCCTGCTGTTTATGCATATTGGTCTACATCTGAGTCCTGCATGTTAGCACGCAGCGCTGAAAAGTGACAAACGAGCAAGTCGAGACTACTGACATTTACTCTAAATGTGAAAGCCAACCATCTGTGTAAACACAGATGATAACATAAAACCAAGTTGTAAGATTGTTTCTGCCCACTCACTTATTTATTTGCCTTTTTTAATATTTTTCTCGTTTAAACGTCGCATAAGTCATCGCGGGCGACACGGTGGCACAGTGGATAGCGCTGCTGCCTCTCAGTTAGGAGACACGGGTTCCCCTCCCTGCGTGGAGTTTGCATGCTCTCCCCATGTGTGCATAGGTTTCCTCCGGGTACTCCGGTTTCCTCCCACCGTCCAAAGACATACAGGTTACGTGCATTGGCGATTCTAAATTGTCCCTAGTGTGTGTACTTGGTTTGTGTGTGTGTGGGCGCGCCCAGGGTTTGCTTCCTGCCTTGCGCCCTGTGTTGGCTGGGTTTGGCTCCGGCAGACCCTCGTGACCCTGTAGTTAGGATATAGCGGGTTGGATAATGGATGGATGGATAAGTCATCGCGTATCGCCCCTATCAACCATGCCTACACATTTCTCTGCCGTTTGTAACACCTATTTGTCTTGACTAAGAGTTCCCACTAAAGTTGTAATTGTAAAGTAGATCCGGCCGACTGTATTTTGACCTCACATATTACCATTCCCTGCCATCTCAACATAATTAAAAGCACTTCGTGAACCAAACCTGTGTGCATTTAAAAGGCTTTTCGACATGCAAAATCCGATCTGATCCGATCACAGAGATCGCATTATCAAAATCACATCGTACAGCTTAATATCGTAAATGAAATCAACATACTAGTTTCTAATTGAAGAGCTGATGAAAGTATCAGTTTCCATTCAGGTTTGTCAGATTATGCCGCATAAACGGGAATTGGACCAGACTACATTCGCAAGTAAATGAATTTTAGCAATATACGGTGAAAGATTGCAATTTTACCAATTAACTCAACTCCATCCCTTAGCATCTCCACTTTTGAAATAAAGCAAAAAAGTAAAATAATGAAACAGAGTAAAATAAAAAAAAAAAATAAAAAAGGTGTCAGAATGGTTCTTCAGAGTGATACTGAAGTCAGATGGCTACTGTTAACACAGGAGCCTGGCAAGGTGAAGTCTATAGTAGCAGGAACCAGCCCTTACACACACTCTTAAAAATAATAGTTTTGTAATGATACTTTGTTGGGTTATGGTTTGGTGTAGACCCAATGCTTTCTGGGAGTCTTTCTTTGCAAACAGTGGGCACAAGGCAGGACAAACAGCCATTTAATTCTGAGAAGGGTTCTTTGAATATGAAATTGGCTCTTTGGGCTTTGAAAATATTCCAGATATGTGAACAAAACCGAACCATTTAATGTATAGTATTCTACCAAGCTTGATGCTGAGAGGTCAAGAAAACCTAAACTTAGCCCGAGTTATTATGTACAGCATGACTTAAGACAGAGTATAGGAGTCGGGTGGAAAAGTTTGTTTCTTGGTGCAAAGAGAATTGTCTGCATCTTAAAATCTGCAAAACCAAGGAACTGCATGGTTATAGACTTTCACCACATAAGTCGAGTCACTGTTCAAGGAGTGGAACTACAGGTGGTCGACTCCTACTAATACTTGGGGGTCCACATTAATGACAGGTTGGACTGGTCTTGGAACACAGAAGAACTGTATAAGAAAGGACAAAGTAGGCTCTTTTTCCTTAGGAGACTGTGTTCCTTCAATGTGGGTAGCGACATCTGTCACATCTTCTATAACTCTGTGATGGCTGGTGTGATTTCCTTCACTGTGGTGTTCTGGGCTGGTAACATCATAAGAGTGGCCCACCATATCAAAAGGCAAATTAAAAGAGCAGGGTCACTTATAGGATGCACTCTGGAGGTTATAGCCAAAGGAGCAAATTCAATCAAAACTGAGTGCCATTATGAACAATGCTACACATCTTCTCTGTGACAAACTAACTCTGAAAGGACATTCAGCAAACAAATCATTCGG
>JANRMT010062837.1:68496607-68510690 GCA_026402145.1 Polypterus bichir lapradei
CTATCTATCTATCTATCTATCTATCTATCTATCTATCTATCTATCTAAGAGTCCTTTTAAAATCATGGACCCACGGTACTTAACAAATCTGACCTCATCTATTCATGGTTATTTGCAAAGCCTGGTATGGACCTAAATGCAGGTTCTTTCTTTAACCTTCATGCAGGTGGTTGTTTTGGGACCCAAAAATTGTTCCCCAATGGCATCACTCCGATGAAACACTATGGCACCTTTATTTTTAAGAGTGCTGGATGCCAGTCCATTGCAAATGCTTGCCATGCATTTTAGTCAATCTCACTCAGACTTGTTCAACCCAAAGTCACAAACCTAAACATATGTCTGTTATATGTATGGGATGTTGATTGTCAGCATTATGCTGCTGCAATAACAGTGACAGAGGGGTTTGGTTTCACTGTGTCCTGAGAAGGATCTGTGTCTTCTCCTGAGCTGATCTTGAAATAACTTGTGCTGAGGTCGGGCTCAACTAACCAAAAACATACAAAAAATGGAAGGAAGCATGAATTCCAATGACATTTGTTCCTAATTCATCTCCAAACAAGGATACCTGGCTACATGGCCTAACAAAAATGTGTTTATCATGCTCACGAGTTTTTAGAATCTATAGAAAATATTATTTTGCCTAAGTTAGTATAATTTATAGAAAGATACATTATAGTGTAATGACTCCCAGTGTTTGAGTGTATATTTACTCTGAAAGTACCGGACACATAATTAACCAGATGTAAATTAAGAATAATCCATTACGGTGAGCCAACCAGGGATATTTCCCGGCTATGTCTCACCGGGACACTGATCTGGATAAGTATCTTCAGCACATGGATAAATGGATGAAAAATGAAAATAAAGTGGCATTTTAATCGTCTACAATAAACAAATCAGTCATTCATTGACAGAAATTAGTTCCGAAATAGGGTCCATCCATTCATCTACATTCTCAAAAATAAAGCTGCCAGAGTGGTTCTTCAGAGCGATGCCATAGGGGAACCCTTTTTGGTTCCCAAAAGACCCATCCACATGAAGGTTCCCAAAACAGCTTTTGCTTAGTTTGAGCTGTAATAGGCTCCATACAGTACATAACCATGCCTGATTTTAAAAGGACTCACTGCATATGTACAATAACTCAGGCTAAGTCCAGGTTTTCATAATCTGTTAGCGTCCTGCTAGGTAGCCAACTATACATTAAAGGTTTCAGGTTTTGCTGTACATATTAGGAATTTTTTCAAAGCACAAGAACCAACTTCATATGCAAAGAACCCTTCCCAGAATTAAATTGTGCTTTGTCAAGCAATGGAACCACATAACCCAGTAAAGAATCATAGAAATTCCATTAAACATATTATTTTTAAAAGTGTATTTTCTTAATCCATTTATTCAGAGCAGTGTTGTGACTTGGCTGGAGTTTATTCCAGCAACTATTGGGAACCAGGCAGGAACAAGCCTTGGACAAGGGGCCTGCCCATTGCAGGGTGGGATGAATTTATTGATTAAAAAATTGAGATTAATATATAGAAACTGAAATGGCCTTGTCTCCCTATTCAGGTTTGCTTTACTCTTTGCATGCATTGCTTCTAGAATAGACACCTTCTTCCCAGTACCCTATACTGGACTAGCAGTTTAGAAAATAGATTAATGGACAGACATGGGCCAGACAAGAGCAGAACCGTTCTTTGATTGGAATTTGAATATAATGTTCTTCATAGTAGTCTGGAAAGTCCTCAACAAAAGTTACTCACCTACATACAGTATCACTGTTTCTACACCCACCTGTTTTTCCATGAGAAATATTCAAAATCCTATGCAACACACCAACGTGTCCTTTGAAACTGGCATTAGGTTTAATCAAATATTCAACTTTGAATTTTTTTTTTCTAGAACAAAATGAAATAAATGTAGTTTGATAAGAAACAAAGATTTACAAGCCTTCAAAGATAAAACAATGTATTCTTAGAGTCGTCTAATCAATTTAGGATCCCATTAGGGGCGGGAACCTATATTGGCAGCATTGGGTGCAAGGCAAGGACCACCCCAGCACAGGACACCCGTCTATCACAGGGTCCAGTCACATACACACCCACACAGGGCCCTTCAACAATGACATTTGAGTACTAGAGTTGAGATGATACATCTAAATAGATGGCTCACTTTCTCTTAAAATCTATTGTAAATTGGTGGAGACCATTTATTTTATAAATCATTTTTTATTGAATTTACAAATTGCTCTACAGTGAAAGAATTATAACAAAGTAATCATATAATGCTACACCTTCTAAAAATTAGATGTGACAACCACTCCCCTACCCATCTAGAGAGTAGGAAATCTGAAGATTCAATGTGAGATACTTATCTAAGTTTTGAATGGTTTCCCATCGTGTACATTTCTTTTTTTTTTTTTTTTTGTTTTAAATCAAATACAACAGCCATTTCTCATTATGTTTTGGAAGGTGGGTTACAACATTTTCAGTTGAACAAGATAATATTATGTAATGTAATAGTAGTGTAAGTTACCAGCGGGCACAGTGATGCACTGGCAGCCTGGCCAGGGGTGACACCTGATGTTGAAGAGTTAGACTCTGGGCCCGCCAGGCTTCTGTACTGAATTAAGAAGGCATGAGAATGTACAGTAGTATATCAAGAAATTAAAACATAAAAAATCCACTTTTAGACCAAATTATTTCTTATATTTCTAAATGAACTCAAAAAATGTAACTATTTCTAAATGTCATAAGACAACAAAATGTAAGGAATGTGACAGCTGTCTGATTTTATCTAAGAATGTTAATTATATTACATTGATTGGTCAGTCAATAGATAGATAGACAGATGTGAAATGCACAATATAATAATATTTTATAGTTAAAAAGACTTTTATTTACTTAAACATAGATGTGAAATTTATTATACAATTTCCTTTTCATTTTAAAATTGAAATTTATTTAAAACTATATTAGAGATAGCTAGACAGAAGGCAAAATATAATATTTTATTTTTATAAAGACCATTATTTACAATTAACATAGATATTAAAGGCACTACATAATATTATTTCATTTCTAAATGACATTTATTTACAAATATATTTGGTGGATAGATGTGAAAGGCACTATATAATCATTTTTATTTTTAAAATGAAATTTATTTACAAATATAATCTTTTTTATTACTAAATATAGTAATATCAATTGTGAGTGTGTGAATGAGTGAAGTGTCAAACCAGCAGATTTGTGCGTGGCCGACTGTCATTAGTGGTAATGGGCACACAGAGCCGAGCAGACCAAGGAGACTTTGTGCAGGATGGCCTCTCATTCTTGGTAAGGTTTAATCAATCTCTGATACCTTCCATGGTTTTGTGGAAATTCAACAACCAACAGCAGAGTTAGAAGTTAGGCTCACTGTGCTTCAGACTGCTGAAGGTCTACGTTGTTAGCCATGGTCTCTTTGTGTTCTGAATTTAAAAAGTTATAGCTGTGTCAAACTTCCAAACAATCCAAACAGGGACTTCTTTATATACTAGTGTTTGTGATGTGCCATCTTTTGGAATAAAAGAGACATAGCAACTGGATGGACACACAGACACTCAGACGCTTATTGTTTTAATAGATGTGTATATATATATATATATATATATATATATATATATATATATGTGTGTGTGTGTTTCTCTGAAAAAGATAAAAATTTTGAATTTATATTCATTTAAGCAATTTTAATTGCAGAGGTCTTGTTTAACATTTTTCCTTCAGGTCACTAAAATGAAGTTTAATTAGATTTTGGAATTGTTCTTTAATTATGATTTCCAAGTACAGCACATCGACTGATCAAATTTAAACTGGTTTGCAAGGCTATTCACATGAAATAACATGATTTTACTCAAATTAATCTTAGACTCTGAGTTTTGCAGACTGATTTTAATCAATCAGGATAATCTTCCCACAACTGAAAAGAGCCCATAGCTCCATTGTCTGACTCTTCTAAAAAGAGTCAGAGGTTGTCATGGAAAGAATCACACTGATTAATTAAAGGTATGGATTACTTGGAGGCAGAAGGTACTTCAAGTACTGAATGGGACTTTCCTGAAGGACTTGTTTAATGGTGTGCTTCATGGTAGATGTTGATATCTCACACCTCCAGACTCCTGAGCTCAAGTCTATGTGGAGTTGGCACATTATTCCCATGTAAGCATTCATTTTTCTCAGGTCTTCCTCCTGTGTTCCAAACATTCATTCATTCTACATTGGCCCAGTACGAGAGTGCCCTGTGATAAACTGCTCCCTTATCCAGCCCCCCTATGTAATAAAGAAAGACACTGGCTTATTGCATCCCTAATCTGGAAGGGTAGATTAGAAAATGGATGGATTTGTTTACAAGTATATAAGAATCAGACTTTTAAACAGAAAAGATGCATCTTAACAACAAGCAAGGACTAATCTCAGTGAGAGATAACACACTTAAAAACAATGATTCCAGATTTGTTCTTCATTGGATTGTGTGGTTCCTCACAGAACCATAGCTTGTCAAAGAACTATTTCATTCTGGAAGCGTTCTTTGTGTATGAAATTGACTTGATTGAAAAGGCTCCTAATAAACAGACAGAACAGAAATCTTTAGTGTACCGTATAGGCTACAGGGCACTGACAAATCATGAAAACCTGATCTGAGCCATCATGTTGTATGCAGCAAGAGTCCTTTTAAAATCCTGAAGCCATTGGCACAAATCTGCTCTTCCTCTATTCATGGTTATTTATGGATCTAAATAATGTTCTTCCTGGAATATAATTTAGATGGCTCTTTTATGTACAAAAAATGGTTCTCCTATGGCATCACTCTAAAACACACTTTGGCGCCTTTATTTATTTACTGAGTGTTCCGATTTTTTCCCATATCTCTAGGCAAAGCCTCCACGCTAAACAGAGTATCATAGCAGAGCTGGAAGACAGTGGAGCACATAAATATAAACTAATTATTTTTTTCTGTGACATTGTCCACTGAAATAAATGTATCTTAATGCCAGCTAAGTCACAAATGGTCAATGAAAGGTGCTTGGTCACTTGTTAACCTTTCATTGACAGGACATATGGAAGTTTTCAGATGAGTGAAGAGTGCCAGTGCTTTCTAGCCACTTATTAAGGGCACATGCTGTGTTGCAAGTCCTAAAGGAGGATCAAATTAAAATTCCAAGTGTAATAAAGGAAAATGCCTTTCAACTAAAGTGATATGTTGAGTGATAGAGCAAAGTCAGTCAATTAGTATTTTATATAGCATCTTTAATAGTATGTGGCAAAATAACACACCTAAACAAAATAGGACGAATTTGCAATACACCACTAAATATACAAAGTACTCAGTACAATGGAAAAAAAAACAACAAACAATGGTTCATTACAAAAGTGGCTAACAAAGAAACAGTGCAGGATAACCTGGTAACTCCCAGGTTGGGCTGTCAAAACTAACAGACCAAGTTAGTATAGCAGAGAGTGAAGAATTGGTAACGAATGCTTGGTGTTTTAAGATATTAGTAAATGAAGATAAAATTAATTAACAAAAAAAAAAAAAAAAAAACAGAAAGAAGAGGTGAGTTTTTTCAGTCTAAATGTTAAACCAGTTGGATTTTCACAAATAGGACATAAGAAGGGAGCTGAGAGTGAGAGCCATAAAGCTGAATGAACATTTCCTAAGTGGTGCATAATGGAATTTAACCCCAGACCAACGGCATCCAAAGATTTCTCTGTGGCAGGTCTATGGAGTCAGATATTCTGAATAAAACAGCTTTATATGTCATTTTAAAGACACTTCAATATGTGGTATAAAGCCAACTATGTTGGATATCTGATATGATCAAAACAAGGGTTAATGTGACCACAGTGTCTTATCCAGGTCAAGAATCTGGGAGCAGTACTCTGTACCTAAAGTTTCAAAGTAAAATATCAGAATAGCATTACAATAACATAACAGTACTCGTTATATGCACACACACACACACACACACACACATATACATAAGTAATTATAACGTTTTGCTGTTTTAAATTACATAAAAAAGTCAAGAATTGTATTCTCTCATAATATTCCATTTGTGAAATTGTATGACACTTGTATTAAAAGTGCCCTTAGGTGAGAACTAAAATATTGTAATTTTCTGATGAATAAAAACACTGGCCTGTGCTTTGGGTTTAGGTGGGCGGCAGTTTTGATATATATTAGGATGACAAGTTAGCTGAAACAGACGTCGTTGGAAAGATGGGTAAGACGACTGTAACATTACATTAAATAAGTAAGTTGTTCGGTGTATCATGTGAAGAAACTTGATTTTCTTTCTTTATTTGATTTTTGTCTTCACAGTTAACAGCGGCACTGCTCTTGCTGTCGGCTTCGCAGTCGCCGTGTCTTTACTTTTCTGCGGCGCTAACAGCTGCAACCTGAAACTTATCCAGATGAATTATCTGAACACGATCAAGCCTTACTTTGTAAGTATCAGCTTTTCCACGGTCTGGCTGGCTGTCCACTTAACATTTAAATCCAAAATGTCAAAGCAAATCTCTTCTAATCGCGAAATTAGCGAAAGCATTCCTTTATAATATTTTTTTTTTTTTAGGAAAGACTAAATTTTACAAGATGCGCAGACAACAGCATTCATTTAAATGTAAATATAATTGTCTTTAAAGCCCATTATTCCAGAATTTCTCTTTTGTCTCAAGAGTGATAAATTTACCTATCACCCATTCTGTTTTATAGTGTGATGGAAGTAAATGTCTGGAAGAAATATGGAAATTGACACCTAATAGTGTTCATGACAAAAACGAAACATGTATCTGTGACAAAAACAAAAAATGTATCGACAAAAACGAAACACGTATCTCTGACAAAAACGAAAAACGTATCTGTGATCTGACAGCAAATTCGTTTTCAGTAAGTAGCTATTAATTATTCATTTTTATTTTTGGAAAATGTTACAGATCTAAATAAAAGTTTCTTTCTGAGATTTTCATGTGGAAGTTTCTTTTGGGAACCAAACATGGTTTCGCCATAACCTTGCCCTGAAGAACCACTTTGGCACGTTTATTTTTAGGAGTGAACCACTTTGTAACTTATGATTGCTTACAGTGAATACGTTTGAAAAAAATGCAATTGATCATATTTCTCTGATTTTTTTTTTCTTTAGGCGAGTTGCAAAGAAATGAGACAGAAGATGAAGAAGTGTGGTGCAGAAATAAATTGTTTACTTTATAATCATTGGCGTAAATTTAGTGGTAATTCACTCTAAATACCACAAAAACTAGTTTTCCATTCTATTTATTACTAAATATTTATTATTTAAAATGTATTTTATGTATTACATTGTTTACTTTTGTGCTTTCCATGGATTATTGTGTGTGTGTGCGTGTGTGTGCATTTTGTTTTGATTTATATAAAAAGACTGCATTTAGTCGACGCACAAGGGTACTAGGAAGTCAATAAGAACTAAAATGCATACTCCTTTATTGTGTTAATTATTTTAAAAAATCTAATTTGTGAAGAAAACGAAAAAATGAACTACAATTATTTTCATTATAATACTTTTTAATACTTTAATAATTGTTTATTCTTAATTATGTAAACAACGGAAAAATTGTTTTTGTAATGTATTTGACTTTCATTGTTTTCTAATAAAATAATTTTTCATTATTGTATATGTTACGTTTACCATGCTATTGCCATTAACGGTTATATTGTGCTGTTTTAATAAGATTAATGTTTTAAATTTTTGTGTAGCACTACACAAAGTCTTTAAATTTCTGTAAAGCATGGTCACTGTGGGTAACTGAATTCTTACATAACGGATGCCCAAACTCAAAGTCGATCTTAAATAAATTAGTTTTGTGTAATAATATTAAATTAAATTGGAAAGAAAGAAAGAAAGAAAGAAAGAAAGAAGTTCAATATATTGAAGATTTGGGGTAGAAGTGGTTATTTTGGATCACATTCATCAGGCATTGTCTATCCCAACCGCTTTTGATGCAAGCGGTGTTCCAACCATGAAATTTTAGTAACAATGACTTGTAAAAAAAATTAATAATAATAATAATAATAATAATAATAATAATAATAATAATAATAATAATAATGAATTAATTAATAAAAAACAAATACTTTTGTAGCTCTAAGTACTCCCAGAAACACATGTGAAAGCAACACTACGAGTTACAGACATGCCGCTCTGTACTGCAATTAAATCTGCTAAAAACCTTTAAGCTTTGTTTTTCCCTTAAATATATCTGTTTGGAATATATTGTAATTTTAAAAGCTGTTACAGTTAGGGCAGGTTTAAGGCAATCCACGAGGTTTTATTATTTCACAGGTATTATACATTAATTGCAATTATGGTATAAGTTTCGCAGACGATTGCTTTCGCAAGCGCTTATTAGCCATCAGTAGCAGCCATTAAATTGCTGATAACGAACCTCCAGAAACCGTTAATGGGTTCAGTTGGTACCGTACGGGCCTGTTAAGAACTGACCGCGTTCATACTATCGTTGATATCAAACGGATTAACTGTGGTATAAATTTGCGATATATAGCAGATGGCTCCCTACTTAAGGGATTTAATCAACTTTAAAGCAAGCAGTTTTCCTCATTAAGTGCTAAATTTAAAGTTCTGCACGAAATACCACAAGTCAGTTGAATTAGAGTCCATACTGGTCGTGTGTGTGTGAGTGTACGCGCGCTCGTCCGCGTGTGTGTGCTTTGCCGGCATCCTTTTTTTGTTCGAGCTCGGTGGCGTTAGGAGACAGTCCGGTTAGCTTAGCCATGCATTATCCAACCCGCTATATCTTAACTACAGGGTCACGGGGGTCTGCTGGAGCCAATCCCAGCCAACACAGGGCGCAAGGCAGGAAACAAACCCCTGGCAGGGCACACACACAAAAGGGACAATTTAGGATCGCCAATAAACCTAACCTGCATGTCTTTGGACTGTGGGAGGAAACCGGAGCACCCGGAATAACCCACGCAGGGAGGACCCGGGAACCCTAAATGCGAGGCAGCAGCGCAACCCATTGCGACACCGTGCCGCCCGCAAGGATGGAATGCCTCTATTAAATGTGAATGCAAATGCGGTGAATGCAAAATAACTTTAAATATGTTACTTATGCTTCATTACACTTTAAACCCACACGGTCGCCCTTGTGGAGTCCGCACGATCGCCACGACTTTTCTCGGAGTTCTTCCTTTATTCTCCCACGTACCCAAAGACGTGCGTGTAAAGTTACTTGGCACTTCTAAACTGAAACCACTACCACCAATATCCACCCATCACAAACCAAGGCGTGAGTGAGTCGCCCAATGGACTGGCAGTTTCCTCCCTTGCGCTTAGCTGTTGTTAGATTGGCACCAGTACCTCTGGACCTTGAACTGTTTAAAACGGTATACTTTATTGATTTTAACTCATACATCCTTCACTACTACTTTTGTTTGATCACTTTTATAAATCAGATTAAAAATAACTGGATAATGGCAGATCGTAAATGGATAGATTTAGCTGAAAGTATCCTTTATTGACAGAGAAATGCCTTTTCAAATGGTAACTTAATAACAACTCTGTCAAAAAGGTGAATCCCGTATTCAGATTCCAGCGCACCCACGCATACGGGCTCCTATGAGGTCATTTATGAATATATTTAAGTTCACCTTTTTTGTCACGGGTCGTTGTCGCTTTCGCTGGAAATCACTTGGGTTGCACAGGGCATTTAGATGCTGACCGTTATCTTGCCATTTCAAACATTTATTGCGTGTTATGTATTCATGAGTAATTCGTTTTTTCCCCCAGTGTTTGTATCAGAGTCATCAGTGCCGATGTTTACGACTATAATAATAATAATTCCTTTTTTAATGAAGTACTACTTATCCAACTGTCTTCACGGTCATTTTGACAAGACCTGTTGTACCTGAGTTACCCTGCACCGGTTCATTTACTGTAACCATATAGCTCATTTATTTATTCTTTTGCTTTTGTATTTATTTATTTCTGTTTTGATGTTGTGAATGGCAGGGTGATAGATATTACCATAATAAAGGAGGTAAATCGAAACCACTCCTTTTCGAGGAGCGTCAGTTTTAGGGTTAAAAACTATGTATGTTCCTTCTTTGAAAGATCATTAATAATTTAGTTAATTTATAATTCATGCATGTTTTGTGATCAAATGTCTATTAAGAATCAACCAAATATATTTATACAATAACCTGAGGGTGCTGAAAAATTGGGGACTCCAAAGCTGAGGCTAGCTTCAAGCCCCCAGTGACCATCTTGTTAATACAAGTACCCCACCTCTCCATTCCTTACCTTCCCAATAGCAAGCATGAAATGCAAACCAGTGTGAAGCACTTGAAGCACACATTTATTTTCAGCATACCACTGTAACAATATGGCTTTTAGACCAATCATGATATCAGCTACACTCATGGAAGGAATAAGTGGTGAGAATCATCTACAAACAGCACAATATGAGCAATAATGTCACTTCTGCTAAAGTACTGTACATAGTGGCCTGCTGCTGTCCAGCCAGTCAACCCACAACATCCACAGACCTCAGTGCATAACACAAAAAACATAGTAGCAAAAATCGTGCCCCTACCTTCATAAGCTTTAGTGTTCTTTGCAGCAAAATACTTTATGATTCCCTTTGTTGAAGGGTATCACTTTCAAGGGGCTTCAGTTTGATACTGTTGATGCTTTCCAGTTGCACTGTAGACCTCCTTCTATTTTACGCCATAGTCCACTTCAATAAAGAGCTCTCCTCATTGTCATTAGTGACAGCCAATCCGGGATGGACTGGCATGAAAAACCACAGTAGATCTGGACTATTGTGCAGAGTGGCTTGCAACAATTGGCCAAACATGGTCCCTTTAATGCACATATTATTCCCTATTGATTTATAAATAAAGTTGTGATGTGCATTCAGGTTCAGTCTTGCAAAGCCCTGCCCAGTGCTACAGCTTTTTTGTTTCAAGCTGATTTGTAGTCAAAGAATCGTTTTTACTTTATATTGATCTATTTTTTTAAATTATCTGGCCTTTATTCCTTCTCTTATTTTGCATTAATAAAAAAGTGCAGTAATGTCATGAAGTTACATGTATAAGTAATTAAGAAACGTCTGCATTTTTGCCATGTCTTATCTGTTTAACTTTGTTTTATCATTTTTTTTAACTCTATGGGTTTACTCTCATAATTGTATCCAAATACTATAAATTGATGATAAGCACAGCAGACCCCAGGGCCAACAGCAATGAGAGGGCAGAAGCTATGTGTTATGCCATTTGTGTCCTTATTAGTAAATACTGGCGTAAATGACCAAAAAATTAAAAAGTATGTATCTAACACACATTTTTTCTTCATTCAGTAAAAATTTGGCACAACCAGCTTGTAATTTAAGAACTCATACAAAAAAGATACCCCTGAAGCTTTGTCCGCCTTCTTCTCCTCTTCTCTGCTCAATTACAGATGCTGCCCTTGGCCGTACAAACAATTAAGGGTCAATCATGGACAAAGTGAGGTTTTATTCCTGCGTAAACGGCAGTTCATGGCCTGCTAGCTAACATTAAATCCAATTCGCGTATTAGAAAGTTCGCGTTCTTAACAAATAAAGCATAAAACAATTTAGAGAATACAGATACATTTTCTGACTAAAACGTTGTCGTGTAAACACCCCTAATCTTTCAAATTACCTTCCACCTCTGCGATCGGCCATTGACGAATTATTTGCTGTGCTGTATATACTGTATATGATAAGAAGTTTTGGTACTCGTGTGTTATAACCCCGCCACTCAACCCAGATAGCTTATGATGTTATGCTTAACGACATTAGAAACTTCGCGACAAAAGTTAGGTTTCAAAAGTAATTAAAAAATCTAATTTTACGTATTCTTGTTTTTGTTTCGTAAATAAACGAATGTAAAAAACAATTAAGTTTTTCTGTTGCCGGTGCCTGTGGCGGGGTTATAACACACGAGTTTCGAATTTTTGTATGGTATTTTTGTCGGCCGTTCTGAAAAGACGTGCAAGAACGAAATTCATTGTACTAAACCACTTGCACACGCTGACATATATAGGCTTAAACATATATGCATGGTCATTTACACATAAACATTTAATTTGTTGACTTTTATCTTGCGCGTTTTTCTTGTTTGCTTCGGATGGCCGACAGTCAGTACGGTCATGTGATTGGACAGTCAGGTGCACGGAAGATTATGCAGTGTAGGCCGCTCACGTCACGTCTCTCTCTCTCACTCTCTCTCTCCTTTTCTCCCATTAGCTCCAATGGCTGCTCCAAAGCTGCAGGTAATGAAAGGTGCACCCTACAGTAGGTCGGGACCCCAAGGTTAGGCTCGCAGTAAGGAGACCTGGTTTCGGATGTTCTCCCTGTGTCTGCATGGGTTTCCTCTCACAGTCCAAAGACATGCAGGTTAGGTGCATTGACGATCCTAAATTGTCCCTAGTGTGTGCCTGGTGTGTGTGTGCCCTGCGGTGGGCTGGCGCCCTGCCTGGGGTTTGTTCCTGCTTTGCGCCCCGTGTTGGCTGGGATTGGCTCCAGCAGACCCCGTGACTCTGTGTTAGGATATAGCGGGTTGGAAAATGACTGACTGACTGACTAAATATGTATTGAAATTGTCATGGACCAAAATATTCCAACAAAATACTGAACTGCGTATGTGCTAAAAGTTAAGAGAAGTCCTTGGGATGGCATTCACATTATATCCATTACGAAAAATAAAAGAAATAGATGGGACAGATCCACGACCCTAAAATGGTTTAAAAAATTGTCTCTAAGAAGTTACGTACGTAAATACTATAATAAAAAAAGATCACATACTATTCCAGATAAGTAACCTACAGGTTGTTGGACGCACCTATAAATGTCTGTGCACCTTCCTAATTTCTGTGTGTGTATTCTCTATTCACTGCGGTTTTCATCCTGTATTCCAAATGTTAAATTAATCAGAAACTCCAACCTTGCTATAAGTCAATTCCAGCATATGTATGATTGCACCCTGCAATGGGCTGTGCACCATCCAAGGCTGGCTTTAGTCTGGATTCGAATAATAGATTCCTTTTAATTGTATTTTATTTCATGTCTGACAGGGTGTTACAGTTATATTCAGTTTTGTTGCATAAAGCAAAGTGTAGTATTGCATTTTATACACTATAAGTTGGGAAATTTAGTGATATATTTATATTCATCCATTTCCTAGACTCACTTATTCTAAGTCATGCAGTGACCCAGAGCCAGCCCTGAGGACATGAATTGCATGGCACTTACCAGCCCAGGACTGAATACCAGTCTGCCACATGGCACCCATACACATACAATACAATACAGTTTATTTTTGTATAGCCCAAAATCACACAGGAAGTGCAGCAATGGGCTTTAACAGGCCCTGCCTCTTGACAGCTCCCCAGCCTTGACTCTCTAAGAAGACAAGGAAAAACTCCCAAAAAAAACCTTGTAGGGAAAAATGAAAGAAACCTTGGGAAAGGCAGTTCAAAGAGAAACCCCTTTCCAGGTAGGTTGGGCATGCAGTGGGTGTCAAAAGAAGGGGGTCAATACAATACAATACACAGAACAGAACAAATCCTCAATAGAGCATAAAAATAAAAATTTTAGAAGTACGGAGCGGAATTTAACAGTAGATGATATCACATAATAAGATTTGGATATTTTTAGAGTCCTGGAGACCTCATCCATCAAGCTGCCTCCCCCATTTGGCTATTCCATGGCTAAAACAGTGCTGGGCCAGCCAATCCAATGAAAGGACCCCACTTTCCCATGATTCCTGCAATCCTCCATCAGGGATGACTTTGCCTTAGGCAGGCAAACAACTAGACAGGTGGGCCGTGGCACCAATTGCCATATTTGAGTACCGAGAACAGAAACAGAATAGGTGAGGGTTAGTATTCAATTATAACTAACATGTTACTTATGTTTTAGTGCTAATGACTAACAACAGAGATGCAGTCTGTACAGTTAATCAGCAGCTCTAGTCAGGATATGCTAAACTGAAGTAGTGAGTCTTCAGCCGGGATTTAAAGGCTGAG
>JANRMT010062837.1:68515690-68531274 GCA_026402145.1 Polypterus bichir lapradei
TATCTATCTATCTATCTATCTATCTATCTATCTATCTATCTATCTAACAAATCTAATAACTCTGACATTTCTCATGGGGCCAGTTTAGAACTGCTAGTTAGTTTAACGCACAGGCAACAACCAGGCATGACATTCAAACTCAGGACACTAGATCTGTAAAGTAAGAAGTGTTAATAAGTGTACCGCGGTTCCACCCTCAACAATCAAATTGTAACAGACTTTTGTTCACTCATGACAATGGTGGAATACTGTATTGGTATGCTGAGTGTGAGTTAGCAAGGAAAGCATTGCTATGAATAATAAAATTGATATTGGCTTTATTCTGAAAGTATTTTAGGCACACCAGTAACCAACCAACATAACATCATAAGTCTCCCTTTTAGGATAGGAGCTGCCAGTGAAAGGTTACCCACCTGCTCAAGCTTATGTTTTATACCATGTACCAGAGCTAATCTTCATAGCATGGCATTGCCGCACAAGCTCTTATCTTACTATGCATGTTGCCACAGCAGTGCCAGCACTAACTTCACATACATATAAAAAAAAACATTTAACAGTGTCTGTATATTTTACTGGTTGTGGCTGTTGCATGTAATTCCAGCCATGCTTCTCAACACCTTTGTAATCTGCAACATTGGCCCACTGAGATGAAGTAAAGTGTTTCCTGATTTCATTTTCATGCCATACTGCTCCATTATCAGTGCAGACAGTACAACAATAAACAATTTCTCTACAAGAAGGGGAGATAAGGCACATATATCATTCATGAGTGAGAATCATGAATCTGATAAAACATCCTGTTCAGAGAGTTGGCATCTCTTTTTGAGATCTCTGGAACAGGAATACAGACCTTGCACCATACAGGACCCAGGCTTTCAGATTTCAGGTGCGTTTTGTAGTTGATTCCCCAAGAGACAAGGCCACCTACCTATCACCAATGGGGTACTGCTCCCTGTCCTATGAAAGGTGATGGGAAATGCAGTCCCTTGTGATACATTGTATGCCCTTGATGTTGGTGAGTTCTCCTCTTAATGTTTACTGTTACTCTTTGGAGTTTCTGGCTTTATGATATTTTTTTTGCTCTGTTTCAGGATTTTGTCTTCTGTTTAACATATTATGACTTAGCTACCATGAATTTCCATTTTAGTCAACTCCATTTTGCCTCGTTTGAGCTTTTGTTCTCATTTACCCTTTTCGTAATAAATCTTCTATTTATAAAGATTTGTGGCCCTTTTAGTGATCAAGCCTGAGGCTTACGGCAACCCTCCTCTTTGTAGGGTTTCAATTTATTTTTGTGATATTTATAGCTGCTTTGCCAGCTCCCCATCTTTGGGTCTCCTCCTGCTGAAGCCAGTAGTATTTTACTTCACAGGTCATTCTAATCACAACACTCTACTCTGATTGGCCTGGCTTGGGCAGTTTGGTATTCATTATGCAATGTCTAGTTGATGTACATTTACCACAGGGTTTTAGAAGATGCTTGGGAAATAGCCATATTTGATGAATAGAAACCATTAAACTATACAGCACATGCACACTGGCTGAGAGGTTAAATCGAGAAAGGTATGCAACATTATTATTATATCTATTTGTTAGACTCACCCAATTTATTACTTGTGATATAAAGTGGACTATGATATACTTAATGTTTTTTCAGAATAACAAATTTGATAAGTTAAAATCCAACCAACCTAGGAAATCTTCTTAACAATTTTAGGTCTTGGATCTGAGCAGAAATAGCAACTGAGACTGGAGGCTGATACATACTGATGTGTGAGTTTAAGAGAAAGTGCTGAGAAATTTGTGTTATGAGGTGTGAGAGTTAATTAAACGATGCATTTTCCTTCTAAAAACTTTGTTTTTTGGCTGCTGCTAAGGAGCCGTGCAGGAATTGTTAAAAGATGTTTTCCCTTTAGTACACTTTTTTAAATTTATTTTAGTCCTGCACAGGAGCAAAAGCAGTTGTGTATTTGGGGTATTGTTAATTGTATTTACTTGCACTGGTTCTTGTGATTTGTATTCAAGCTAGCATTGGTGAGGCAGAACAGTGAGTGGTACAATCCCTCCTAACCCATTAACAGCTGTGTTTGGTGTTCTTCCAGATGGGCTTAGAGTGGAGAAGGACAAACAAACTGTGATTGCATTCACTACACTTCTGGCACAGAGACTTATTTTGCTAAACTAGAAGAATCCTAATTCTCCTCTTTTAAGTCAGTGGGAAGCCGATGTGTTATACTATTTGAAATTTGAAAAAAATCAAATACTCAGTTAGAGGATCTGTACAGATTTTTTTCAAAACATGGCAGGATCTAATCAGTAATATTTTAGAATAAGCTGTTAAAGCACAGAGGAAGCAATTATTTCTGTATTTCTTTTTCTTCTCCATTCATCTCTATTGGCTTATCAAACTCATTAATTTAGGTATGTTTACAAGCCTTAAGTTTTACTCCGCTGGCCATGCCCTCTCTCTCAGGGGTGGGGGTTGACTTGTTCTCAATCCTACTTTTTGTAAAAATTGGTTGATTTGTATGGAATGATTGCAATAAAATTAATAAAATTTCAAAAAAAAAAAAAAAAAAAAACAGTGAGTGGTAGCTGACGCCAGCCAGTCTGTACGTAAATAACCTGAATTGTAGGGTTGAATAGTTTAAAGTAGCTACAAATCCTTAATGGGTTAAAAAGGCAAAGGTATATACATCTCCTACAGTTTAGAAATTAGGGGCACATGTGTTCACAGTAAGAAAGCATTCATTTTAGGTAAAGGTAGGTGGCTGACATTAAAGTGTTTAAGAGTAGGCCTTTGCAGTGCGTAGTCAGGCATCTAGCATTAAGAAGCAGCTATAGACATAGACAAGAGAATAAGAAATTAACTAGCAGTGAATATTTAGTAAGTGAGTGTTTCGTAGTAAGAAGCAAGAAGCGTGTAAAAAATGGACCAGATTGATCAGTACTTAGCAGTTAGAAAAAGTAGAGCATTATTACAAAGAAATACAAATGGTATGAGTGGAGAGGTTTTAAGTAAAGAATAAGAGGGAGAAAAGTTAGTAGAACAAACAATTAAAAGTAATATTACCTTATAGAAAGACAACGGCAGGTAGTTGGGGGGGGGATTACAGGATCTTAAAGGGTCAAAAAGAGTAAAATAATTGTAGCAGTTCTTTAATCTGTTTCTTTTTTTTTAATTTTGCCATTTAATTTAAATCATTTAACTTTAATTAAAAAAAAAAAAAAGCTTAAGCAGTTTTAGGAATCCAAAGTCAAATTTTAACAATGAGGCCAATACAATGCAAGTCCTGTTGGATGTTGGACTTTTAGTCAATGACTTGGAGGAGCCAGTCTTCCTTAAAGGCTACATCTGTAGGTGATGCTAGCTGATCCAGCACCTCAAGTTCAGGGTCACTCAACTTTAGGGGGAGTAGGGAATTTGCAGACCTGGCCCGGGTATCCTTTAGAGAGATTGTTTGCACCTCTGAGGTAGCATGGGAGGAGACTCCACACCAGATAGATGGGTCATAGTCACAAGGCGCAAGGTAAAGGGTGCACTTAAGTGGAAGTGTCAAACTATTTTTGGTCATTGCAGAACTGGACTGTGTCTTTAAAGATTCTGAGGTGGTAGGCAGGCATGAGAAGCCCCTGTGGGCTGCCTCCGAACCAGTTTTCAAAAAGAGAGACACAGTGATATTGGGAACTCAATGATGTGGGGATTGAGGCGCAGGTTTGTTTCAGAGACAGAGATTCTCTTGCTGTGTGTTGCCTTTTGGATGCACAGGTGGGACATCTCCCTGGAAAGGTTGATAGGATCTTGGTTAGAGCGGGGATGGATCTAGTTGTCATTGTCTATGTTAAAAAAAATGACCTTCGACTGTCAGTTCTGCCAACCAAAATTAAAGAGTCACGTACCAGGCTGAGAAGCAAAGCTGACAAGGTAGTCTTCTCTGAAGTTCTGCCTGTGCCACGAACCAGTCCAGGTAAAACTAAGGTGATTAGAAGTTTTAACGCATTGCTCACTTAATGCAACAGGTTACATCTGAACCAGAGGGGCTCCAATATGTTGGAGAGTCATATTAGTAGGTAGTCGAGAATTGTTTAAGCTAGAATATATTTTGGGCAGGGAGTTTAGAACAGGCCAGGTTTAGAACTATACATGAAGGAACAAACAATAATGTAAAATAAATATGGATAGTAACGTAAATTCTATCCCAAAGTTTAAGTGCAAAGGTAAAAAGACTAACACATTGAAAATAGCTGGCCTTAATGCTCAAAGTATCAAAAATAAAACAAGTGAGTTGGAGTTGTATGTATCGGAGTATCATTATGATATTGTACCAGTAACACAAACCTAGCTATATAACAAAGATGAGTATACCATAGATGGGTACACATTTTATAGGAAGGATAGATAAACCAGAAAAGGTGTGGGGGGGGAGTGGTGCTTCTTATGTTAAACAGAATTTAAACACAAGTCCTCTTCAATTGGATAATGAGCCCCATCTTAGTTAGGACATCTGGCTTCGTCTGGAAAGTATTATGGAAAGGGGATGTATTTTAGGAGTGTGTTAACAGACCACCCAATACAGACAGTAATTTCAATGCACATCTTTTAAGTGATATTAAAAAGGCAAGTTTACAGGGGTATATTATAGTCATGGGGGATTTTAACCACCCGAATATTAATAACTCTGACTTTGCAAATATCGGAGCAAAAGAGCAAGAGTCTTTAGACATAATCACTTACTGTTTTTTAATACAGTATGTTTAAGCACCAACGTGGGGTGAATCCTGTGCAGATTTAGCATTTTTCAATAACCTGTATAAAATTGGAGGTGTAGAGGTGATTGGACTAATTGGGTCAAGTGACCAGAATATAATACACTTCTCAGTGTTTTGGAAAAGTGAAGATATAAAAAATACAACTGTTAAGTTTAACTTTGGTGGGGAAGTTTTTGAGCAGATGTGGAAAAGTCTAAGGAGGATAGACTGGGATAAGCTTTTAAGTGTGGAGACTGTCGAGGAACAGTGGAAGAAGTTTAAAAACATTTTATATATAATGCAGTACAGGTTCTTCTAAATTTGGAATTAGAAAGAAATTAAAAAAAGCTCCACAGTGGGTTAATAAAGAGTTGAAAAAGAAGCTGCAATGGAATAACAGCTGTATAAGGTGTATGAAACTAATAACTCCAATGTGAATCGTAGGGCATATGAGAGTATGACGGCAACCATTAAGAAGGATATCAGGGAGGCTAAAAGGAAGTTAGAGAGGAATATAGCAGAAAAGGCTAATAATGACCCAAAGAGATTCTTTCAGTATTTTATTAAGAAAAAAAACAGACAAGGAGGAGGTGAAGTGCATCAGGAATAGTGCAAGGGGAATTTTAAAATAAATGCAGTGAAATAGGAAATGCTCTAAACTTGTATTTTTCTGAAGTCAACACATGTGAGGAAGTAGATAACCTCCCAGCAGTAAAAGGGACTACTAAGGAGATACTTAGTAATTTGGCAATTGTAGAAGGAGAAGTACTGCTCAGATTTAACAGGCTGAAATGAAATGAATCACCAGGACCAGATAATATTTACCCTTAAAAACTTAAGAAGGTTAGTGAGGACATACATGTATATAAACCCTTGATTCATATTTTTAGGAAGTCACTGTGCACAGGGGAAAATCCAGAGGACTGGAAAATAGAAACTATTATCTTGTTATACAAAAAGAGTGATCAGCAGATCCAAGCAAGCCTGTAAGCTTAATGTGCATCACAGGAAAATTAATTGAAGTAATTATTAAGGATACGATTGAGATACACATGGCAAGAACAGTTTTATTGAATAGTCAGCATGGATTCAAAACAGAGAGGTCATGTTTTACCAACATGCTGGAATTCTATTAGGAAGAAAAGTGGAGCATATGCTATTATTTATCTTGACTTGAAGCATTTGATAAGGTGTCACATAAGAGGCTGGGCATCAAACTTAAAAGGAGAGGGTGTTCAGGGTGTAGTGCGTAGATGGGTGCAGAAATGGCTCAGACACAGGAAGCAGAGGGTTATGGTACGAGAAACCCTACCAGAATTGGTTGATGTTGAGAGTGGGGTTCTTCAGGCTGCTGCTACTTTTAATATATAAATTATTTGGATAGGAATATAAATAGTAATCTGTTTAAGTTTGCAGATGGTACCAAGCTAGGTGGACTGGCTGATAATCTTGAATCCATTGAATCATTGCAGAGGGACTTGGACAGCATACAGGCTTTGGCAGATTTGAAGTAAATGTAAAGTATTAAACATAGGAGGTACAAATGTTCGGTTTGAATACACAATGGGAGGTCTGAAAATCGAGAGTACACCTTATATGATGGATTTAGGAGTCATAGTGGACTAGACACTATAAACTGCCAACAGTGTTTACAAGCCATTAAGAAAGATAACAGAATGTCAGGTTATATAGAAAGAAGTGTAGAATACAAGTCAATGGAGGTTGTGCTCAGGAGTTATAACACACTATTAAGACCTCACCTGGGGTACTGTGCACAGTTTTGGTCTCCAGGCTACAAAAAGGACATAGCAGCGCTGGACAAAATCAAGAGAAGAATGACTAGGCTGATTCCTGGGCTACAGGGAATGAATTATAACGAAGGTCTAAAACAGTTGAGCCTTTTCACTTTAAGTAAAAGAAGATTAAGAGGAGACATGATTGAACTGTTTAAAATTACGAAAGGAATTAGTACAGTGGATAGAGACTGTTACTTTAAAATGAGTTCAGCAAGAACACGGGGACACAGTTGGAAACTTAAAGGTAAATTTCACTCAAACATTAGGAAGTTTTTCTTTACATGGAGAAGTGTAGACACGTGGAATAAGCTACTAAGTGCTGTTATAGACAGTAGGATTTAGGGACTTTCAAAGCTTGACTTGATGTTATTTTGGAAGAATTAAGTGAATAGAACTGGCAATCTTTGTAAGGCTGAATGGCCTGTTCTGGTCTAGATTGTTTTAATGTCCTAATGTTTTCCCAAAACAAAAATATCAAACTAAATTGTTTAAAGAAACAACGCACCAGAGACTGAGCTAACCTAGATCAAAAAGGAGACCACATAATTAAAAAAATGATAACAAAAAGGCCCAGAAGGGTACTAAGAGAAATTAATTTATTGCAGCATAGGGAACATATGTGAACCCTACCGTATGATAGTCA
Source organism: Polypterus bichir lapradei (assembly GCA_026402145.1). Lineage (NCBI taxonomy): Eukaryota > Metazoa > Chordata > Cladistia > Polypteriformes > Polypteridae > Polypterus > Polypterus bichir. Next base: position 68,522,879 of record JANRMT010062837.1, read on the forward strand.
GCACTGAGCAGGCAAGACTAACGTATTCGGCTGCTTCATTTGTCTTGAGTTATAGAGGATGTACCCACAGGTCATGCTTGGAAAGGCAGAAGAGCAACTGTAGTTTCATTTGAAACCCAGGGAAATACATGATGAGCTATAGGATTTTCCTGTTTGTTCACTCCCATCTTGTGAACCATTCTGGCAGGAGACATCTACTGTACATGTCATAATTATCTGCGGGAATACTTGGAAGAATTACACATGGAAACAAACCTAGCACAATTTCCTAACAATTTTACTGTTTTAGTAATTCACATTTACAAAGAGCCTGGTGTCATTGAACTTTAACTGTTTACCTTTATAGTTTTACAATGAGTCATCTTTTACTTTTATTTCATGTAATTCCCTGTAAAAATATTATTTTTATCACTACTTACATTGCCTGTTTTGTTTTTTTTAAGCTTCTGTTCTTCTATGCTTATGTAAACATAAAAAAAAATATGCAAGAATTGTCATGCTCCTAAACTTCCCTTGCTTTAGTTTGAATTTTAGTTTTATTTCCCTAATTCTGAAAGGATATTGAAATTTCTTGTTTAGCACTTTCCATTTCCTATTCCATTTACAGTATTTGTCTATACAACCTATCAGCTTGACCTAACTTCTCCTGAAGCTTTCATTAAGTCTTGGTATTCAAATTCTGTTTTTTTTTTTTCATTATTTGCAGTGTTAGAAACAAAAAGATTTTTTTTTACTATTTCACGTGGAAAATATTAAAAACAGAACAAACTGTTCTTTATTGCTAAATCCTAATATTTATGACTGCTCCCCAAACAAAAAACTTTTAGATTAAAGTTCTCAAACTCAGTTCCTGAAATGACACAATGGCTTCAAGTTTTTACTTTTACTAATATTATACATTTTTTTTCTAAAACGATACAGTGCACTCATTCAGAAACATCATGCAAATTTAATGTGGGGTGTTTTTTTTCTGAGATTATCATTCAGAGTTTTTAGACCTGGACTGTCTCAGTACTTATTGTAAACTGACAGCTGGTTAAGAAAAAATAAGGCTTTGAAATTTGAAAAAGAGATTCAGTTCAATTAAGAACAAGGCAGTAACAAACTGTTCTATTAGCAGCAAAAACTGGATACTAGGTAGGGAAGTGGCTGCAGCCACTAGGACCCTTTAAGAACTGGAGTTGGAGACCCTTGCAATAATGTAAAAGAATGTAAAAATGGTTTGGGAAAAGATAGTGGGATACTATTTTGCTATTTAAAAATCATATAAGGCTTCAGTAAAATGATTTTAGCTAAGGTATAAATTTAAGGAGATCATGGGATTGCATCCCAGGTCCTCCCTGTGTAGTAGTGCTTTGAGTAGTGAGAAAAGTTCTATATAAATATAATGAATTATTATCATGGGTGGCACAGTGCCTTGCTGTTAGGAGACCCGGGTTCGCTTCCCTGGTCCTCCCTGCGTGGAGTTTGCATGGTGTCTGCGTGGGTTTCCTCCCAGAGGCATGCAGGTTAGGTTATTCTGCGATTCTAAATTTTCCCTAGTGTGTGTGTGTGTGTGTGCTTGGTGTGTGTGTGCCCTGCAGTGGGCTGGCGCCCTGCATGGGATTTGTTTCCTGCCTTGCGCCCTGTGCTGGCTAGGATTGGCTCCAGCAGACCCCTATGACCCTGTAGTTAGGATATAGCGGGTTGGATAATGGATGGATGGAATTATTATCATTATTATTTCTTAAAGGACCTTAATGGAGACATAGATGAACAGGATACAGTATAAGAGAGACAGTAGGAATCGGGGGGGTTATGCGTAGAACTACCAATCTGACATTTTAGTTGGCACTCATACCCACTGTTTTCCATAAGAAACTAGACAAGATCATCAGGATCATTTAACTTTAGCCATTGAAAAGGAGGAGGTTGATGGACTGGCATCCTGGCATGACTGGTTGGTGGTATCTTTCCCAATTGGAAGGCCAGAGGAATGAATGGTGTTGTGCAGAGCAGTGAGAGCCGACTAGACAGCTCAGCTGAAGTAACCAGAAAGCGCTCTGCTCACGGTGCTCAGGAGCGGTATGTGCTCAGCCAAGGCTCAGGCTGATAACAGTCTGCTTCTGAAGGCCGTTGTAATCCAGACATTGCGGGCTCACAGCTGGTCACCAGCAGTTACCACACTGCAAACATGTGAACTGAGATGGCTTGTGGTGTGAGTCCATGGCAATGCAAAAAGACACTGGGAGGCTACCAGCAGAGACTGTATGTAATACTTGGAGTAATACCTGGGGGAGTGGGAGTCGGGAGCGAAAGAGGACAAAGCTCATCTGAGGAGGACAAAGAATTGTGGTGATAGCTGGACAAAACCTGTTTATAAGGGAAAAAGAAAATAAAAGTGGTCTATTTTAGCCTGGGACTGTTGTCAGTGCAGTTGTATCTGTGGTTTGGGTGTCTAACATGCCCCCCAGAGTTCAGACCATCCAAACCAAAGCAAAAGCTCACTCATTAGTGAATGTTCTCATGTTTTAGAGTTCCATCTTAACCCTCATTGCCAAGAAAATGTTTTGAATATCTAGTTTTGATATTAGAAGCAGTTAAATGTTAATTATTGTGGCTTGATATTGACCATTTTTCCTTTTGAATGTCACCAAAGAAAAGAGTTGACTCATTTCCCACCTTTAGAATGTGAAAAAAACTACTGAGAGTGTCCAGAAGAAACATTTTGAGTTGTAGGGTGAGCATAACACCAAAGGAGTTGACTGGATTACCTACACAGATCTTCTTTAAGATAAAAGGGGGGAATTTGAAGTTGTAATTGAGCAAAATTCATGGCCATTTTGATTAACTGAGAGCAACTTTTTTATTATGTAAAGGAGAGTACAAAATGTTTCGACTTTCAGTTGATGTAACCTTCTTTTTTGTTTGCCACTCATGTCTAAAAACAAAGACAGATGCTATTTTTCTGAAAATGCCATTTCAAGAAAGTTTTCATTCTGTCAAAATGTAGTGAGAAGTCAAGCAAAATGACACCTTTTATTGGCTAACTAAAAAGATTACAATATGGAAGCTTTCGAGGCAACTCATGCCCCTTCTTCCTTTTAGTTAGCCAATAAAAGGTGTCACTTTGCTTGACTTCTCACTACATCCATAATGGCTAACACCCTAGTACCTCTGTCAAAAGTGATTGTTGTGGGAACTGCTCCTATCATAAAGGACATTTTTATTTCATCCTTTATAAAAATATTCTGTATCAGCTCAGAAAAAAATGAATGAATAGGCCATATATCACGAATGTATGGAGATTGAGCCAGGACCCCATTTATTGGTGTGGAACCTACTGATCAAGCTGAGAAAACAATGGAAAGTCTTTCTCAAAGCCTTATTATCAGACTACACTGCAAGAAATGAAATCTAAGAAAGTGAAAAGTATTACGTTCATGACATTTAACCTTGTTTTCCTTATTGTAATAATTATTGACTTATCACAAAATTGTGTTTATGATTATTTAGCTTCATTTATGAAATCAGGTCAAGTAAATTTTGCTTACCCCCTTTGGCAGATTTATTTGCTAAATAAAAGCAAAACAACTCCCATTTATTTTTTTATTTGTGTAGTTATGCATTTCTTGCAGTGTATCATCTTCACAATGAAAGCAGACCTCTGGACAGAGTTTGAAGGGTGGTGGGAGAGGGGTCACATAAATACAGGGTCTTTGGGGGAAATGGTTTCCTTTTCTCTGGGAAAACAAGGAAGAGACAAGTTAGTTTTCCAGTACAAAACCTTGCTTCTTCTTGTGTACCCTATGGGATCCACAAGCAGGGAAACATCAGAGGTATTAAGTGTTCCCTCTTTACCAATAGACTGGAGGAACACAATTAGGAGGACTACTGTTGTCAGTTCTTCTTCTGGCATGGAAGCCCCATCTCTTCCACTCCAGACCAATATACGGTAAGAATGAGTCAAACAGGGGTTTATTGTCAAACCTGCTTCTTAAGGTGGTGGATCGACGTCCCTGCAGATGCAACCCTGTGGGCCGAAAAAGTTAATCATTTTGACAAACCCCAACGCTTTATCGATTTTATCTCTGTGTTTGACAAACACCCCAATGTCTCAGAAGGTTCTTGACACTTGCTTCACTTAGGTGTTAACCTCCCTGATTCACTCTCACTACTAACTAACTAGCTGTTTTCCAGAGCAACTGTACATGTGCACTTACATGCACACACAAAACAATGATAAGGTGAGTAACCCAGTTAAGGCAGAAACCTGGTTTCTTAAAAACCTCCATTTACATGTGTAAGTACAAATCTAGGGCCTTGTGTATAAATGGCACATATGCACAAATACAGTACATTTCCATGCACACTTTGAGATGTACAAACTTGGCGAAAGTTATACACATTTTCACAGCAGCCTCATACCTTACGTACAAACTTTCTGCTCGGTTTTGCAACCTGGCAGCACCCAACATCAAAACTGTGCTACTGTATCTGTTGGATCTCCCTTTTTTTTCAGATTTGCATCAATGCCGCAAGATCTATCAAATATACCGGAATGAACTGCATATCATATACAAATTTAATTGGCCACATTTCTTACAGCATCCACTAATTGTGGCTCCAGAACAGCATCCGTCAGCACACAGCCTCATGGTCGCCCAGCAGTTTCTAAGACAGAGGTGTATGTACAGCCAGCATCTGAAGATGTGCTGGGCACTATCATCGTGTACTCCGCATGGGGGTTAGCTTTTGTAATATTGTCTGAAACAGAATAAACAGATGGTAGGCTGCAACTCACCTTTTCACTTCAACTTTGATATCTGACTACTTCTTTTTTATTTTGGAGGCTGTGTGAGTTTTTGTACTTGAAGTTTTGAGTGTCTCCGCCACACTGCATCACTCCATAGCTTCCTTTTGTTGCTTATACCCCTGCTTCAGCCAACAAATAGTACGTCTTTCCTTGCCTCCCCTTCACATTTGCTGAAATTCTTATTTTTCCATGTGTTTTTACCATTGTTTTTTAACAGAGCACAGAAAGCAAGGAGCAATTTATAATGATTTGCATATTCAAATATGTGAAATTCTTTGAGGAGTCGGGGTGGAGCTGTAGGCATATGCACGTGCGTTAAATTTCGCTATGACCTCCAGGGGGCCCAGAGTGCATTCTTGAACTGAGCTTGCCCTTTTAATCAGCCTGTAATCCAGCTATTTGCTATAGATATGTTGAAACAGCGTGATCAAGTTCCAAAGAGATCAGTGTTCATTCCACAAATCTCAGGTCGAGGATGTTAAAAGGGGATGAGAGTTTATTACTTCATAACACATGAAAGACTAAATGAAAGCACAAGAAAGGAGATGTCCAGAAGCATATTTGTGCATTTTATCCCAGTTTTGTGTGTGCATGTAAACAGTCATTGTTACTGTATCCATTAATGTAAAAAAAAATTGTCCTTTCCTACTTAAAATTTTGTAGTGACCTGTTGCACTCAAAAATTTTAGTTCACCTAATTAAAGTTGTGTAAATTGATTATTTTGATCTGTGTTGACATCCTTACCATGGTGGCTCAAATAACAATAGTAAGTTGTGTCAGTTAAATATTTGGTACTCATCAGATCAGCTTGTTGTTCTAATTATATACAGTATTCTGTGTTGTATTAAATACTGTTGTTTAGATAAGTTAACTACAAAGCCAGTATCAAAAACTAAACACAACAGCACATTTTATACTCTACAAATTAAAACTTAAACAGAATTTATTGAATAATGCAGGACAAAAACAAAATACTTTAAATGTTTTATTGACACATGACTTTAAAATATTATCAACATTTATAACGTTGCAGCTGCAATATTACGCTATTTACACTACACAGAAAGAATGCTTTATGTAAGAGCAGTAGAACGGTGACGGAATCCAGATTTAGAGACTTATTTAGAAAACGAATAATCAAATAAGACAACAGACCATTTAACAGTCAAATTCCATTTAACTAAAATTTTTTAAAACAGTGATCAAAGACTTTTTTTTCTCTTCAAAAGCAGGTGCCCAAACTGACAAAATTAACTGAAATTCGTATTACATTTGCAAATAGTTTGTTTTTTAGAGATTGCACTCTAGCAATGTAGTCATTTCCAAGGTACTGGAACACTTTCTGGACCACCGCAAATGTGTATTTAGGGTCCTTGCAATAGTTCATGTTAAAAGCATAAAGTGGGCCAAACAGGATTGTAAAGGAATTTGTAAAGTTTCCCAAGTTCTCCATAACCACCTCCTCTTCAAGGACAATTACAACATTTACTGCACTGGAGAGCGATCCTGAAGGGACGCCATTCCTGACCAATTCTAAAATTCCCATCGTAATGTTCTTTGCAGAATTCTACAAAAGACATGAAATAAAATTAGACACTTCATAAAATGACCATTGTCATGAGTATCACATAAACTGTAACAAGATATCAAGTTCTGCATATATTAATGCAAGTTACATCCCCATAATACATCAAACTGATGCACCGCAAAATGAGGAAAGCAAATTACCAGGATATTTTTGAAACTGAGGCCCGCTCTGTTAGGTAGAAGGGAAGACTCAGAAGAACAGTGTCTCTCCTGTGTGCTGTTAAGACTGTGGTCTGTGAAAGAAAAGAAAAACAAAACAAATCCAATACAAGATAAGATCAATGAATGGAGGAAAAAGAGATTGCTTAGCTTATAATACACAGATAATACTAACCTGAAGCTAAAAAGAAAAATCTAGATTACTCTGAAGTTGATAAATTGGTAAAATTAAATTAGATTATTATCTACCTGTATATCCTGTTTTTCTAGTAGATTCTGCGTTTCCTCTTGAGCTCTGTATATCATAAGCAAGCCTACAGTAGAACTGTTCAGTGATGTTAGGAGTGCTAACTTCATGATCAAAGCAGATTATGCCTAGACGTTCTGCATAAACCTATATGTAAGCAAGACAGTGAGAGAGGACTGAGTTAATAAACTGCAGAAACAAACCAAGGGTGTCTAAGACATTAAAGTGACACGTGAAATTTAATACTTACCTGTTCTTCGACAAAAAGCCCTGGCCATCGTTGTTTAATTGTGGATAACTTTGGCTGATCCTGTTGCATGGAAAATTTACAATAGCAGCACTGCATTGATTTTTGTTGAGAATTAAAACATCTGAAATAAAAACACGACCAAAACAAAAAGTTATATATTTAGAAGATTTTCAAACAGTAAATTTACATATAAAGACTCAAAACAAAAAACATAGAGGTGCTTACATTAATCTGATCACTGATGGAGAATGTTATAAACTAAAGGGAAAGTTCACCCTGGGCAGACACACCCAGTGTTAAATTTAAACTGGATAATGCATCCAACTGGAGAACTGCATAGATGTGTTACAATGTGCTGAGAATGTCATACATATTAAAAATGCATTAATCAATTAGAAAGTTATTCTTAATAAAGCAAATATAAATATTACTCAACTTCCATACAAAGTAATGTCAGATCTGCTAGCTATATAACAAAGTAAGGTAAACTCTGTACCAAATGATTATTATTACCCACTTTCACTAAAAGAACAACAAAATGCATAATCTTAACTATACTGCTTATTAGTTGATTGCTTTATTATATAGAGAAAAAAAAATGAAATGGGAAAAGCTTCCAAGGCATTCCTCAGTTGTCACACTGTGCAAGGTTAACCACTCAAATAATGTGTGTAAAGCCGACCACCTAGTTTTAAAATTGTAATTACCACAACATAAGTGTTATCAATACACAGGCAACTGCATTAATGCATGTGCGTATGTGTATTAAACAAGGTATATATATATATATAGTGACAGTTGGGGGCGCTATTGCTCCCTTGAACCCTCAGGTACCACACCAGACACCAGGTAAAAGTGCAATAATAATTATTTTTATTATTATAATAAAGTGCACCAAGCACCCTCCACTCCACACTATTCATTAATAACCACAATACTCCAATAACAAATCACAATCCTCTACTCCCAGACGTGTTGCCCTTCTACCACCCAGCTCAGCTCATTGTCTGGGAGTTCCCATGGTCCTTTTATACTCCCTGACCCAGAGGTGTTCCTGCCCCACAGTCCACAAGCCCTTATTCCTTCCGAGTCAGGGTAAATAGTCCTTATCTTCACCCCGGAAGCACGTCGTTTCTTCCTGTTATGGGATTATGAAGCACTTCCGGGTTATAGGGCATAAATGAGTCCACTGGCCTCCTGACAGCGACTCCCAGTGGTCCCCAAGGTATCCAGCAGGGCTGTGCATAAAAACTACATAGTCCATGAGACCCTGCTGGAATTCGGGGCCCATCCATGCTCTCGGGAGAGCTCCTCCTGGCGGCCTGGGGATGAGGGCCGGAATATGAAGCCGGCCATC
>JANRMT010062837.1:68536274-68563603 GCA_026402145.1 Polypterus bichir lapradei
CATGGCAAAGGAGGGCCAGCTTGGGAGTGCTGATACTTCCAAGGACACGGACACAGTAAGACCTTGCACCAGAGTTGGTGTCCTAGCAACCACAGAAGGACACTCTGGTTGGGCTTGGGTACCTGGAACATCCCCCTGTACACTGGGCAGCAGCATCCCAGCCAGAGAGCCCCAGTATAGACACCCACAGGGCTGCATGGGAGTTACAGTCACCTGGGCCTTCCCTGACAGGTTCCGTGGGGGTCACCAGGGCAAGCTGATGCATAGAGATGGCACTAGGACTGTTGGAGTCCTGCAAGGCCTGAAATTGCTTCAAGAGATTAAGCTCAGGAAGTACTCCTGGGTCCAGAGTTAAAAGCGAGCCCTCCACTTGGCCCAGGAAGTTGGAGTCAGGAGGAGGCAGACAAGGCTTGTTGAGGAGAATGAAAGTAGGGGGAAATACACAGTGTAGCACAATTGTCTGGCATGCATTTGTCTCAGCTTGTCTGTGTTGGGGGTTGGGGGAAGCTATACGCCCCCTGGTGGTCCACAACAGGGAAGAGAAACTGTGGACTATTCTAATGTATGTTGTGAAGAGAAGGCTGTTGACAGGTATTTCCTTATTATTAAACTATTATTTGCACTCAGGACATGGTGTTGTGCAATTTTGTCTGGGGGTTGGGGTGCTGCTACACCCCCTACAGGCCACAATAAATAAAATAAATCTTACAACACATAGGCAGGCAAATACATGAACATATATTTGCCCTGGGGCAATGAATCCAGTCAGAAGCATTCATTTTAATTTTAGAGAGGGTATATGAATTGAAAAGAATGAAGCAGATTAGATTAGATTAGATTCGATGAACTTTATTAATCCCAAGGGGAAATAATTTAGATGCATACAGCAGAAACATAAAAATAAACATACAGACTTTCAGGACAAATACAATCAATCAGTCAGTCAATAAATAATGTAAACTGTACAGAATTTGCAAAATGAACTTGAAGAGCATAAACATATAATTTGGGAGGTTGGGAGGAAGCACTGAATTGTCTTATCGCAGCAGACAGAAGATATCCTTTAGAAGCTATTCTTAGTCTACCGTGGAGGAATGAGCCTGTTGCTAAAAGTGCAGAAAGAGAGCACCTACTGGAGGGGAGATAAACATTTTTGGTCTTCACTAAAAGTTTAAATTCTTTTATATTACTAGGCCATTTCATGTGTCCACAAAACCTATGAACTCCTTACACTGAGGTGACCGCAACAGTTACGTCAAGTAATTGGCATAAATAACTGAATAACTGAGATCACAGTATTGAAATAGTGGAACTCCCACAGTTTACACAACTCTTGGTCTGTGGTGTAATAGCTGCATTAGACCCTTTATCATAATAGCATTGTAGACTTTTTTTTAATACAGTATAATACTTCATAGGTGTTTCCCTTGTGACTAAGAACCTAACTAGTAAAATATGATGAATCAGAAAGGCCAGTGCATGTTGACTATAGTAATTCACTCAGAACAAAGTGAAAGTGTCAGACATTTCCATAGGTCCTCTTTCTAAAATTAGGGCAAAGGTGCAATTTAACAATGAGAACAGAGGTCTACTGTGTCCTGTTCTTTCATTAAATTCTTTCCCTTGGCCAGCTACCATAACAGACAGTAGCCTACATGTTACTTTGCATGCTGGTGCCATCACCAATGTTTGTTTCTTACATTTTTTGAAGACTTTCCCTTTTATCGGACTACAACATCCCCAGAACACAATAGGAAAACTAATTCCTGGGTCATTCCTATACGGTATTTGTTTTCTCCTTGTTTCTCATTTCCCATAATGCTTTACTGCAATGGCTGTTGTTGTTTAACTCCTTTGGTGACCTAAGAATTATAATGTAAACCAAGAAAAAACAAGCTAAAATCAAAAATGTAATAGCTATTAGAGACATGAGATGCTTTGAGATAATGTTCACCTGGAAAAAATGCAATGTAAAAAATGATGAACACCATTAATGCGTAATGTTATTTAATCACAAGTGCAAGTTGAAATTGAATGTCATGTTGCAACATTCACCATGAAAATGTATAAATTTCAATAATACAAAGAGATGCTCTTGTGGAAGCCCTTCTTACCTGAATGATACCAAAGAAATGTAAGTACGGTGCACAAAAATGATAATGTCACTCTACAGTATAATAACATACAAGGAAAGGATACTACTAGTAGGATAGTAGTGGTAATAGTAGTTGTAGTTTAGGATAGTACTAAAGGAACAGCAAACACGAAGTTCCATTCAGCCTGGTAGGATGGTTCATCCTCCAGTCTGACACAGTAATGGACACTAGCCTCTGTTTTGTCCCTTCCCAGCAGTCCCTTTTGTTCCCATTTGCCTCTGTTCTTCCAGCTAATTGAACATATACCCCAACTCACTTCTCATCTTCCTTCTCCATGTGTCTCTGGTCAGGAAGTGATTTTGAATTTTTTTCTGGAATCATTTTTCACCATTATAAGAAGGTTAATTTCACCCACATGATGCTTCCTGCACCGCCAGGATGCAATCTTGGGTTTGTTCCCTATGAGGAGTACTGAAAAACAACTGAGTAAGCCAGATGAGCAAAAGGAGAAGTGCATCAGCTCAAGCATTAATGAGTTTCAAACCACAAAAGTGTAACTTTTTCGCTGCAGATTCATAGTTGCTGTACATATATTTGACTCCAGTTTGACTCCATTGAGTGGTCTTCTTTTTAAGTTACACCTACCTTAGTAACAACCTGATCCTGAAGTATTTCAAGGTGTTGACAGGTGCTGAAAATGAGGCACAAGTAAAATCACATTAATTCCAAAAGTATGCATTACACATAAGTAAACATCTACTCTAAGCAACCTTTTTTAACTAATCCCACAATTCTCAATTGGATTGCAATGTGATAACAGGTGACAACTGCTTTAGGAATATCTCTGTCATATTCTTGTAGCCATTCCAGGACTTTCTAACATGTAGAATATTCAAGCAAAATAGGCCTTACATTATTCTTCTAGTCATCACTGCTGGTATTATAGATTTATGTTTTTTGTTTTTTTTCTGTTTTTTTTTTACCATAAATCAGTCCTGTGGCAGATTTCCAGAGTCTATTGTTTTTGTTCCTCGGCCCACTACAATCACAGCTTTTGTTTTTTTCCCCACAGGAGTGAACTAGGTTATCCACACCAGTAATGACCAAATGCAGTTAGCTGTTCTGCTGTGCCACTTTTTGCACCACTGTTATATGAGTCTGCTTTTCTGCATAAAACATGTCAATGTCTGCTTCTATGGGACAGCCATTGGCTGAATTCCCTTTCTCAATACATCAGTAACTTGATAATGTGTGAAGCTCCAGCAAAGCTACTGTTCGTAACACACTCATGCCAGTGTGTCTGCAGCCAACTACTGCCTCTCTCTATCTCTTGCTCTGCCAGTTAATGGTCAGTTTACTGATTTACCCCCAATTTATGCGTGTATTGGGCATGAAGATTTAAGTGGGTTTGAACACAGAACACCCAACTACTACACTGCATTCGAAGCTACTTAATAACAATAATAATAAATTCTTTACGTTTAAATAGCACTGTTCTCACTACTTAAAGCACTTCAGTGACTGGGGAGCCACTTCAACCACCACCAATGTGCAGCATCCACCCTAACAATGTGATGCAGCCATTTTGTGCCAGTACATTCACCACACATTAACTGTTAGTGGTGAGAGACACTTTGCCAGTTAGAGAAAGGGGATGATTACAGGGTCAGAATGACTAGGCCGTGGTAGACAATTTAGCCAGAACTTTGGGATACACCTTGATCTTTACGAAGGGTGCCCAGGAATAGCTTATGCCCAAAGAGAATCAGGACCTCAGTTTTACATCTAAAGGATGGCACCATTTTTACATCACATCATTGCATTGAGGACATTGGGATCTACATTCAAACCAGAAGGTAAGTGCCCCCTACTGGCCTCACCAACACCTCTTCCAGCAGCAACCCAAGCTTTTCCTAGCTGGTCTGCCATCCAAGTAATGGCCGGGCCAGTACTTTTAGCTTCAGGTGGTTGACCTGTTCTGAAGTGCAGGTGGTATAGCAACTGATCCCACAAATGTTCCTTAAGAACTGTGCACACACATGATTTAGCGTTATCTGTTCATTTGCTTTAATTATCAGCACATATGATGCTGCTATTAATATTTACACCAGGCATATTATAGTTGATAAAGTGTCCATTTAGTGGCTATGTAACTAATTTACAAATAATATTTATAGTTCACATTCAGGCAATATAGTGACATAGACTTGCAGCCCCAAGAAACTGGATTCAAACACCAATAGGGCCAAGATTACTCGCCTTGTCCTTGGGTCTGCATGTTTTTTTTTGACAGGCTCATTTTTCCACAGTATAACAAAGATGTATGAGTTAATTGAATTGTTGACTTATTTCCAGTGCTACCAAGATACAGTAAGCTGCAGCCTGGCACAACTATATGCAGTATTAGATAAAGGACACTTCCCATTCTTTTCCTCCTCATTTGACCCTTTCTTATGTTTTAGTATTTAAAAGGGACAAATCCAGTTTATCTTGTGCAATAAACAGAGGAATCATAAAGGGCTGGGGCACCAGACTGATTCCTGTATAACTGCTTTTACAAAAACATCAAAGCAGTTTTACCGGAAACACGATAACATGTTTTCAGATGTAAGCCATAACAAGGACTGAGACAAGATGACGATGGAGTTGATTTTAATTCAGATGAGGCAGAAGAGGTGGGTTTGGGGGAAGGGACATGGAACCCAGAAGTACAATTACAATACAATACAATTTATTTTTGTATAGCCCAAAATCACACAAGAAGTGCCACAATGGGCTTTAACAGGCCCTGCCTCTTGACAGCCCCCCAGCCTTGACTCTCTGAGAAGACAAGAAAAAACTCCCAAAAAAACCCTTGTAGGGAAAAAATGGAAGAAACCTTAGGAAAGGCAGTTCAAAGAGAGACCCCTTTCCAGGTAGGTTGGGAGTGCAGTGGATGCAAAAAAGAAAGGGGTCAATACAATACAATACAATACACAGAACAGAACAAATCCTCAATACAGTATAAAAATAAAAAATTTAAAGTACGGAGCAGAGTTTAACAGTAGATGATATCACATAATATGATTTGGATTTGTTTACAGTCCTGGAGACATCAAGCTGTCTCCCCCATTGGGTCATTCCACAGCTGAAATAGCGCTAATCCGATGAAGGGACCTCTCTTTTCCACAATTCCTGCGATCTTCCATCAGGGATGACTTTACCTTAGGCAGGCAAAACAACTTGGCAGGAGGGCCGTGGCACCAAGTGCCACATTTGAGTACAGAGAAGAGACACAGAATAGGTGAGGGTTAGTATCCAATTATACTGTAACTATCATGTTACTTATGTTTTAGTGCTAATGACTAACAACAGAGATGCAGTCTGTACAGTTAATCACCAGCTCTAGTCAGGATATGCTAAACTGAAGTAGTGAGTCTTCAGCTGGCATTTAAAAGCTGAGACCGAAGGGGCATCTCTTATAGTAGCAGGCAGACCATTGCACGGTTTAGGGGCCCTGTAACTAAAAGCTCAACCTCTCACTGTTATTTTATTAATCCTTGGAATCATAAGCAGACCAGCATCTTGAGATCTTAATGTGTGTTCTGGTTTGTAAGTCATGATAAGTTCAGACAAGTATGCCGAACCTTGGCCATTTAATGCTTTATATGTTAAAAGGAGGATTTTGAAATCTGCCCTAAACTTAACCGGGAGCCAGTGTAAGGATTTAAGAACTGGAGTTATGTGTTCATATTTTCTTGTTCTTGTAATAATTCTTGCAGCAGCATTTTGGATTAACTGGAGGCTGTATAGAGAACAGTTTGAACATCCAGTGAACACCGCATTGCAGTAGTCAATCCTACTAGAGATAAATGCATGAATTAATTTCTCAGAATCCTGTTTATTTAGAAAGCGCCTTAATTTCCCAACATTTTTAAGATGGAAGAAACATGATTTGGACAACTTTGTAATATGCGCTTTAAATGACATGCTAGAGTCAAAGATAACTCCTAGATTGCAAGCTGATTCAGTAAAATTAATGGTGATTCCAACTGAGTTAAATGATGACAGAGCATCGTTGTGATCAGCGTCAGTCCCTCCAACAATTAACATCTCTGTTTTATCTGTGTTTAAAGACAAGTAGTTCTTATCCATCCACTCCTTTAATTCCCTAACACAACTAATTAAAGAAAACATCGGAGAAACTTCATTTGATCTAAATGAAAGGTATAACAGGGTATCATCTGCATACGGGTGAAAATTAACATTATGTTTCCTAATGATAGATTCCAGTGGAAGAATGTAAATTGAGAATAGTAAAGGTCTCAGTACTGAGCCCTGCGGGACACCATATTTCACTTCTCTGTATAATGATGGAGTACTGTCAGCACATTTCTGCACATATTGGAATCGATTTGATAAATAAGAACTAAACCAAGTGAGCACAGTGCCTGTAAGTCCAACATCATTTTCTAGCCTGTGCAGTAAAACAGAATGGTCAATGGTGTCAAATGCTGCACTTAAGTCTAACAACATAATTACAGTGGAGTTTCCTTCATCAGAGGATATCAGAATGTCATTTACAACTCGGGTTAGTGCCATTTCTGTACTATGACCAGTGCGGAAACCAGACTGGAATTTCTCAAATGCATTGTAATGTGTAAGGTGTGACTGAAACAGATAGGCAACTACTTTTTCTAGTATTTTAGAGAGAATGGGTAACTTTGAAATAGGCCTATAATTATTTAGTATGTGAGGGTCTAGGTCTGACTTTTTAAGTAATGGTTTAATGACTGACACTATTAGAGCATCAGGTACTGTGTCATGCAATAATGTACTATTGATAATGGTTAGAATAGGTGCTGCAAGAACATCCATTGCACTTTTTACTAGTTTTGTTGGCACTGGATCTAGGGAACAAGTAGTGGGCTTCATTTTAGAAATTAAAGTTAAGACTTCCTGCTCAGTTACAGGATTAAAGTGCTGAATGCAATGTGAGGCAGGGTCTGCTAAGCTAGTATGCAGTTTGTACTGTGATGCTGAGATCTGGGATCTTATATTTTTAATTTTCTCATTGAAGAAGTTCATAAAGTCTGTACTGCTAATATCTGTTGGTATTTTGCACTGTAGATCTGAATTTCCATTTGTTAATTTAGCCACTGTTCTAAACAGTACCTGAGGATTTTTATTATTGCTATCTATTATTGTAGAATAGTATTCTGAGCGAGCTTTAAAGAGAGCTTTTTATATTTTTTAACCCTTTCTGTCCATGCAATTTGAAAGACATGTAGCTTTTTTGTTCTCCATCTGCGCTCGTTTTCGACAGTCTAATTTAACAGCTTGACTGTTTTCATTAAACCAGGGCGTTTCTATGTGCTTTGATCACTTTTGTTTTAAGGGGAGCCACTGTGTCCAGAGCATCTCTCAACATCACGTTTCTATACATTTTGAAGCAGAATTACAATCTAGATGTCACACTGTCTTTGTTTTAATCTGTGAGTGCATTGGCAAGGGCAGGACTAAATCAAATGTAATTAAGTAGTGATCGGAAATAACTTCATTTAATGGAGTAATATTTACATTTTGAATTTCAACTTTGTAAGTTATAATTAAATCTAATGTGTGGCTATGATTATGAGTTGGACCTTTGACATTATGACAAAATCCTACTGAATTTAACAAATAAGTAAAACATTTGCTAAAGGTGTCAGTTTCCACATCAATGCGTACATTAAAATCCCCCATCAGTACTACGTGATCATAATTTATAGCCAAATCAGATAAAAGGTTGCTAAATTCAGTCATGAATAATGAATATGGCCCTGGTGGTCTGTAGACTAGCACTATAATTGTTTTGGAATCTGTTTTAATATTTAAAATGAATGCCTCAAAGGATGTAAAGTCGTCTAAATTTTTAGATGTGATTTGAATTTTGTTACAATGAATTATTCCAAGGCCTCCTCCTCGACCAGAATCTCTAGACTTATGAAGGAATGAATATCCATCTGTTGACACCTCAGCTAGGGGAACAGTGTCATATATACTAAGCCAGGTTTCAGTGAGAAGACATTGATCAGATTTTATACTTAATATAATATCACTTACCAAAACAGCTTTACTGCCAAGAGAGCGAATGTTCAATAAGCAGCATTTAAAACTGCAGGCTTCTTTCTGAACTGGTGATATATTTTTTGTTTAAATTTGAAGTAAATTTCTATTACAGATGCGCCTGGTGGAGGGTCTGGTTTTATCCCTTGGTCTGATTATACACCTTATTTTTTGGTTATCAAGTAATTTAAGGTTTGCATCAAGACTAAAGTTACCGGATGCCCCACAACAGGGATTATGGGTAACAGCTTCAGGATAGTAACAGGTGGGATAAACAAGAGCCGGTGATTTAAGATCACATGACTGCGGCCTGGACGGTGCTCTAATCAGTCAACCAGGCAGTTTTGCTGCCATATTTTGGGATAATACATAATATTCCCTCCAGTTAGGATGAAGACCATCTCTTTTGAAAAATCCAGGCCTTTCCCAAAAATCATCCCAATTGTTCACAAACGCTATGCTTTTATTTGCACACCAGGTTTCTAGCCAGCAGTGAAGGGAAAGCAATTTGCTATAAATCACATCCCCTCTATATAATCTTGATAAGGGCCCAGATACAACTAAATTCCGACATTTTCTTTTAGCTTTTGTGCATAGAGAGATGAAGTTCCTCTTTAATACCTCAGATTGCTGTAAATAAATATCATTAGTGCCAACATGCAGCAATAAGGTAGATACTTCATCGTCAGCAACACGGTCCAATGCGGCCTCTATGTCAGAAATCTTGACCCCCGCAAGGTATTTAACATTATCTGCTGGTTTAACATAGTTTGGAATTCTAACATTCCGCACTATGGAATTGCCAATTATGAGCACTTTTTTATTCTCAGTTTCCACAGGTGCGCTGCGCAGTGCTGAGAATCGGTTCTGGGTCCAAATTGGTGACCTGGGTGCCGAGGAACTAAATTTTGGCTGCTTAGACCCCCGTCTTACTGTTACCCACTCGCCCTGTGGCTGAATTGGTGCTGCTGACTTTGGCCACGCACTGACTATAGTGGGACCCGGAGAGACTGAAGCCAAATCAGAAGTAGCCGAATTCCCTAAACAAACCGAGTCGATCCAGTTTTCGGTTTGCCTAATTGCTATCAGGTTCCTAACACGGCCCTCCAATTCGTGTATTTTCCCGACCAGCTCTAAATTAACTAAAGACTTTTCGCAGGTGAACCTGTCTACATTGTCGGCCACAAAACCTGAACTGTACATGCTGCAGGACACACAACATATAAATGTGCCCTCAACAGGCAGAGAGCAGATAGAACTTACATTTAATGTTGATATCATCTTCTCCATTTTTGTAGTAACTTCGGTGCTACGGCACTTTTCGCGTTCAGTTGAATCACTAAGAAACCGTTGTCTTTAAGTTTCCAAGTGGCATCATTTATTGTCCTTTCGCTGAAGGAGAAATAAAGGGAGAAGCATTAGGTAACAGTGTCGACCATCACCTTGGGGTGGAATACCCAGTAGACGAGCCCTGGAGTTGTCACCCAAGTGCACGTATGTGACACTTGTTTCATTGTGATTGCAATATGCATGCTGGGTGCTCACTGAGTTTACTGTCTGCTGCGATTGAAGTTGTACATGTGCGGTGGACTATACTTAACATTATTCTACTTTAAATAAGCATATCTGCAAACATGCAATAAGGACAAGAACAATTCAGTTTTGTCTATGTGAGAATATTAGATGTGTGGTTTTAAAAATGATAGTTTTGAGTATTGTTTCAGGTAGTGTACCAGAATCTCATTGTATGTGTCTTGCAATGACAATGAATGCATCTTATCTTATCTTGTGAGCATCTGCATATCATACATGTGATTGTAAAATAGGTCTGTCAGCAATCCTCAAAAACATAACTGATGAGGCAGAAAACTATGCTTTGTTTCCTAGAAAATCACTATTTTCACAGAGCACAAAGCAAAACATAAACTGCCAATGGAAAGTGATGAAAAATGATTTATTTTCTTAGTATGTAAAGAGTATAACTGGCAGGTTTAAAAGACAGAGCTATAGAGAATATCTGATAAATTGAGACTGCACATAAAATTAGAATTTTAATAGAATAATACAATACTAAAGTTCAATATTCAGAGTTTGCACATCATATCACCGAACAACTTTAAATGACATTGTGCAGAAGACACAAAGAATAATATGGTTTAGATCAATTGGCCTGGTAGTTATTACTCAATTGAAAAAAAATGCAATAGTAAAATGGTGCCCTTACATGACAGTCTAAAAATAACTGTGGTTGATTCTTTAAACCACAGACTGAGTACATGACAAAAGAGTGCATTACAACATACGGCTCTTTTGAATTAAAATAATGTGCTAGGCTTTCCCTTTTGACTCACTCTATATTTTGAAATCTAACACCACCCAAACAAAAATGCGTATCAGGTAAACAGCTGCAGACGTATTATATCTTGGAGCATTTGTTTGATAAAAAACTAACTGACAAATTAAGGGAAGCCCCTCAATGCAGTTTCTAGCTGTTACTATCTACACTGGGGATATTTCAAAATATAACTCTTTACTGATAGTAACGCATGCTTGCATACACTGTTTAAATAATTTCAAGAAGATTAAAATCAAGAGAAAGTCCTGACTTCTTGCTAATGTCAAAATTTTGTTAAATTTTTTTAATGCTCAAAAGTCAAATGACCACAATAATGACATTATCTCATTTTTGAATTTTTATTGTATTACATTCTCAAAATACAAACAGCTATACCCATTAAGTACCATCAGCTGAAAAGGGAATTTACATTCAAAGGATTCATGTTTGATTGAAGAGTTATGCCGTTTTTTTAAGAGTCCCCATTGGAGTGGGCACTTTACAGATTTTATCATCACATACTGTAAACCAGTTTACAACATCTCGGTATAGCATATATAGGAGCACTGAGTTACACTGAGAAAGCAGAGAACGTGTTTCATAGGGATTGTCAGCACCAGGGGTTCTCCAGCTCCCCAACCCCCAACACAAACACACACTAACACATGTCCAGCACAACACACATGTATTTTAGGTATAGGAGACACTTCCGTTTCGCTTCCCACCTGCTCAGTACAGTACAAAGCACCAGTACAGTCAATGATACAGCACACAGCACTTTTTCTTCTCTTCTCTCTGTCCTTCCGCCTCCACTCCTTTTCTGGCAAGGTTTATCTTCTTCCTCTTGGCTCTGGCTCCCTGAATGAAGGCAGTGGGCTTCTTTTATGCTGCACCCACGACTACTTCCAGTGGCCCATTAGCATGATCTGGAAGCACTTCCAGAGGAGGTGGAAGCCCAGCATACTAGGGTTCTGCAGCACCGCCTGGAGGCACTCACAGAACCCAAGAGGGCTTTACAAAGCTCCAAATGCCATGAAGCCCTGTGGGAATACGAGGCGCTGCGGCAGCACAAGGGGGGCTGCCATCTAGCACTCCAGGGGAGATAATGTCCTGTGCTGCTATGGAGTCTATGTGTTGCTACAGCCAACTAACACTACATTAAGACTGCATAGAAAGATGAACAAATTTTGAGTTTTGGTTCATATCCAATGTTTGTTTTTTTTTTTATTAATTAAAGTGAAATTAATGTTGCAAGCGATTCAAATCTGACATTGATGTCTTTCGATATGAATCTTCAAAATTATTTAAAACTAGCAAAATACCAGCGCTTCACAGCGGCGAAGTACTGCCTTAAAATTTTTATTAAGAAGAAAATTAAACCTTTTTAAACTGAGGGAAAATATACCAATAATTATTTGTTAAGGATCTCTTTGTATACCACATTGTCAGTTCGGCCCTCCGGTTGTAATATGACCAAGCTGTGCGCTGAGCTTACTCTTGAGCATGCAACATACAGTTGGCCATGTGAAAAGTAATCTTGTTTCATATCTCACAGCTTGGATTGCTGCTGTCACAATCGGTTTGAGTTTCATGGTTTGTTTCAACTACGACAGTATTTGCAGGACTCGTCGTGTTGAAGAGACATTTGGCATCTGTCAAGCGTTGTAAGCATACAACCGGTTTCATCGATAACTTCACATCCAGCTTTTGAGAGTTTAAACATTCATAAACATCAAAGTGTCCACTACTGAAATCGTCACCTGTGAATCTAAGATATTTAAGAGGCGTTGGTGGTTGTCGAAAGGTGTAAAATATTGGGCCATTTCGGTACACTTGAAAGCGACAACCGAACAATTCAGCGGCAGCCATCAACTCACATGCAGAACCATAGGTGAAGGGCTTAAGCATTTCACTCTTATAGTGCTCCTGTGTAGTATAATTATCTCCTGTACCGTCATCAGTCCAGACCTTGAACCTGTCCCAGTCATTCAATACATAAGACACAATGTTCCTCCAGATATTAAGAGTGAACCTGATATGGCCGTGCAATATGTAACATAGAGAATGGAAAAGGCAGGCGCCATCTCCGGGCATGGAAACCACTCGGTAAGTGACTTTGATCGATGGTGATCATCTCGATAGACATGTTAATGGGGGTACGGTTGGAACGATAAAGGAAATGGGTACCTGAACAATGTAAAGTAAGTCTAAAATACCTACACAATAACTATAATCGTAACAAACAAACAATAAAACAGCGAAGAAGCCGTGGATTAAATAAAAAGGCTGTAGTTATCAGCAGGGAGACGTGAATCCCGTGGCGAAGCAAGGAAGGGAATGTAGAGACCGGAGCGACGAATGGCCTTATATAGGCAGGCAGCCAACAATGTGGGAGGCGTGGGGATGGGGGACCCAACGGCGCCTTACACGGTGACCAAGCTGCAGGCTATGGACGTACTGTATATATGTATGTAAGTAGGATTCAGTTAGCGTTGGGAACCCGTTGTTGCAGGCAGCTCGGGGTGGAGCCCAGCTGGGACGCCCAGGAGGACAGGAGGACAGGAGGAGGGCTTGTACCTCCTCCAGACCGCGAGGGGGCGACTGCCCTGGTTGTATTGGGGGCCACGGGTAGAGGGCTTGGAAACCCAACCCTGTAGGAGCCCGTGGCCACCGCCAGGCGGCGCCCCGGTGCCTGAAAAACCCTGGACCTCAGCACTTCTGCCACACCAGGAAGTGCTGGGGGCAAGAGGAGCAGGGACACCTGAAGGGCTTCCGAGTGCGCAGCCGGCACTTCTGCCACACTGGGGAGTGTCTGCGGAGGAATGCCGGGAAGCAGCTGGAGCCCATGCGGGTTATTATATAAGGGGCCGCCTCCCTTCATTTAGTAGCGGAAGTCAGGTGGAAGAAGGACGGAGCTGGAGAGAGGATTGGAGGCGGCCAGGAGAAAGGCATTTTGACTGTGAGGGCTGGACTTTGGGGGATCGGTGCTGGAGGCAGTGGGAAGTGCACTGAACTGTAAATACTGTAAGTATAATAAATGGGTGCGTTGGGTGAGAAACCGTTGTCCGTCTGTCTGTGTCCGGGTCAAGGTTCACACCGTGTACCATATTTCTTGAAGATGGGCCCATAAGTAACAAAGACCATTGGAAAGTTCAATATGGCAGCCGACAGTGGCGTCATACCACCGAAATAAGACGTACATTGATTTCGGTTAGCGCAGGGAAGCCGCCTACCAAATTTCGTGAAGATGGGGCTCTAAATAAGAAAGTTCAACATGGCGGATGTTGTCGACCGTTACGCGTAGAATTTCGAAATGAAACCTGCTTAACTTTTGTAAGTAATCTGTAAGGAATGAGTCTGCCAAATTTCAACCTACACGGGAAGTTGGAGAATTAGTGACGTTAGAAAGTTCAATATAGCGGCCAACAGTGGCGTCATACCACCGAAATAAGTACTGTGGAGGCTGGCCCGGACACAGACAGGCAGACACATTCATGTCACCCACAAACACATTTATTTTACACTATATACACAAGTCACAAGTGCACCACAAACCCCCAAAGTCCCCAAAGTCCTGGCCACACAATGCCTTACTTTCTTCAGGCCACCTCCTTGCCTCCTTACTTCCAGCTCAGTCCACTCCACTCCCAACTCTCGCCTCGAATGAAGGGAGGCGGCCCCTTTTATTCACACCCGGATGTGCTCCAGGTGCTTCCCGGCAATCTCTTACCGACACCCCCCCATGTGGCGGAAGTGCCGGCTGTATCCCCGGAAGCACTCTGGGTGTCCCTGCTCCTCTTCCCCCCAGCACTTCCTGGTGTGGCGGAAGTACTGAGTTCCAGGGCTCCAAAGGCATGGGGGTGCCCCCTGGCGGCGACCACGGGTCCCTACAAGGTGAAGCTTCAAAGCTCTGTACCAGTGGCCCCCAAAAGAACCAGGGCGGTCGCCCCCAGATGGTCTGGGGAAGGTGCAAGCCCTCCTCCGGTCCTCCTGGGCATCCCGGCCGGGTCGCCACCCCAGCCACCTCTGACAGTACGTACATCGGTTTCGGTTAGCACAGGGAAGCCGCCTACCAAATTTCGTGAAAATGGGGTCAGCCTTCTACCTACACAGGTAGTTGGAGAATTAGTGACGTTGGAAAGTTCAATATGGCGGCCAACAGTGGCTTCATACCACCGAAATAAGTACGTACATCGGTTTCAGTTAGCGCAGGGAAGCCGCCTACCAAATTTCGTGAAGATGGGGCCATAAATAAGAAAGTTCAACATGGCGGACGTTGTCGACCATTATGACCGTTACGTGTCGAATTTCGAAATGAAACCTGCTTAACTTTTGTAAGGAAGCTGTAAGGAATAAGCCTGCCAAATTTCAGCCTTCTACCTACAGGGGAAGTTGGAGAATTAGTGATGAGTGAGTGAGTGAGTGAGTGAGTCAGTCAGTCAGTCAGTCAGTCAGTCAGTCAGTCAGTCAGTGAGGGCTTTGCCTTACATTAGTATAGATGAGTGCTCACTTCAGACTGTTTATACTACTGAATGTCTGCAAATTTGTTTATCTGTAGATAAAAACTTGAGGACATAAGAAATGAGTAAGAAATGGTGGGAACAGGATATGGAACGGTTTAAGACAATGCAGCGATTTGACAATTTCAGAATGTAGAGTGAGACATTTGATTATGGCAGCATCTAACACACTTGAGGTTTTAAATTGCTAAAACATGTAGCAATTGGGCTTATACTTGCAGGCTTCCTCGTTTTCGTCTTTTTCACATTTCTGTGTCAATTTTTTTAAGTTTGTTTTAATTCTATTCCTAGAGGACTTTGCCCCCTGCTCGCTTTGCTTGCCAACCCCCAACGCGCTATCCTCTTTGCGGTTCTGCCGCTCACGTATGGGGATGCGGATGTACAATTTAAACAGATTTTAATTTTCATGTGAAGTGTTACATTTGCATCAACGCAACGTATAACTGCCCATGATTGAATTTTGTTTCTTTCTCTCTATTAAATAAAATGACTTTTTTGAATGTTTGTCTCTGAGATTTGTTGTCTTTGCAAAAGCTTTTCTAAAAGGAAACTGTTAACATTTTAATGCGAATGGCATATCATGATCTCCTTTGTTGTGTAAAGTTATCCACGGAAGATGTACTACATTACCTTTCTTGGATATATCCTTCTTTCTACAGTAATTCGTGTGGTGGAAACCGGACGGTGTTAACAGTTGTAGATATTCTTCATAATATTGTAAGTTGATGTTTTCATCTTCCGCACAATCCCCACCAACTGTTTCAACATAGTCTATTCATACACATTTAACCAATTTGCCATGTTACATTTTCACGGAAATGTATTTAACTTCCTTGTTTCTAGGTGCTAGGATTGCCCATGTACTGTACTCATTTTTTTCTGTTGATTACCTTTCGTGATGAAAGTCTTCAATAAGATTTGGACATAATACATCTTCTTTAATTGGGAACCAAAAGTGAGGAAAACGTTAAAATTTATAAGAGCTGAGAGAGCAGGAAGCATTCACACGAATGAGAGGTTAGAGGACCATGGGTGTGGTTGAATATGGTTGAGAGGAGGGTGACTTGAAAAAAAACTCACGGCAATATTCTCACGTCGCGGGACTTTAAAAAATGTCAAGATTATGGTTGTCATTTCCACTTTATTCTTGCCGTTTATGTCGAGATTAAAGTCGACATGTTGACTTTATTCTCGTAGTTTATTTTGTCATTAAAGTAGAACGTCGTAACCTAAACCTAAACACCAGAAAAACATTCAAACTCAAGGCAGGGAACACCTGGGATCCCCATGCTGTGAGGCAGCAGCAGAACCTCCATGCCGCCGTGCCGCCACATGTTTAATATATGTTTTAATGCATTTCATCATGAAAATGATATCAAGTCTTTATCTTAGCATTCTAAATGTTCAGAGAGCAGGAATATCATAAAGTGAATGTATTCTGTGCAGCAATCGCTGCCTGTGCCTCCTCTCAGTGCAAGAGGAGGTCAGTTTAAGAAGCACGTACCAATTAACATGGGTCGGGGAACACGTAATACAAAGCATTTAATGTGTTACATTAACTTACGACAGGGTTTGAGAAAATCTAGTAAATTAAACATTGATTTTAAGATGAAGTTTACGACATTCTACTTTAATGACAAAATAAACTACGAGAATAAAGTCAACATGTCTACTTTAATCTCGACATAAACTTCGAGATTAAATGGGAAATGTTGAGAATAAAATCAACATGTTGACTTTATTCTCGACATAAACATCGAGATTAAAGTGGAAATGTCGAGAATAAACTTGGCATGTCGACCTTATTCTTGACATACACTTTTTTTTTCTACACTGTGTCTATATTTCTTTTTCTTCTCCGTGGCCCTAATACGCTTCCTTGGAATCTTGACGTTTTAGTCCGAAAATACCATTTTTGAAATTCTATCTGTCTGTGTGTATGCATCTGTGTGTAAACACGATAACTTGAAAACGCTTGAACCTTGGTCAATAAGTTTTTGTACACCTGCCTTATATCAAAATAAGCAGTCCAATCAACTTTTGGGCCAGTTCCAACAACCAAAGTGGTACTTTAACTGAATACTTTCACAAGTTTTCAAGTAAACTATGATTATAATTACAGAAAGCTGATTCAAATTTTGTATATTTTAGATATTTATAATAATAAAAAGCAAACAGATATGAAATTTGAGAAAAATTACTCAACCGTAAGTGGTATTTTATTTAAACAAATATCTGAATTTTTTGTATCAAGGAAATATGGATGTGTATACTATATTAAAAACTGCATTCAATATTATGCTTATTCTTTCAATAACTATTATTAATTTAATTTTAATTTATACATCATCAGTTTAACAATAGTGTGTAAACATTGAACATTCCATGTAAATATAAAGATGCAATGTGAACAATAAGCTGCTACGTCCCCGTCGAGTTCCTGGTAATACATTTACTTTTATGATTTTTTTTTTATTTCCGTTATCATTATACTTAAATGTAGCTAAATATAGTTTTACGTATAGCAATTTATTGCAACAAATATTATATAACTAGGCTGACCCGCCTTTTAAGGCGATCGACTTTTAAGTTGACCACTTCTTAAGGCAATTCAATATGTAGATCAATTTGATATTTTATACAAACTCATTAATTTGGTTATATTGCATTTGAGCGGTATTACTTTAATACTCGTAGTTTCTGTTATTTTTGTGATGAAGTTTAAACTTTTTTTCTATATTGAGGTCGCCCTTTTGAACCCCCCTGATATTTACTATGCGGTGAGGCATTTGTACTCCATCAACATTAATTATTTCCAGAGACATAATTTTGTCTATTTTTCCAGCGCATCACACACAAAAGCAAGGGAACAATGGGAGCACCAGAACTCTGCTCACATCATGTCGCTTCGTACCGCAAGCTGCAAGTAGTAAGTCTGTGATAAGCGGAATACCGCTACGCTTTCCACTCACGGGATGGAAGGACAATCCCGACCGCTTTTATATAGTAAGAAAGAAGAAGAAGAAGATATTGCACAGTCTGGAGTAGAAAATCATCTTTTACCTGGAAAAATGAAACTACAAATCCCATTGTGCATTGCAAAATGGACGGGGCGTGTGTGAAAATCCGTGCTACTCGCACAGTCTGGAGTAGAAAATCATCTTTTACCTGGAAAAACGAAACTACAAATCCCATCGTGCATTGTAAAATGGACGGGGCATGTGTGAAACTCCACGCCTGCATAGCACTCACGGGACGGAAGGACAATCCCGACCACTTTTATATAGAAGGATAATAACACTTTTTCTGTTTTTAGGTGACTATAACTCTTTTCACTTTGCACGTAATCTAGGTAATGCATATCTAATCATAAAAAAATTCCACCACCATGCAAAAATATAATTTTTATATAAAGTTTGATTATAAATAGAGAATGATTGTGTATCGATATTATCAATTAGCTATAATGAGAAACAAAGAGATATGATATTGCGCAACTGGATGTGGTTCTGATGACCTTTTCCTCAATCTCAGTATACAACAAAGTCAAAGGGAGAACACTCAC
The DNA here is from genome assembly GCA_026402145.1 of Polypterus bichir lapradei. Taxonomy (NCBI): domain Eukaryota; kingdom Metazoa; phylum Chordata; class Cladistia; order Polypteriformes; family Polypteridae; genus Polypterus; species Polypterus bichir. The sequence continues at coordinate 68,554,878 of JANRMT010062837.1, forward strand.
GATTTTTTTACATTCAGTTTTGGATGTACTTGCTCCGATAATTTTTCTGGATCCAATGTAATGTGGGCTTTTTGTGTATTGTAATCATGCACCCCGGCCCACTGTGAAAATCCAGTGCTCCCATGCTTAATGTGTTGTGGCTTTCAACCGAATATGTTAAATTACACTGACTGACAATTGCATCTGCACTGACTGGTGGCACATCCAATTGGTGCTGCGGTTTCAATCTAATGACTTGGGTTCAAGCCCCACCATCTCACTTACCTACTTTTCTTTGAACTGCTCATCATCCTAATCAATGTGTTTCTTTCACATGGAACCCACAGCTCTAAATGAAAGCAGTTTTCATCTTCAATAATACCACAAGTTCATTAAAATCCTCCTCAAAGGGCTATTTCACAAATCCAAAAGTGTGGGGTGTCGGTGCCTCACAATTGGGATTAGTCTTTATAGCCCAGTCCTGACACATCCATCCTTAAGAGGCTCATGGTGTGGGAAGGTATTCAAGATGCCAGTCCTTATCCACGATGACATGGAACCCAAAATATACAATTGGAACTCGTCAATAAAAGGGTTGCGCAACCAAAGAGATCCAATACAAAAGAATATGACTCTACACGCAGCGAAAATAGACCCTTTGGTCAATGCTCACCAGCCGCGTCAACTTCAGAAATTTACACGCTACCAAATCAAAAGCCCCAGAGTGATCCTCTGCTATGCCGACAGGAATATTTAGATGGAGGATGATTTAGGCAGGGCTGGCCCATAAGTGTACAGGGTCTAGGGACTGTAGTTTATTGTTTAAGGGGTTTGTATTTTTTCTGCATTTATATAATAGTATTTATATTCTTTTTACATGTTTTACTTTGCACTTTTTTCATTTTAGAAAGATTTTAAAAGATTTAAAGAACAGAGAATCCACACATTGTGGCACTTGGCACCAATGCTATAATACATAATAATATGAGTCTGCTGGACATCTTATCTTGTAAAAAAGTGAATGTCTCTGAGCCAGCAAAATGGTGAATGCCAAACTCCTGCTTCCTTGTAAGAGTCTCAGTCTGTTTACTCAGGGAAATCTCCACTCTGAGAGACATGTGTCCAGTGATAGGTCGACAACTGCTGGATCCAAAGCCGAAGAGTAGTCGTGATCGTTCTCCTCACCCAGTGTGTCAACCTCCATCGGTCGCTATCTCCACTCCCAAACCTCTGGTCTAGAAATTAAAACGGAAAAATTTGTCCACTCAAACAACACAGGAAATGCTCCCTTTTTTCAACAGTCACAGCCCTGTCTCAGACCCTGGTTCGCAAAAATCCTCTTTTTTAAAATGCTGGCTACAAACTCGAGTATGGGGACTAACCGTAAAGCTCTCCATTTATATCGGGTTTCCACATCGGAGGCAAATGTATAAACAATAAGTACCCTGTTGTATTTACTGGAAGTTAGATATAAAGATACATAACAGTGTTCATCAGTAGAGCTACGTGTACACTTAAACGTTCATTTCTTTTTCTTGTACATTCTCGCCACTAAACAAAAATCACAACTGCAGTATGGACAACGGAAGTGACTGAGCTGGCTGAGATTTCACTGGATGTACGTCAGCACTACTGTGTGCATGTAGACGGTTGCCTACAATTTATAATATTTTATCTAATAATATGTATAATGACCAACATCTAGCCCACAAACACTCAGAAATTACCAGATGTAATATTTTGTATCACATATTTCTGTCCTGGAAAAAGCTATTCATGATAAGTGCTGAATCAAACTGCAAACTACAACAAAGGAGGTATCACACCATTGAAAAGGCCTGCACAACAGGGTTCCTTATCGCCATTGTTCTACTTCATTTTATGCTTTCTTTTTATTCAAAAAATGCACAAGCCCACACATTGCACCTAACCTTCTGTGGAAGACAGGCAAACAAATCTGGTCATTGTGTGACTTACACATTTAACACTGCTGCCAGATTTTGTTCGGAAAAAATACATAAAATATATACCACTTTTATTTAATATGGATTGTAAAGTGCAAGTACACATTCTCACCAGCATCCATTACCTGGTGAGCACAGCCACCCTGCTGGCAGTCTTCAGGTTCAGTGCCCTAAGGTTATGCCCAGCATCTAAATCATCTCTCAATAAGCAACTGTTATGTAACTAATTTACAGTTTTCAAAAATTACAGGTTCAGAAAAAAATCAGGTTCATTAAATAGAAACTTTATGGACAACAATAATAAAGAAATTCCATTTTTTAAGCCAAAAATTAAACTGTGTTGTCAGTGATAATAAAACAATTTGTAAATCCTTGACTTTTTCCAATTCTCCGTTGATAGTTTTTGACAGTTTGTACCTGTTATAGTACTTCTAAAAGCAATGTTCAAGGTAAAGTCAGTCAGTCAGTCATTATCCAACCCGCTATATCCCCCTATAGGGTCACGGGGGTGCTGGAGCCAATCCCAGCCAACACAGGGGGCAAGGCAGGAACAAATTCTCGAGCAGGGCACATACACACCCACATACCAAGCACACACTAGGGACAACTCAGGATCGCCAATGCACCTAACCCACATGTCTTGGACTGTGGGAGGAAACCGGAGCACCTGGAGGAAACCCGCGCAGACACAGAGAGAACATGCAAACGTCACACAGGGAGGACCCGGGAAGCAAATCCAGGTCTCCTTATTGCGAGGCAGCAGCGCTACCACTGCACCACCATGCCACCCTCAAGGTAAAGTGCCCCCTGAACTGATGTTCTTGGCTAACAGAAAAATATATCATTCCTTGCATCTGCCAAGAAGCAAAAGAGCAGAAAAGAGCTGACTAGCCTTATCCAAAGCGTGGGAAGGCAGTGCTAAGACAACACAACTTTAAGGCCCATCTGGAAAAACATGGTAATGTACAATGTTCTTGTGTACAATAAGTCATGATCTTATTTATATTCATATGTATACAATATCAATGCAATTTCCTAATTGTTTAATTTATTTCAGGATGCATTCTGGCTGTACAGGGTGACTCTGGTGAATGGGATATAGGTGGGTATTTCCAGACCATATCTATTTTTTCTGGAATTTCATTTTTTGAGTGAATTCCAAAATGCCTCTTTAAAATAGCCAATGAAGAAAAGAAATTTCTGCCTTTCCAAGACAATACAACTGCACCTTTTACGAGATAACAAAAATCACTAAAAACAGTTTTGGGAGTGCCAAGGAAGTAATAACAGCATGTCTAGAAAAAGTAGTTGAGATCAATCACAGCTCTGAGACTATTTTGTTTCTGTTTCTATCTTTGCGACAACAACTATTTTTCTTTACAGCTTACTATAGATAAATGTACCACTGTGCCATAATATGTCTATTTTCATTATAGACTGGACTGAGCTGGATGACAATAGTTTTTTGTCCCTAATTCACCTGATCCCCCTCTCCTCCAAACCAAATATGGGTAGATGCATTTTACTGTATTTTAAATAATTTGTACGATTTTCCGTCTTTCTTATCTAGGAACTTAGAAAAGAAAATCTGAGCACATCCCTCCAGTTTTGATGTCGCTACATTGGTTACCTGTGCCATATAGAATTTACTTTAAAATATTGCTTATGGTTTACAAAGCCTTAAATATTCTCACTCCATCTTATATTTCAGAATGTCTTTCACCTTACACTCCAAATCGTAACCTTAGATCTTCAAATGAGGGTCTGCTTATAATACCAAGAGCCAAACTTAAAAGAAGTGGTGAAGCAGCCTTCTGCTGTTATGCACCTAAAATCTGGAATAGTTTAAGAATAGAAATTTGCTAGGCTAATACAGTGGAGCACTTTAAAAAACTGCTCAAAACTCATTATTTTAACATGGCTTTCTCATACCTTCATTTTAGTGTAACCCTGATATTCTGAATATGCATTTAATTATCATTATCATTCATGGTGGATCCGTAATCCGTACTAACCCCTACTTTCTCTGCTGTTCTTTTTCCAGTTTTCTGTGGTGGTGATCTGCGCCACCACCATCTCATCAAAGCACCACTGTATCCCTACATTGATGGATTGAAGGCCAGAGGTCCATATAACCATCACCATCAAGTTCTTCCATGTGAAGTCCGAATGCAATGAGGACTGATTGAGGTCATTTATGTTAGGTAGAATGCCTAGAGGGGGCTGGGCGGTCTCGTGGCCTGGAACCCCTGCAGATTTTATTTTTTTCTCCAGCCGTCTGGAGTTTTTTTTTGTTTTTTCTGTCCTCCCTGGCTAACGGACCTTACTTTTACTCTATGTTAATTAGTATTGCCTAATTTCATTTTTATATTTTGTCTTTTTTCTCTTTCTTTATCCTGTAAAGCACTTTGAGCTACATCATTTGTAAGAAAATGTGCTATATATAATAATAAATATTGTTGTTGTTGTTATCATCTATCATGCACATGACAAAGTCCATACCACAATTTGACAATTTATTAATACTCTGGTGACAATTTATTATTTTAATCAGCCAAAAGTGCTTTTAGTTGATCAAATGAAGATACAAGATAATAATGAGGACAATTCAATTAAAACACAATTTGAAGGAGATTTCATTTGCAGCACTTTAACCTGAGACTAGTATTTGTTACTCCACCACTGTTCATCCTTTTATGTGAATTTCTAAACCTGGCGTTTCCTAAACTTCCCTGGCCCTCAATCCTTGACCAAAGTATTCATACACAGCCCCAAAATACTAATACCCATTATGTTCAAATGTAAGCCATTACAGCGAAATAGGTGCCATCTTTTCCGGAAAGAGTCCCAATGTCCCATAAACCTATACTTTATAATCCAACTCCAAAGTCTGAGCCATGTGTTAAATGTTTTAATGTCCTCAGTCTTACGAGGACTGTTGTGTGGCACAGGAAAACCTTCAGAGTCTACCATGTTAATTCTATACATCAGTATGGCACGTAAGTCTTTACGTTAGAATTGATAGCCTGCCTTTAGGCCACATGCCTATTCACCCTTCCAGTGAATTCCCCCCCATGTGGACCCAGAAGACAAACCTACATTTCAGAACCTCTACAGAGTAAGTCCACCACTATCACTACCTGTCTCTCTTTTTGTGGACAAGTTTTGAGCTGACCCATTGGTTCTTCATACCTGCCTACCACCTCAGAGTATTCAGAGTCACCGTTCAGTTCTACAGGGTCCTGAAAATGGTTTGACATTTCTAATTCTGGAGTCGATGCCTGAGAACAAAGTCCACCTGTTCTTTACTTGTGCCCATGTGACCCACCTAGCTCTAGCTCAAGAAGAACTGACTCATCCAAGCTACACTACAAAAGCGCCATCATCAAACACAACTTGCATTATATTGGCCTCATTATCAAAATTTGTATCAGCAAATTTATCGGCTCCATTTTATTAAAGTGTAAATTGTATCATTTTAAAAATTTTATTTTGGTTTAAATGAACTATTGCAGTTATTTAACACCTGTAATAAACTCACCCCTCGACTGCCTGTGTCTTTATTTATAATTACTTTCAATTTCTCCCAATTGCCCACCTAGGTGACTGCTCTCCTAATACAATGGCCACTTTTATACTTTTTTAGTTTCACACACAGCGCTGCCAAATGTACTGTATTTAAAGAGTATGTTGTTCGGTATCGATGAATGCTTATGCTCTCCGTCTTGTGCTAGCCTTTCAATATAACTGCTGTGTAGTGCTTTATCTAAACATTATTTTTACACCCTAATTCCTTCTCACTAAAGAAATGTGTATATTCTTATTAGTTCTTAGAATGTTTGTTACTTTCTTGCTGTCTGAGGTTTCTTCCCTCTGCAAAATTTGAACCCAACTCCCTTTTCATGTTACAGGTGAAAAAAAATAAAAGCAAAAGCATTTCAAGGGAGCATGGGTCTGGAAAAATGAAAACGTACAGTAGGCTGCTGTGACCCACTTTATTTTCTTTCATTTTTGTATTGCGTTCGGTTTAATTGCAAACATGACATACTGTGGTGGAATTCAAAAGAAAAAAAGGTTATGTGTTATAACGGCTCCTGCACTTGCCTTATGAATGGAGACTGTTGGAGTATTGTAGTATCCTATTGTAATGAGCGCACTGTACCATTAGGGGGCCCGGTGCGCTATGGAGTGTGTGACGTGCAGAGAAGGGTCTAAGCTGCCCAAGTAGATATTGCTGCAGACCGGTGCAGCAATACCCTTCTCGAGCTGCCTGCAATACATATGACATGGGTCAGGTAATACCCACAACATCAGTCACAAAACGCCCTTTGAGTCAGATAACCCTCCCACAACCCTAATTTTAACCACAGTGTCACGGAACCCTAGGGTGTTACGTGACTGCCGTTAAGGGTGTTTCGTGATGATGAGGCATTACATCATTGACCTTATAAGTACTGCGGTCTGCAATTACACCCTGTGTCCAATCTGTAGTGCAAGGCAAGCCATTGGTCCGTGCGCGCGAGTCACTGGCCCGTCAGCGTGTGGAGTTTCCTTTTTGCTGCACTGAGCTTTAAGGACAGTGTCTTTTTCCGGATTTTGAGCCTTGAAATAAATTAATTTAACTTGTTTCTGGAATAAGAAATGCCATTTGAAGTCAGATTTTCTGCCTTAAAATGAATTACATGGGAAATCCCACGTGCTGCTTCAGCCTTCTAGTATTAATATAAATATTTTTTCTTTGCAGTATACTGATCACAAAAGAATCATAGTCGTTCCTAAACTCATTCAAACAGCAGTTTAAACTTTGCATCTGAAAAGCAATTATTGACATTTTTCGGGGGAAGAATTATTGTATTAAATATTTCGATAATTATACTTTAATGATTACCTTTACAAGACTTTAATCACTGACGGCGGGCGAAATGCACTGGTGGAAACATGAAAGATTATAATTCGGGATACCCCAAATGTGGGCGGCACAGTGGTGCAGTGGTAGCGCTGCTGCCTCGCACGGGTTCGCTTCCCGGGTCCTTCCTGCGTGGAGTTTGCATGTTCTCCCCGTGTCTGCGTGGGTTTCCTCCGGGCGCTCCGGTTTCCTCCCACAGTCCAAAGACATGCAGGTTAGGTGGATTGGCGATTCTAAACTGGCTAGTGTTTGTCCTGCGGTGGGTTGGCACCCTGCCCGGGTGCCCTTGTTGGCTGGGATTGGCTCCAGCAGACCCCCGTGACCCTGTGTTTGGATGGATGGATACCCCAAATGTACGATTCATTCACTTCCATTAAACAGCGTTTATACCCGGGATAAAGCCACTTGTATGTGCCTTAAAAATCAAATGAGTAAAAAAAGACCTTAAAATGGCATACCTGAAGACATAATGGTTATGGCTTTCGACTTCAAACCCTACGATTGTGGGTTCCAACCCCCTACTAATAAACATGTGACCTCAAGCAAGTCACTTAACCTGTCTGTGCTCCAATTGGAAAAAGAAATTTAACCATTTTTTTCTCATATATGTTGTAAATTCATCCATTATCCAACCCTCTATATCCTAACTAATTGCCTTGGATAAAGGCGTCATCGAAGTAAGAATTCTTATGTGTTTTGATCTCGGGAGGCACGGTGGAGCAGTGGTAGCGCTGCAGCCTCGCAGCATCTTTCGCTTCTGGGTCCTCCACGGAATGCATGTTCTTCCCGAGTTTGCGTGGGTTTCTTCCCACAGTCCAAAGACATGCAGGTTAGGTGCACTGGCGATCCTAAAATTGTCCCTAGTGTGTGTGTGTGTGTGTGTGTGTCCTGCGTTGGGCTGGCGCCCTGCCCGGGATTTGTTCCTGCCTTGCGCCCTGTGCTGGCAGGGATTGGCTCCAGCAGACCCCCGTGACCCTGTGTTAGTATATAGTGAGTTGGATGATGGATGGATGGAGCTGGACACTGGCTGAATGACTGTTTTGATCTTAATATCTTAGAAAGCATTAAACTGTCAGTGCGAATCAGCTGTTGACTTGCCGATAACGTGCTGCCTGCTCCTTTTCTGTAAGCGCGCTAATTTTTGAGCCGGAAATACACCACTGAAATGCGCGTGCACATGTGTTCTTCGCTCAGAGAGAGGTATTCATAATAAACTAGACATTAAGCCCGTTACAATAACAGGCGCTAGAACAGTAGTGCATAAATATTAGTAGGAACAGTCTATATTAAATGGCAAGGGACCTTGTATGTGGCTGTAATATGTGTCACTGTATTGTGTGCCTTTAATTTTCTCTCTCAGTAATACTGGTTTGTATTTCCGTAAAATGCCTGTAATTTTGTATGACAGTAATACAGTGGAACCTCGGCTCACGACCATAATTTGTTCCAAAACTCTGGTTGTAACCCGATTTGGTTGTGAACCGAAGTAATTTCCCCCCATAGGATTGTATGTAAATACAATTAATCCATTCCAGACCGTATGAACTGTATGTAAATATATATTTTTTACGTTTGTAAGCACAAATATAGTTAATTATACCACTGAATGCACAGCGTAATAGTAAACTAAATGTAAAAACATTGAATAACACTAAGAAAACTTTGAACAACTGAGAAAACTAAGACTGGAAGAGTTCGCGCTATAGCCTTACAACCCGCTCGCTAAAAACACCTTTTTTAATGAGTTTTAAGCACAGGGGAAAAAATGAACAGTTGAAAAATTAATAAACAACCAAGAAAAGTAACACTGCAACAATGCACGCGCACACCTGTGTGTGTGCGTCCCGCGCGCGCCTGTGTGTGTGTGTGTGTGCGTC
>JANRMT010062837.1:68563613-68576295 GCA_026402145.1 Polypterus bichir lapradei
CCTGTGTGTGTGTGTGTGTGCGTCCCGCGCGCGCCTGTGTGTGTGTGTGCGTCCCGCGTGCGCCTGTGTGTGTGTGTGTGTATTATGCGTGTATGCGTGCGTGTGTCTGTCGCGTGGGTGCCTGTGTGTGTGCGTGTGTCTGTCGTGCACGCGCCTGTGTGTGCGTGTCTGTCTCTCATGAGTCTATGTATGTGTCTGCACAGGGAATGCACAGGAAGAGACTGAACAAGTGCCGTGTGACCCCGCGCATGCGCACTTCACCAGAAGACACACACGGACATCTGGACGCACACAGGGCTTTTATTAAAGAGGATGATGATGGCGTGCTTGCGCTTTTTTTCACTGAATACGAAAGTATTGATTGCAATTTCTGCCAGGGAGACAGGAGGACTGAATCGGACACAACACCGTCCTGGCCTGTCCCCTTCCCAATTCCTCTTCTCTTGCGAGCTTTTATGTGATGGAAAACACTATGAAAATGTCTCCATAGACACTGAAGTCTACCAGTCTTTTTTATAATTTTTTGTCATAGTCCGCCAAAATCTATATTTACAATAATCTTTCACTTCTGGGTAAACGAGTGCAAAATAAATCAGTCAAGTCGGGAGGTACAGTAGCTATTTACAAACTTAATACGTGTTTAGTAATTAGGAATGCTGCTAATTAAATCACATTTTTGTACAGGTCTCACATAGGAGTATTCTGCAAACAGCTTCCCCTGCTAGCGATTTTTTCACCCTTTGTATTAATCAATCAATAGGGTATTGGCATTTCAGTACATCCACTTCAAGCATCGCATATACATTCACATCTGCGGACTTTAAATGGGGTCTACATACAATTGATGAAAAATACGAAAAGAAATACTGTACTGTACTTTATTGAACCGTTGCAAAAAAGATGAAAATCCTAAGAATCCTTACATTGATACCAATATAGTCAAATCTCACATTAATTACACATTTCAGTTCAAAAGAATACACTTTCCTGTGTCATTGTGTTTTGCAATGACCACCAACAAAGTCAATAGTCACTAGGGAAAAGCAGAAAAAAGCAGGAATTGATCTAATACAGGAATGTTTTACTAATGGACAATTGTGTATAGCATGTTAAAGAGTAAGCAGCCCCAGCGACTAATACATTATTATGACTTGACTTGTAACTTTATCCAAATAACTTACAACATCTGAGACCCACATTTATTTTGGTTTTCCTATTTAGGAACAGGCAGGTGAAGTGTGTTAAATCACACAGTATCTGTAGTGGGATTTAAACCCACAACCTAAGGTCCCAAACCCCCCAGGATGGTGACTGGTAGAGGCTGCTTAACATACTAGAATTCCACTACCAAATCTTTTGTCGTTTGATTTTGATTTGCAGATAGTTCTCTCTGCAATACAAGACAAAGTCCTCCACCATGCTGCCTCCTGTACTCTTCCTTGTCTTCATTATCAATACAACCTATGATGAAGGTGTTGTCTAAAAACTTCTTTAGCTGGCCAGAAATGGTGTTATATTCCAAGTTCATCATGCAGAGGGTACACAGGAAGGGTGACAAGACAGTCCCTTGAGATGCCAAATATCACCAGCATCTCAGATACACAGAGCAGCCTATTGATCGGTATCTCATGATCCAGGATACTATGTAGATATTATAGCCCCTTAGCTTGTTCCTCAGTCTGTGAGGCGGGGTAAAAGAAGATGATCTTGACTGTGGTGCCGGCTTTGTCTATGTGGAAGTAGGCTCTGTGGAGGACATAAATCAGATCAGCCTCCACACTTGCATGAGTCTGGATCAAGACGGTCTGCAACCAGGCAGGGGGCTGAGTTGTTTCAGGACCAGCTTCTCAAACTCTTCATTATTAATGAATTGAGAACAACTGCTTTAACGTCCTTGGGGGTGCAGGAGTTCCCCTTCTTTGGCATTCGGACCCCTCAAGATGTTTTCCACAGCAGGTGAACCTTCTGCAGACTGAGAAAATGTTAGAAAAGTACTGAAAAACCACACACGTCTTTTCAGTTCTTTAGCTTTTTATGCCATATATGCTTCAGTTTCCTAGAGATATCCCCCTAGGGGTTTTGAGGAGCAGTGATTGTCAAAAATTAATACAGTACTTGTAATTTGGAGTGTAAGAAAGTTACTTGTCTTTTGATTTAACACGAGTAGATGCTGGTGACAATAAGGATGAGACGATTTGCAAGGACACAACCACAGAACATTCAGTCCCACCAGGAGAATACATATTCAGTTGATCTTGTGGAGGTTCTAGGTACGAGTGAAGTAACCTGTCTGGTGGGCATCGGATGTGCTGATTCTCGTGTTTTCACAGAATCTTACTCGATTTGTCTGCTAACTTCTCAGTTGTCACCGGGAGCGTCATAAAAATTTCATAAACACTGGTTACACCACTTCAACAAATAATTTTAATAAATGGCCTTTTTCATAATATTTAGTGCATATTAAGAAGCAGTTAAAACTGTTGCATGACGGATAGGAACAACTGTGTCGTAGCGGCTGGGGCACGGGGGACGCTTTCTGTGTAACACTTCAGCTGCCTGGCATGCTTTGTCGATGTAGCTGACGCTCTAGTCAGGGAGAGAGAGAGAGCGCCGTTCAGGTCTAGTAGGTGGTCAGACGCGTTCTCGATCAGCCACTGGTGCCACTGTACTTTTTGGAGGAGACTAATTATCGTCTCTTTTATTGTGAATGAGACATGACTGCGGGAAGAAAGAAAGGGAGCGCCTTGTTCGCAGGCTATAGGGGTCTGGGACTCTACTCGAACCATCTCCCCCACGTGCTTCGCTATCATAAGAGGCACCAAGAATTCTACTTGGTCACCGTGGTGGGCAAATGTTTCCACACTTACAATGTGAGTAGCCCCGTGACGAGGGTTTCAGATCTGTTCCTGTAGTGACGGAAAAGTTGAGAAGAAATAGGCGCTACGTCGATTTGTATTGCATTAAGTGTGATCAGTTTATGTTCTGGTTAGCTCATACTCTTTCATAGGATTACGTGCGCCTTCAGTATTGGATCTCATACTGGGATCTTTAGTCGATATGCAGACACCCAACTTGGTACACAGGCTCGGAGGGCATACCTGCACACTCACTGGCACACATCATCGGTGTCGTCCATCGTCATTGATCACTTCCAAATCTTGTAAACCAGTCTGCGAAGGCAACATGTACAATTTCTATGAAGATGTCCCAGCCTTGAATTAACTCGAAGTCTTAACACTCACTAATGTGCATCTTCAGTTTTTCTTACTCATTTATTAATCAGTCTTATAGCACTTTTTCTGCTTCTTAAAACATTAGTCTTAAGAACGCTGTATTTAAAGTACTGTTAAAATAAAATCATCCATACACACATTTTAAATGCAGTAATTGTTAGACCTTGACACACACATTGTCAAGTCACTTAAAGTCCAGTGTACTTGCACCTCATATATATATATCCATCCATACACTGAAAACTAAAATCTGTTACTGTTTAAAAATATAAACATATACCTTGAGTGAGTGGGCCTTAGAGGGCTAGATACATTGGCAAAGAATCATTCAGCAGTACTACCATATTTGTGATTGGCAACCTCAAGATAGCATAAAACAGTGTTCCACATGCCTATTATTACTCCTCATTTTTTTGAAGTTTTGTGAAGGAGTAACTTTGACTTTTCATATCCTATTATGGGGTGAACCCTGGTGGTTGGTTGATGTGGCATGTAGAACTTCAGGTTCTTCTGATCATTTTACAAATAGCTGTTGGTTTAATGTCTGTTTCTTTTCAAAGATTTCTGTCTGTGCATGTGATGTCACAGGTGACACTCTTCCATTATCATTTTGTAAGGGTGTCTAGATAAGCACTTCAGGTTACAGCGGCATACATATTTAACTTCATGTCCTCATTCTAATTCTGCCGCTGACCTTTTTGTTAATTTAAGCTGTATTTCCCAATATTTGTCTTTTCACTAATAGTTTGCAGTTGTAAAGTGGAAATGTATGCAAGTGTTTTTGAATATTAACCAATTAAAACATCACAGTGGAGAGAGAGATATTCTCTGTTTATTACAATTGCCATATGGGTTTTAAGAAAAAAAAGACAGCAGTAGTTTAAACTCTTATGGGTTTAGTTTTGACTTCACAGAATGTTCCACACTACAGTAATGAGTTTTCAAAATAGTTTACACTGTGTTCCTCTGTATTATACTTAACTGAAAGCTAACTACCATATTTACAGGCTTTTTTTTCCCCCAACAGGTAAAGAAGTTAGGAATTGTTGCAGTCAGTAAGTATCACTCTTTTTAAAATCTTTATTGCCTTGGATGTTTTTTTTCAGAGCAAGGTGCTAGAGGACTGATGAACTCAGGAATAGTTAGAATATATAGAATGGAGACAATGCATAGTATAGGTAATTTTGAATGTTATAGGAGCATCAGCATAATTAGAGCATTAGCTCACCACTTGCTACTAGAATAGCATTCTTACACTGTATTTTGTTCATGAGTGAGGGAAGAATGGAGCGAGAGGTTGACAGACATATTGGTGCAGCATCTGCAGTAATCCGGGCTCTGCAACAGTCCGTTGCGGTGAAGAGAGAGCTGAGCCAAAAGGCGAGGCTGTTGATTTACCAGTCGATCTATGTTCCTGCCTTCACCTATGGCTACGAGCTTTGGGTAGTGACAAAAGAGCAAGATCACGGATACAAGTGGCCGAAATGAGTTTTCTCAGCAGGGTGGCTGGACTTTCCCTTAGAGATGCAGTGCATCTGGAAAGTATTCACAGCGCATCACTTTTTCCACATTTTGTTATGTTACAGCCTTATTCCAAAATGAATTAAATTCATTTTTTCCTTAGAATTCTACACACAACACCCCATAATGAGAATGTCAAAAAAGTTTACTTGAGGTTTTTGCAAATTTGTTAAAAATAAAAAAACTGAGAAATCACTTGTACATAAGTATTCACAGCCTTTGCCATGAAGCTCAAAATTGAGCTCAGGTGCATCCTGTTTGCCCTGTTCATCCTTGAGATGTTTCTACAGCTTAATTGGAGTCCACCTGTGGTAAATTCAGTTGATCGGACATGATTTGGAAAGGCACACGCCTGTCTATATAAGGTCCCAAAGTTGACAGTTCATGTCAGAGCACAAACCAAGCATGAAGTCAAAAGAATTGTCTGTAGACCTCCGAGACAGGATTGTCTCAAGGCACAAATCTGGGGAAGGTTACAGAAATATTTCTGCTACTTTGAAGGTCCCAATATGCACAGTGGCCTCCATCATCTGTAAGTGGAAGAAGTTCGAAACCACCAGGACTCTTCCTAGAGCTGGCTGGCCATCTAAACTGAGCGATTAGGGATGAAGGGCCTTAGTCATGGAGGTGACCAAGAACCCGATGGTCACTCTGTCAGAGCTCCAGAGGTCCTCTGTGGAGAGAGGAGAACCTTCCAGATGGAGAACCATCTCTGCAGCAATCCACCAATCAGGCCTGTATGGTGGAGTGGCCAGATGGAAGCCACTCCTTAGTAAAAGGCACATGGCAGCCCACCTGGAGTTTGCCAAAAGGCACCTGAAGGACTCTCAGACCATGAGAAACAAAATTCTCTGGTCTGATGAGACAAAGATTGAACTCTTTGGTGTGAATGCCAGGCGTCACGTTTGGAGGAAACCAGGCACTGCTCATCACCAGGTCAATACCATCCCTACAGTGAAGCGTGGTGGTGGCAGCATCATGCTGTGGGGATGTTTTTCAGCGGCAGGAAGTGAGAGACTAGTCAGGATAAAGGGAAAGATGACTGCAGCAATGTACAGAGACATCCTGGATGAAAACCTGCTCCAGAGCGCTCTTGACCTCAGACTGGGGCGACAGTTCATCTTTCAGCAGGACAACAACCCTAAGCGCACAGCCAAGATATCAAAGCAGTGGCTTCAGGACAACTCTGTGAATGTCCCTGAGTGGCCCAGCCAGAGCCCATACTTGAATTCGATTGAACATCTGTGGAGAGATCTTAAAATGGCTGTGCACCGACGCTTCCTATCTAGCCTGATGGAGCTTGAGAGGTGCTGCAAAGAGGAATGGGCGAAACTGGCCAAGGATCGGCGTGCCAAGCTTGTGGCATCATATTCAAAAAGACTTGAGGCTGTAATTGCTGCCAAAGGTGCATGGACAAAGTATTGAGCAAAGGCTGTGAATACTTTTTTTTTTCCCCAGTTTGTTAAAATTAGTTTTCCTCTGCAATTTAGTTTTACTTACCTTGTTATATATTCCTCTAACTGGACAATAAATTAAAAACAACTTCAAATATTCATATTCTCATTAGGCTAGTAAGTTTAAAAAAAAAAAAAAGAAGCATTGTACCCATGTTTTTTTGTTGTGCTCTTTAAATCTTCCCCATAATTTATTTGTATATAGACTTTTAAGCAGTTTGATGTGGAGTTGATTGAATCTATAAAGTCTTTACCCATTTGCTGTAGTACAGGACATTTTTGCAAAAAGCATTCATCATGCCCTTATCATTTTTTCAGCTGCAAGAAGTTATGTTTTTCCCAAATCAGCATTGCAATTAGAAGCAAAGCAAGAGCTGGAAGTTGATTCTCATTACACATTTGCTGTGTTTGTTTACTTTCAACATACATGGTGATTATGTTCTTGAACATATTTTGTACAAATATTGATTTTTACGCATGTCAGGAATACAGCATTCCTAAATGCTTTAATGGGGGAGCCTGTTGATACCAGCAGTTGTGGAGTGCTGATCAGAGGAACGGAGTGAAAAAAGAGAGCGCTGGTGTTTCAGTGGTAATATTTACCTTGTAGGGTAAACTTCACTAAATTAAGTACCATTTTTTATGGACTGATTTTCTTTTATTAAAATAAAATTGAAATGAAAATGTTTTTTATATTTGAAAAGCTTTTTAGTTCTAGCACATATATTGTTAAGGAAACTACAGTAATTGTCTAACACTCTTGCACAAAACACAGAAAAAATAAATTTTGTAGCAATGTACTGTTCTTAGGGGTGTGCGATATTGGTTAAAAATTATATCTCAGTATTTTCTGGGACTTTGATAATTCGATGATATTTTGCATCCTTTAAACTGTGTTTGTAAAAGTGTTATTGATCTAGCTTGGCCTTGTTAAAAGGATATTCATTTTAGATTGCTAATAAAAATAATGGAAACAACAGTTAAGGAAAACAGGTCTTATTTACTTACTTAAAACAAGTTAAATAACACAAAAAGATTAAAATCACTAGTCAAAGTATTTCTGAGATTAAACAATGCAAGTATGAGTAAACCATTTCAAAGTGGCCATCTGGATTTACACAAAAAATGCACCAAGACCAACAAAACTATTATAATTAGAGCATTTTAAACAGACACCCTTAATTTAAACAAGACATGAATCAAAGGAAATAAAATAGTAATCATCATTGAACTACAGGGCACGAACATTACAGTCTGGATAAACATAAGATGCTTTGCTGTAAGGTGAATTCTGCAGCATACAAGTATTAACAAAAATCTAGCATACTTTACTATAGTGTAAAAATCCAAAGTTCTTTCATATACTGCACAGGGAAAAAAAAACGATAGTATTTGTAAACAAGTTCTGTCATATATTGCACAAAGATACTAAAAACCCCTAAACCTGTAACGTTTTTAAACAAATTACTAACTTCAAGTTCTGTCCAATATTGCATGAAGATATCAAAAAAAATAAAACAGTTGTAAAGTTTTACTGAGGAAACTTCAAGTTGTTTGACAGTAACACCAGTCTGTCCACAGCATCTGGCTTCAGATCAGCACAGCTACATGTTAATAACATTTCCTCTAGCGCTGAAAGCCCTCTCAGAAGGCCTGCTTGAGGCAGGGATGCGAAGGTACTTTTTTCAGGTTTCCCCAATTTGGGGAAATGTACTTCTTGTGTTTTCCACCACTCAAGTGGATTTATATCTTTGTACAAGTCAGTTATTATTGAGTAGCTCTTGATATCTTTTTTTATTGGAAGTGTGCAGAGATTTGACTTTTCTGAATTCCAGTGTTTGTTTGAAATAGCTGCTTACATTTTTTTCCCCCTACCCTCCCTCCCTCATGTCATCACTGCTCCAACATCTGCAGCCATAGGATGAGCTGAAACAGTTAAGGGGCCTGGGATAGGGCTATTTTCCTCTTTTGTCACAGTCATGAGTTCTGTCGTAGCTGATGTTGTGATGATTTTGATCCTGTCATGGAGGATGGCCTGGTGTCAAGAAGGGCAGCAAAGAAGCCACTTCTCTCCAAGAGAAACATCAGGAACAGACTCATATTCTGCAAAAGGTACAGGGATTGGACTGCTGAGGACTGCTAGGGTAAAGTGAGTTTCTCTGATGAATTCCCTTTCCGATTGTTTGGAGCATCTGGAAAAAGGTTGTCCGGAGAAGAAAAGGTGAGCGTTACCATTAGTCCTATAGTCCTATATCATGCCAACAGTAAAGCATCCTGAGACGACTCATGTGTGGGGTTGCTTCCCATCCAAGGGTGTGGGCTCACTCACAATTTTGCCTAGGAACACAGCCATGAATAAACAATGGTACCAAAACATCCACTGAGAGCAACTTCTCCCAACTCTCCAAGAACAGTTTGTTGACGAACAGTGCCTTTTCCAACATGATGGTGCACCGTGCTATAAGGCAAAAGTGATAATTAAGTGGCTTGGGAAACAAAACATGGCCAGGAATCACCCCAGACCTTAATTCCACCGAGAATTTGTGGTCAATCCTCAAGAGGCGGGTGTACAAAGAAAAACCCACAAACTCCAAGCTTTAATTATGCAAGAATGGGCTGCCATCAGTCAGGATTTGGCCCAGAAATTGATTGACAGCATGCCAGGACAAATTGCAGAGGTCTTGAAAAAGAAGGACCATCACTGCAAATATTGACTGTTTGCACAAACTTCATGTAATTGTCAATAAAAGCATTTGAAACTTACAAAATGCTTGTAATTATACTTAAGTATACCATAAAAACATATGACAGAAAAATCTTAAAACACTGAAGCAGCAAACTTTGTGAAAACTTGTCATTCTCAAAACGTTTGGCCACGACTGTACTTGATAACATAATATTTTCAAATTAATTTAATCCAATTCAGAATCTTGTTAGAATTTAGTAGTCACTAGACATGCATTATAATATGCTACTCCTTTTTGGCCAGGGATAGTGGAACCTTAAAAGCTTAGAAATGGACCTTAGTAAAGATGTGCTCTCTGTAGTAACACAGACCTTTTCAAGAAAGACACATTTCCCATTTCCTTTTGCATGCACATATCTGTACATTTAAATGTGGGTTCTATGTTTTCCCCAAATTTTCAGCATATCTGTAAAACAGTTTTGATGAAATCCATAAAAGAAGGTGAATTTCATCCACTGTCCTTGATTAACTGACATATTGCCAACACTTAACATAGTCTAACACTGTTTATTGCTTGAGAATTAATGCTTATTTTCATTAACCAGTACCCATGCCCAGACTAATTTTGTTCTGTACTATGCACCAATAACTGAGAAAAGAATGTGTGAATTTAGAATTCTCATGGCTACACAAATGAATTGTGACATATGAGTTACATATAAGTAGACTATTAACATGCCCTTTCCACAATATAATCTTTCTTAAACTTGCGTATACAAGTAAAACATGTTAAATATCCTCAAATATGCCCAGAAGCTTAATTAGGAAGTAGCATGCTGTTCTTCTCCATCCATTTTTTTTACTGACAGAGCTTTGTTCTTTTAGTGGGTAATATACACTTTGATTTGGTGTATTGGATCCTTCTGTATGGATTTGGAGAAAACCTTTTACCAGTGGTAAAAATTAATCAAAAATTGAAAACCCGTTTCAACAAAAAACGCAAAATGTGCTTGTGAAAAGTAACACAGAAGGTGATTTTGTGTCAGTTTAATAGTGATTTAAAGGGTAATGTCTTTAGACTTGTATATAAATTGTGTCCAGTAAGTGAGCCTATCACTTTAGGAGAATTTCACAGAATGCTGTGTGGTTCACCTGATTGGTGATTCAATAAAAACAGAAAGGGAGGGCTAGAAATCCTGTTGCTTCAAGAGAGGTGAACACCTCTGCAATTAAAGCTATTCAAATAGGAGAGTGTGTAAGTGTTAATAACATTAATCTGTAACACATTTGTTATTTGCTAATAATGCTAAAAGTCTGAAAAGTATATTCAAATACAATTCATTAATATATAAACATGTATGTGTGTGTGTGTATACTGTATATGTGTGTGTTTTTCTACAGGAAAGTTTATTTCTCTTTCATCAGAGTGTGTACATGTTTGTGGAGAAGTTTAGAAATTCAGAGCATCCTGTTTTGCAGTGTTTGCAAATGTCTTGTTTTATATCAAGCTATTTCTTCTCTGTGAAAACCAAAATTAACTCAAATTCTTCATGGAGCTTGAGCAGAGTATTTGGTATTGGAATTTCTGCAACTGTGCTAACATTATTAGTGTATTGTCCATAGGAATTTATAAGCTGTGAATTTTGCAAATAATGTGAACATTGTACTGTACTGCTAACATATTGTGACAAGTACACTACTATACTGTATTTCCCTCCACGCTGTCAATATTTAATAAAATGATAATTAAAACTTAACATCCATACAGGATCTCAAAATGTAAAGGGGGTGGGCAATAATATGATGGTTAAAATAAAAATCATTAATTTGTTTGTAAGAATTGTTTTCTTTCCTGTCTAAAATTGATACATTGCATCAGAAGTTAACAAAAAAGATTTGTTCCAGCAACCATGTAATTGTTCAGAAAATGGGTCAATTAAACTTTAAACATTGAAAAAATGTATGTATGCTAAATTAGCTTTATTTATTTTTTTAACTTTTCTACTCCACTCAGTGTATCATTTTACAGCACTCTTCATATTTACTCCTCCACAAATATGAAATAACAGCTGACATCTTTTTTTTATTAGGGCTTTAGTAACTTGAATGTTTCTTTTTTGTTTTAATATTCTGCTACCAGTTATGGCGCACTGCACAATAACGTGCAGTGAATACACTTGACTTGAGCATTCCTAGTCTTCATACTCTTTCTCTGTACGTTTAGCATTTGTTGGCTCAGAGGTCGCTTGCTGCTTGCTGCTTCCTGAGCAACTCTTCTTTTCTCCACCCTAGCGGTGTGCTTCTTCTCTTCTTTCATCGGCATCTTTTTGCTTTGTAACTGATTAAGTCAGTGTTTGTTTTGCAATTACTTAGTATGTTTTATTATTTTTTATTGTAATCATTCCATATAAATAGATCAGTTTTTACAAAAAATAGGATTGAAAACAAATCAACCCCCACCCCTGAGGAAGACTGCATGGCCAATGGAGTAAAACTTAAAGCTAGTAAAAATAAATAAATTGATGAGTTTAATAGGCGGATAAAGATAAATGTAGAAGAAAAAGAAATGGGAAGAGAATCTGCTTCCTCAGTGCTTTAAGAGCTTATTCTAAAATATTATTGATTAGATCCTTACAGGTTTTGAAAAAATTCTGCACAGTTCCTCTTAATGAGAATTTGATTTTTTCCAATTACTGACACAAAAGAGGAGAGTTAGGATTCTTCCAGTTTAGCAAAATAAGTGTGCGTGCCAATAGTGTAGTAAAGACAATCACAGTTTGTTTGTCTTTCTCCACTTTAAGCCCATCTGGGAGTACAGTGATCCCTCGCTATATCGCGCTTCGACTTTCGCGGCTTCACTCCATCGCAGATTTTAAATGTAAGCATATCTAAATATATATCACGGATTTTTCACTGGTTCGCGGATTTCTGTGGACAATGTGTCTTTTAATTGAAAGAAATGTGTTGCTGGAAAGTTACATTTGGAATGTAATTGTTCATAGGATGCAAAGATGTTGTCTATATAAAGATCTCTAAGTAATTTAATCCCAAATGTTTTCCAGATATTAAAAATTGCATGTGTTTGCGAGGGTTGACAAAGGTGGTTCTCATGCAGAGGTGCCACAGATAAAAGATTCTCCATCTTAAAATGTTTTCTACATTGGTTCCATATTCTGAGTGAGTGAAGCACAATTGATTTATTAGTATGTCGGTGATAACTTGCATTAATAGGGGTGCAAAGCAGGGAATATAAAGAAGTACTGCAGGATTTTACTTCTATTGCGGACCAAGCCTGTGTATGTTCGTCTATTTGTGTCCAGGTTTTTATAGCTTGTATGTTTGCTGCCCAGTAATAAAACTGAAAGTTAGTTAGAGACATGCCACCTTCTGCCTTAGGTCTTTGTAGGGTCGCTCTTTGAATACATGGATGTTTTAAGTTCCAAATAAATGAGGTTATGGTTGCATCTAATTGCTGAAAAAAAATTTATTGATGTATATTGGAATGTTTTGAAATAAAAAGAGAAGCTTAGGAAGGATACCGTATTTACTCGTGTAAGACGCGCACCCTAATTTTTACAAAGAAAATTGCGAAAATCGTGTACAACGCGCATTGTGAGCAAGCGAGAGAGTGCTTGAGTGCGCGAGCAAGCGAGCGTGAGAGAACGCGAGAGCGCGAAGCAAGCGAGAGAGAGAACGTGAGTGCGCAAGCAAGCGAGAGAGAGAGTGCGCGAGTGAGAGAGAACGCGAGTGCACGAGCAAGCGAGTGAGAGAGAACGCGAGTGCACGAG
>JANRMT010062837.1:68576305-68601920 GCA_026402145.1 Polypterus bichir lapradei
GAGAGAGAGAGAGCGAGTGCACGAGCGAGAGAGAGAGAGCGAGTGCACGAGCGAGAGAGAGAGAGTGCGCAAGCGAGCGAGAGAGAGAGCGCGAGCAAGTGAGCAAGAGAGAGAGCGAGAGTGCGTGAGCAAGCGAGAAAGAGCGTGAGCGAGCGAGCCCAAGCAGAAGAAGTAAACATTTCATTACCCCTTGTATGACACGCACCTGATTTTCTAATGCTAATTTTCGGGAAAAAATGTGCGCGTGGTACATGTGTAAATACAGTATTCATCTTAACCGCGTTGATTCTTCCAGCTAGAGTGAGATGAAGGGTTGACCATCTATGCAAGTCTTGCTTAATTTTTTCCATACAGATGGCAAAATTTTGTTGATAAAGAGCTTTATGTTTACTTGTGATATTTACTCCTAGGTATTTAAACTTTAATTTTTCACTTAAGCTGTCACATAAGTCTTCAATCTGCCTCAAGAATGATTTAAGATATGAAGAGGTAGGGGAAGTAACGGCGAAGGTGGTAGGGAATGAGAATGGAGGCTGCCTGCTGGCCGCTGCCGAGAGTTGATTCTACAATAAAATAAAAATAGAAAGAGGAATAACCTTGGAGGTCAGTCATCATTCCGAAAGCGGGTAGTAGACGTCACGTTCTATATGTGTACGAAATTTCAGGTCAGTAGTTCAGGTTTGCAAGCTACTGGTGATTTAAAATCCTGGACAGACAAATGGATGGCCACAGTAGTGTATTATGTATGAAGATTGTTTCTAACAAAGTTTTTCAGTGAGATAACTTAAAAGATCTTGGCAATGTTCGTAATACCATATGTTAATAATGTTAATAATAACAATGTTAATATAGGTCATTAGGGAAAAATGAATGGATAGGTTGTTAACACTTTATGTATGTTGTCTAAGTGAAATGATTTTAATAACTCTTATCTTTCAGGCAATGCGCTTCCAGAAGATATCACTTGTCTTGCTGCTGACAGAATGTTGGTGTTTACTGCTCATGGCAATACTGTGAATGCATTTGCTAGAAATAAAGAGGTATCAAGATACATTTTTTTCATTTAAAGTATAGACTGTTGGGGACAGAAATAGTGATCCATGCTGCGGTTTCAGTAATGATGTAAATATTGTAGATTATGTAAATTCTTATATTCATACTTTAATATGTCTCAAAGTGTATACTTTTTATAGATTTACACACAGCGATGCTACTCTAACTTCTGCTACTCTTTGAGATGGAACTTGACCCTTAGTTTTTTTTTTTGCAGAAAAAAACGTTTTTTCCTCACAAGTGTTTTCAAAGCTTGATTTTTTTTTTTGTCTTGTGGAAAAACTGCTGCCCAACTGCAAGATCATCTTGGAGGAACCTCACAAATTATGAAGGCAGATTGAAATTCAGAGTGTAGTCAGCAGAAATGCTATTGGTCTTGCCTTAGCATTTTTGGAGAAACAATGTCATTACCAGGGGAACTATAAATTAGTGGTCATATCAATATTTAAAGTAAAATTTGGCACATTTCGTTTTCGATTTAAAGAGAACTATTATTTTTAAGCTTACTACTTGGTGTTATTTTTTAATCTTGAAATTACTGTATAGTACATGTGGCATTTTCAGACCTGGACCTATTTTCAATATTTTTGTGCTGTCATACCTGAATCAGCATCATTTACCTTTACCTTTGTTTTCTTCTCCATTAATATTTAATGCATTAAGAATTGTATTTAAAAATATACAATCATGTGTGTTTATATTATTTTCTCTGTACATATTGCTTTGTAATTTAGTCATATCTACTATTGTCTGACAATAAGTGAATACTTTTGTGTGATAAATATATTACCTGTAATACAGTTAAAAATGAGTATAAATCTGAATTTTTTTTTCCGCCGTCAGATTGTTCATACCTACCTGGGCCACAAAGCAGACGTTCATCTTTTACAGCCATTTGGAGACCATTTGATTTCTGTTGATAGTGATAATGTTCTTATTGTCTGGGATACTCAATCAGAAGGTAAAATTAATGCTTAATTACTGGTTTCAGAATCAAGTAATTGAAATAGTTTCCATGACTAGTTTATTCAGTTGTCTAATCTGAAATGCTTCACTGCTGTGTTTGGGTTATTGTGCCTTCAGTCTCACAGAAATTCTGCATTGAGCCTATCTTATCTACATGCTACAATTTTTCTTTAACAGAAGGATGCCATTCATTCAGTACCCTTTGTAATAGGTGGACATTGGAAAGTTTCAGTTATCATTGATATCTTTGTGTACTTTTGCATGTATGAAAACACTATCTACTATGTTTAAGTTATGAAAGCAAAAGCTTTAGATCCTACCAGGGACCAATTACTTATTTATTCTGAAATGCGGAACCCCACTTGAAAAAAATTCTAGGATAAAGGGAAAAGAAGGCAGCTGTCCTACTTATTTTATTGAGTGATTTTTAATTCAGTCATGAAGAATGTAGGTGTGAATATATCCCTGTCAACTGCTTGAATTCTTTGCAAAGGTAATTGTCTGCTATACATTACAAATGCTCTTTAGATTTAATTACAGTATGTTTTGATGTTATTTGTTTAACTGAGTCTTTCATTTAAACTTATGACCAAATTGCAAGTACCAAGTTTGTGTTTTATGTTTTTTTTTTTTTTTTTAAATTCAAAGTATTAACAAGTTGAAGTAACTGTCTCAGGATAACGCCATGATTTATAGCCACTGTAGTCAGAAAATGAGAAAAAGAGGTTAATTTCTTATTTTTTATATTGGGGAAAAAAAACACAGTAAGAGAGCTTTTCAGAGTTTTAGCATATATGGTTTGTATTTTTGTAACATATATTTACATATATTTTTATGTTTTTGATAGGTATGTGCATCATTTTCCACTGAATATTTAATAGCCAACAAAAACTTGAATTTGCTTATATCAGTACTAAGATATTTGTGTTATGGTGCCTTTGGTGATCAATGTTGGACAACAGCAAACAATATTAAAATGTCCATGAAAAAAAATCTTGTGTTACTTGCATTGTATAAACCACATGTCCGGTCATCCAGTTTCCAACTTCCCAAACCACATGTATTTTTACTAAAATATTTTTTAATCAGTCGCTTCTTTAAAACGCTCTTATGGACTTAAATGGAGCACATACAGACACAAATGAGCATTAGAGTTCAGAGTCATGGAAAGTGTATAATTCCTGCACAGCCGAATGCATGTTTGACCGTGCCTCCAGGGCGTAGTACTCTCACATACTTTTCTGCATGGGTTTCCACTGGGTGCTCTGGTTTCTTCTCATTTTCCAAAGACATGCAGGTTAGGTGGATTGGTGATACTAAATTGGCCCTAGTGTGTGTGTTCGCTCTGTTAAGAACTGGTGCCCTGTCTAGAGTTTGTTCCTGCTTTGCACCCTATGCTAGTTGAGATAGGTTGCAGTGTCCCCCAAAACCCTGTTCAGGACTAAGCAGAAAGTTGAGATTTGTTTTAGCTGTACCGGACTCTTCTGTATAGAAGAGAGTGAGAGGCGATTGGAATATTAGTGTTTACATTAAAGGAAGTGGAGTAATAAACTGAGAAAAAGGAATTGGAGGAGTCATCTTGTGCAGTTAGACAAATGGCAACAGACCTTTTTTAATTAGTCCTTTAAATTAAACCAGCCATTTTGAGTTTGGACAGTGAGCTTGTTTTAAGTGCAGCAGCTTACATTTTTAATTGGAAAACAAAAGATAAAGATGAATTTGAAATTGCTGCTTAAAAAACAATAGGCTTGTTAGTATAACAGCAAAATGTGTCTTTTAGATAGTTATAAGCCTGTTAAGCATGTTAGTCTTGTGTCTTCTTGATGAACGTTTGATAAATTTGCGTCTTTTTTGAAAGATTTGTACTGTGTGTCATACAGCATAAGTTTTGATAAGAAACAAGTGCTGTACTGCATTATTAAAATGGTAATCCATATTTTATAGTTGCACCTCAAGAATTACGAATGTCTAGTTGATACACAGAAGAAAAAAAACACCAATATAAATATAGTAAATGTATATTTTAACAGCAAAAAAGCTGTAGTGCAGTTAATGAATAAAAATAATAAGTACATGTATATTTACATTTGAGCAGTGTGTAATAGCCAATATCAATTAAGTAATTGTGTAAGAATATATATAAACTAGACATTAAGCCTGTTACAATAACGGGCGCTCGAACAGTAGTGCATAAACATTAGTAGGAACAGTCTATATTAAATGGCAAGGGACCTTGACCTTATTCTGTTTCTTGTCTTAATTTTTTTTTGTCAAAAATATTTTTGCTAGAAGCCTAAAGTAAAATAATAATAAAAATAAAATAGAAATGTATATGACAATACAGTAAGTATAATTAATATTGCCTTAGTGTAAAACTTTGTAACAGTCTGTAAGACACAATATCTGAAGAAGATATTTAGGTAAAATATTCTATTTTTTTACCTCATGAAATTTTCCTATACAATTTCATTATAGACAACATTTCATGTAAATATTCTGTCTGAGTTTGGCAACAGTTTGCCTTGTTCAGGACCATCTACAACCTTGACAACAACATATGGAAAACTTCTAACTCTTGATAATGCAACATATAACTGACTGTGGCTGAATACTGGTTCTGGCAAGTAAATGCCAACTTTTCTAAGGTTTGCTCTTCTGAGTCTTTCTCTTTTAGCGTTTTTCTGACGGTCATTTTCTTTTTCTTCAATCGATCTATTTGCTTGTATTTTTCTTTGTCTTTCAGCCTTTCTTTTGTTGATGTTTACTTGTTGAGCTGACCGTTCTTCCAGGAGATGTTGCTTATATAAGATTTGATTGTCTGTGTCTTTTGTCCTACTTGACATGTCTTTTTTTGGGTGGCATGTTGTCAGTAGATACGTCCATAATATTTTCTCTTACAGTAATACTGGCTTGTATGTGGCTGTAATATGCATCACTGTATTGTGTGTCTTTAATTTTCTCTCTCAGTAATACTGGTTTGTATTTCCGTAAAATGCCTGTAATTTTCTCTGACAGTAATACTGGCTTTGATGTCCATAATATGACTTTAATTTTCTGTCAGAACAGTGGGCAATCAGCAGAGTGCCCCCAGCAACTGATGTAATGTGTGGCGTGTAGCTGACAATCGTGCCCGTGGGGTCTCCCCAGCAAGTACTGTTTAGTTCCCCAGCAAGTATTTTAATCTGTGCTGGCGTGCAGCTGATTATTGTATGTGTGGCGTCTCCCCAGCAATGGATTTTATGTGCGTGGCCGCGACTACCCAATCGGCACTCTCCCCAGCAATGGTGTCCTTTATTTCTTATCATGTGCGGCCGTGGCTAGGCCATTCACTGTGTGCCCAGCTTCCAGTGTGTGTGCTGCATTTGCTTATCATGTGCGGCAGCGGCCTAGGCCATTCACTGTGTGCCCAGCTTCCAGTGTGTGTGCGTCCACGGTGCCGTGCGCATGGGCGGGGCACGGTGCGATGCGCGACGCAGCCCACGCATGCGCACTTCACCAAAAGATACACACACACGGACACCTGGACGCACACAGGGGTTTTATTAAAGAGGATACTGTATGCATCTGGTTATGCATGAGCATAGTGTAAGATAGTTTTTAAAAGGGATAAAGGGAAAAAAATTGGATTCGGATGATCAAGTAATATAAAATCTGTGATTGGTCTTGCCTTTAAAAAACTTGATCAGAACATCCCTAAAAGATATCTGTAAAATATAATTTGATTAGTTGAAATTAGAATTACAGATATCTTCTATCATACTTTCAGAAGTTTCATTTATGATATCTATGAGAAGTCAAGCAAAATTATACCTTTTATTGGCTAAGTAAAAAGATTACAAAGACTGCAAACTTTTGAGGCAGCTCAGACCCCTTCTTCAGGCAAGATGTAAAAAAGCAACTGGAATTCCCTGTGTTTACATAGACACTAGGACAGATGCAGCATTGGAAAACCTTTAAGTGAATGCCGACATCTACAACACATAAATATCATGGGAATCTGCAAACAAAAGAAGTACCAATTTAAATGTTTATTGTGGATTGGATTTCTTCATTGGTAAGAGGAACACTTTACAAATTTTCACTTTACGGTTATAGTTAAGCTCATTTGGGCAGTAGATACAGTGGTGTGAAAAACTATTTGTCCCCTTCCTGATTTCTTATTCTTTTGCATGTTTGTCACACAAAATGTTTCTGATCATCAAACACATGTAACCATTAGTCAAATATAACACAAGTAAACACAAAATGCAGTTTTTAAATGATGGTTTTTATTATTTAGGGAGAAAAAAAAATCCAAACCTACATGGCCCTGTGTGAAAAAGTAATTGCCCCCTGAACCTAATAAGTGGTTGGGCCACCCTTAGCAGCAATAACTGCAATCAAGCGTTTGCGATAACTTGCAATGAATCTTTTACAGCGCTCTGGAGGAATTTTGGCCCACTCATCTTTGAAGAATTGTTGTAATTCAGCTTTATTTGAGGGTTTTCTAGCATGAACCGCCTTTTTAAGGTCATGCCATAGCATCTCAATTGGATTCAGGTCAGGACTTTGACTAGGCCACTCCAAAGTCTTCATTTTGTTTTTCTTCAGCCATTCAGAGGTGGATTTGCT
This sequence comes from Polypterus bichir lapradei, assembly GCA_026402145.1. Lineage (NCBI taxonomy): Eukaryota > Metazoa > Chordata > Cladistia > Polypteriformes > Polypteridae > Polypterus > Polypterus bichir. The sequence continues at coordinate 68,582,936 of JANRMT010062837.1, forward strand.
GGTGTGTTTTGGGTCATTGTCCTGTTGCAGCACCCAAGATCGCTTCAGCTTGAGTTGACGAACAGATGTTCTTTTTGGTAGACAGTAGAATTCATGGTTCCATCTATCACAGCAAGCCTTCCAGTTCCTGAAGCAGCAAAACAACCCCAGACCATCACACTACCACCACCATATTTTACTGTTGGTATGATGTTCTTTTTCTGAAATGCTGTGATCCTTTTACGCCAGATGTAACGAGACATTTGCCTTCCAAAAAGTTCAACTTTTGTCTCATCAGTCCACAAGGTATTTTCCCAAAAGTCTTGGCAATCATTGAGATGTTTCTTAGCAAAATTGAGACGAGCCCTAATGTTCTTTTTGCTTAACAGTGGTTTGCGTCTTGGAAATCTGCCATGCAGGCCGTTTTTGCCCAGTCTCTCTCTTATGGTGGAGTCGTGAACACTGACCTTAATTGAGGCAAGTGAGGCCTGCAGTTCTTTAGACGTTGTCCTGGGGTCTTTTGTGACCTCTCGGATGAGTCGTCTCTGCGCTCTTGGGGTAATTTTGGTCGGCCGGCCACTCCTGGGAAGGTTCACCACTGTTCCATGTTTTTGCCATTTGTGGATAATGGCTCTCACTGTGGTTCGCTGGAGTCCCAAAGCTTTAAAAATGGCTTTATAACCTTTACCAGACTGATAGATCTCAATTACTTCTGTTCTCATTTGTTCCTGAATTTCTTTGGATCTTGGCATGATGTCTAGCTTTTGAGGTGCTTTTGGTCTACTTCTCTGTGTCAGGCAGCTCCTATTTAAGTGATTTCTTGATTGAAACAGGTGTGGCAGTAATCAGGCCTGGGGGTGGCTACGGAAGTTGAACTCAGGTGTGATACACAACAGTTAGGTTATTTTTTAACAAGGGGGCAATTACTTTTTCACACAGGGCCATGTAGGTTTGGATTTTTTTTCTCCCTAAATAATAAAAACCATCATTTAAAAACTGCATTTTGTGTTTACTTGTGTTATATTTGACTAATGGTTAAATGTGTTTGATGATCAGAAACATTTTGTGTGACAAACATGCAAAAGAATAAGAAATCAGGAAGGGGGCAAATTTTTCACACCACTGTAGTTTTGTTAGGCAGTGGTGAAAAGCATATGAATTGTGGATGTCAACATTAAAAATAAAAGTTTACTTTGTAATACAGCAAACATTCCACATTTTATATTAACTTGCTGACTGTAAGATACTGTATTTTTTTTTTTTTATTTCCACAGAGGAGTATACGCAGATTAGTTTTGACAAAACTTTGTTTGTAGTTTCTGCTATTACCCATCCAAGCACATACCTGAATAAGATTTTACTGGGAAGTCGCCAGGGGAGTTTGCAGCTATGGAATGTCAAAAAAAGGTAAGGCTTTAAATATTAATACGCTCAGTTTTAAAAACAAATGCATTATTGAGCAATATGTTTTTGACCTTTTGGTTTGGTTATCCCTTTATTGTTCTGAAGTTGTAATGTTGCTGTAAAGTTATTAAATCTGACATGTGAACTAGTAAATAACAACATTGGATAGATAAGGATGGCAACCGTTCAGATTTCTTAAGAAACTATGGTAACAAGAATAGTTTAAATTCCAGAATATAGAAGGTGCAATGAAAGAACTCACAAAATAATGAAACATTTAAATATCAGTTGATACCTAAAAACACAAAAGCTGCTCCTAAAAAAAACAAAGCCACATATTAGTGTAATTTGTACAGTGGCACAGTGGTTAGCATTGCCCGCCACCCCTACAGGCACACTTAATAAACATATTATTTTATAAAAAGTAAAATAAAAGGAATACTTAATAAAATTATCCTTAAATAACACAATAAAGGTATACTTATTAAAAAAAAAAAGTCTTACATAATAAAAAGTCATAGGCGTGTGTAATAAAAGACCCTATAAAAGTCAGTTCAGCATTCTCCCTGTAATCCACACTGTTGAACAGTGTTTAGCATTGCCATTTTCTGCTGTAGGCATAAGGGTTTGAACTTCGTGGAGGTTGTACATTTTGTCTGGTTGGTGTGGGCTTTATTCAGGTACTCCACTCTCATGCACTTCCCAAAAAAAGTGTACGTTACATGAATTAGCTGTTCCAAATGATTTCTGTGTTAGTATTCCTTATTTTGTTCCCAGTACTGCTGGGAGAGGCTTGGACATCCTGTAACAGCATTTAGGATAAAGCAGGTTTGGAATTCACTTTTTTCTTAGATCTTTAATATAAGGGTCTTTTCCATTTTTATTAGATCAGCGATCGGTATCAGCCTTAAAAAAAAAAAAAAAAAATGATCGGAGCATCTCTAGTCCTCAGTACACAACATGACCATACATCTGATCCAATTTGATTGCAATACATTATATTTTTTGATAATGCAAAACTTTAAGCTTCAGTGGCATTGGCCACCTTCATGTACTTGCTAGTGCCAAGCAATAATACGTTTTTAAGTGCTTTCTTTGTCATGGAGTGTGCATATACTATAAGAAAGAGCTGTACAGATGGACCCATATAAACACATTATAGCTAATCCATTGTTTTTGAGAATATAGTTGAGAGAAAGGAGACGACTGAGCACTGTGTGCTTAAATGAGAACTTTACTGTCTATTTTTGATAGACTTTTTTGCAAGTTCATAATATAATGAGACAATTCTGCTTTTAGGTTTTAATGCCAATACAGAGCTGTGATTTATAACAAGTATAAATCAATTTTGAATTAGTTTTGGCCATGTTTCTGTCATTAGCGAATACTGATCACAAGCTGCCAAGGCTGTCTCCTGCAGTAGGGAGTCCAGCACCAATCTCCATGTGTAAATTTCGTGCAAAACTTAGAAGGATTTTCTTTGCACAGAGAATCACTACATCCTGGATGATCTAGAGGGGTTCTGTAAAGAGGAATGGTCTCAGATGCCCTAATCTATATTCTCCAACCTTACAATATGTTATAGGAGATGAACTCAGTGCTGTTTTATTGACAAAGGGTTGTACAAAGTATTAAATATAGGGGTGCCAATTATCGTGCCATTTGTGGTTTTGTTAAAAATAATTATTTCTTACGGAGGATTTTTTTTTTTTCTACAAATGAATTTAATTCAGCTAAAGCTTAAAAGAAGGGTAGAATTGCTGTTTCCTGCAGAATTTTTGTCAGTGGTGTACAGGACTTTGCACTATTCATCGTGCGGTCAGAGAATTTTAGAAAAATGTGCTTTTTAGTACTTTTGATGACCTTAAAGGAGGATAATATTCTTGGATTTCTTTATACAGTGTATCCTGAGTTCTGATTTATCCAAGTCCCTCTAATTTTGTTTAGTTTTCACGTTTTTTGTAAAATAACTCCACTTAATTAAGCTACAATAGATTAGCCATTAACAGTTTTGTGTATATGCACTGTGTATATGTGTAAAGTAATTATGTTAAATAAACTTCAGACCAAAGAGGTCTTGTTCTTCAAATCTTTTACAGAACTGCAGTAGATACTTGATCTGAAACTCTGTCAATGTTTCCAGGGCATTCATTTCATCTGAAGTGGTGAAAGATATATCAGGACAGAAGTATCAAACATGGCTAGGCAGTATTTTTCAAAGAATGTTAAATTGGACAAGGTATATACTGGAAATAACCAGATTATCTAGAAAAAATTATAAAGTAATGATACAATTCCATTTTCTAAGCACACTTGAAGTCACAGAGGGGCTGGAGCCTATCCAGCAAACATAGGGGACAATGCAGGAACAGTCCCCTGGACTGAGAACTAATCAATCACAAGGTGAACACATGTGTTCTCTCTCTCTCACAAACACACACCCCCACACCCACCTAATCTGCATGTTTTTGGACTATGGGAGAAAACCCAGTAAATTCCATACATGGAGGACTCAGGATGCAGACCCTGGTCTTCCTTACTGTGAGACAGAAGTGCTACCACCATGCCACCCAATTGAATAAGATCTGTTTCACAAGTAGCACGAGCTGATTGATTTACCCAACTGGATTTCTTCTTCTCTGCCTTTTAATTTTGGCAGTTTGGATTTCTCTAAGTTTCCATTATTCTAAGTCAGTGATGTATTATTTTATTTTGCTTTCTGCTATTTGGCTTTCTGAATTGATATTTTTTTATTTTTTTAGCAAACTTTTGTATACTTTCACTGGCTGGGGTTCAGCTGTCACAGTCCTTCAACAAGTGAGTTATTTATTTTAATGTTCTTTTTGTATTTTTTTTTATTTGTTTTTGCATAATATCTCATACACATGATGAAAATTGGGCCTTTTATCTGTTTTTATTCTGTCAGATATCGTCTTAGCTGGCATATCATGTTATTCTTTGCAACTATGTGTCCAGTCAAGTACAGGTAGTCCCCAGGTTACGGACATTCGTCCTACGACTTACGAATGGTGCCGCAGCTGCAACGCATGTGCATCAGTAACTGCCTCTCCGTCATCTTCAGCCTGGGGACGCTGCAAGCGGTGGCTGGACGGAGGCTGGAGGGGGGCGATTTCGCTGCTCGTGCAGTGTAGTGTCCCTCGGGCGGCTCCTGGCAGCAAGCAGTTTCACTGCTCGCCCACCACACACTGCTGGCCCATTTGTTCTCGGTGGGCAGCTGGTAATGCTGCAAGTGGTACCTCAGTTGTGGCTGAACAGAGGCCATTGAGGGTGAATGGGGCGGCGGGGGTTAGCATTGTAATATGCCTCGGATGGCTACTTGTTGCATGGGGATGGTGGTGGCCGATTCACTACCTGCCTTTGGCCGCACCGTGTTCTTTCTCAGTGGGCGGACGCTGCAGGCAGCATACTGTAGTGAAGGTGACTGTGAGGTGGGCTGGTAATGAACCGTCCCTCGCCGCCCCCCATTTATTCTCAATAGCAAGCCTGCTTGAACTGTTACGCACATAGCAGGAAGTTGTCTCTTGTCAGTACATCAGACGTGTTGACAAGGGGTGCCTTCCTGCTGTGATAGAGTGTACAGTGCTGTGCAGAAGAGCTCATCTTAACCTTTTGTCTTCACCCTTCAAGAATGTCTCTGAAACACAAATGTGATGCAAGTGCTGGTGATACAGTAAAGAAGAGAAAAACCATCACCATTGAAAATAAAGTAGATCATTGGCAGAGCACTTGGTTACAGTCGGTCAACAATAGCATTTATTAAAATAATGTACCTGTTCGGACTTACTGTACATACAATTTCAACTTAAGTACAAGCCTACAGTCCCTATCTCGTACGTATCCCGGGGACTACCTGTATTCCTTTGGAAAAAATCTAGAAGATTTGTGTCATGACTGCTAAAGTGTATTCAGTCAAACTTTTTCACATTTAAAATTCAAAAGTTCTGGTCTTTGAAAAAAAATTGTCATTTCATAGTACTGCTTTTTGTTCTCTGTACAGTATAATGTTGTGAAGCATTATCAATATTCATTTCACAGATTGTGTTGAAAGCATAGGTTTATTTTCTTGCATTAAATAAAATGTTTCTTAGCTATATAAAAGGCAAATCTTGCCATAATGTAGTTAACACAATGCTGTAGCGGGCATGTATTAAGTTAGTATCACCACTGTTGGGCATTGTATATTTACTTTTTTACCTATATGCAACAAGTTTTACTCCAGATATTTGTCAGAGATGCATCTTTGAAGTCAGGATCAGCTGTTTAATTACATGAATAAGGAAATGTGCCTCTCTCTTTTCTACTTTTGTATTACTATTACATTTTTAAATAAATATTTTGTATTATATGCATTACACAACAACTAATTTAAAGTATTGTTTCACTAAATAGTTAGAATTAGCTACAGAAATTGATTTGCTTAAATTTATGAGTAGGCCAGTGGCAATAATATACAGTATTATGGTACAGCTGATATTGCAGTCAGTTTAAAAAAAAGCCAACCATTAACAACTGAACAGCAATTTTCTACATTTCATTTTGCTGATGTCACTTAATACAGTATTTCCCTTTCTTTTTATATTCCAGGACTTAGTCCCAATTTCCCTTTTTAGGGAAAGGTTATCTTTGATTTACATGAGAATGACCACTGTCTTACTTTCATTTGTAAATTATACCGTGTGTCTAAAGCACACTATGTGAAGAAAAACATGCTAAAATTTGTGTGGAATTTGGCATTAACAAGTTTTTCTTTTTCTTGTTGAAGAATTCATTTAAAGTAGCAGCCAGAACACACTGCATTAATTTCCTTAATAATTTGAAATATTTCAGTCATTTCACCTCCTAATTTCTGTTTTCTTAAAAGTTCACCAAAGGTTCAACTAATGCAGTCTTTAATCAAAGCCCATACCTGTCATTTCTGAAATCAGCCTACTTCCTGTTGTCTGATTCTTCTTATGTCCTGCTAGGTCTTTTTGTTGTATGGACAGCAAAACTGCAAATAGTGTTATATAGATTGAGTACTCTCCCTTATCTTGTACTCTACACATCACTCATATTTGAACATCTTATTAGCCTTCTTAATGCTTCTGTACCCTGCCTATATATAGAATATTAGAACACTCTAGACCAGGGGTATTCAATTAGATTTTTCATTGGGCCAAATTGTCATATGGCTTTTGCCAGTGGGCCGCACATTTCCCTGTATTTCTTGTATTGTACCATTAATACAAAGCACCACTGCATTTTCAACATTTTTATTTAAATGAGTCAAATGGCATTAGAATTAACCGCTGGCTTCTAGTGCAAATAATAAAAACTGCAAAACATAGCCAGCTTTAGTTTTAACAGAAATCTGAGTCACAAACTCACAGTGACAGTATTTGCTTTTTGCTTAAATAAAATAAAGCCTAGAAAACAATAATTACAATTTCTTTTTGTGCAAATAAGAGCAAATATCACAGTCACAAACTCACATAAACAGTAACAGCAATATCATATTGTGCAAATAAGAACAAACATAACTTTGAATGAAATCACAAACTTAAACTGCTGGCTTTTAAAGCATATAAAAGGGAACAAAAGTGTGTCTAGTCTTCATACTACAGGACATTTTGATCTATCTCTAATGAGAAAAGTGACACTTCATTGACTGGGCAAGACGAGAAAAGTTAGGTTCATATGGGGTGACAGCAATCCGCAAACAGTGATGCAGATGCTCATTTGTCAAGGAGATCCGATTGTCTGTTTTTTATGGGATTCATGTGAGAAAAGGATGATTCACATGTATATGTTGATCCAAACATTGTTAACACACACATGGCCAATTTTTTCATGTTTGGGAACATCTCTGGGACAATGTGCTTTGTACAAAGCTCTGTGCAGCCTTTTTCCAGAAGGACATACTTTAATTCACATGATGCTTGCATTTCAATCATTTCAAGTTGCAGGGGACCTTCACCAATGCCATGCAACTTTAGGAACTCTGCTGCTTTGGGGGAAGTATTGGGTGTGCTGGTGAAAGGGTTCCTCACAACATGCAGCAACTCTTTGGGAATGTCAAAGTCATTGAATCTCTGTGCAAAGTGGTGTTTCAAATGGTCCAGAAAGTCTGACATGACCTTTGTGACTTTACCACTTTGTGATGACTTGATGAAGCCACTGAGGGTTGGAAAGTGCAGCAGTCTGCTACTGAGATCAGATGAAAAAATATCCAATTTATTTTGAAAAGCAATTAGCCTTTCAACCACATCAGCAACTGTTTTATCTGTCCCCTGAAGTCCCAAGTTAAGTACATTCAAATGATGAAGGATATCACATAAAAAACACATCTCAGACACAAATTTATCATCCAACATGTTGGTCAGAAATGTTTCAACCTTTCTGTGCTTGCATTCACGAAGGAAAGTGATGATTTCTTTCCTCAGTTCACAGACTCTCATGAGTGAGTTTCCCTGGCTTAACCACCTCACATTGTTATGCAAAAGTAGGTCAACATGCTCAGCTGACATATCAGCAAGAAGTTTGCGAAACAGTCTGTATTGGAGACTAGATGTTGATCTGATAAAGTTAATTGTTGCCATAACAGAATCCATTGTGTTTTTCAACTCACCACTTAATTGTGGGCAAAGGACTGATGGATGAGGCAGTGCAGTGACTTCATTTTTGGCGCAAGTGCAGACAGCCGTGCAGACAGTCCTTTGATCTTCCCTGCCATCGAGGGCGCACCATCTGTAACAAGCAGGTTGGTACGCTCCAAGTCCAGTCCGTTCTCTTGAAAAAAATCAATCTTCTGGAAGAGTATTTCTCCTGTTGTATTCCCTTCCAGTGGTATTAATCCCAATATGTCCTCTTTGAAACAGTGACCATCGAAAAATCGCACAAACATACAAAGTTGAGCTACATCCAAGTTGTCTGTTGATTCATCCACAGCTAGCGATATGAAATCAGCCTTCCTCAGTTGATTAAGAAGAGTGTCAAAAACATCCGTAGCTAAAACGTCCACCCTTCTCGCAGCTGTTGTATCGGACAGTGGGATTGATTTAATCGAAGATATAACTTGCTCTTTCACTTTTTCATCCGTTACCACCTCCTCGACAGCAGCTTGTTTGCATTCTTTTACTGTTTCAGAATCTGTAAATGGTCTTTTATTTTTAGTCAGTATCCATGCAATTTGGAGAGATGCTGTTGTAGTTTTCTGCTGCAAAGTGCAGATTCGGGTGAAAACCACACAACTTCACTGGTAGTTTTGAGTCAGTGTCTTTATTTTTGTCTGTCGAGCCTCTGAGCCCAGGGGATATTCATTATCAAAGTTATCGTGAGTCGTCTTGAAGTGCCTCCGCACATTGTATTCTTTTTTTTTACCGAACAAATGACAAGACAGACAAGGCACATGGGTTTTCCCTCAGCATTTTGTATGTGTGCATACTTATCAGTCCACTCGTTGTTAAATTTTCTATTTTCACTGTCAACCTTACGTCTCTTCTCTTTTCAATATGACATGTTCCCGCCGTTTTAAACTGTCATAAACTTTCCATCAAGAGCGTAAACAGCTGTGCGACATCCCGTAAAATGTCGCAAAATGTTATAAACTGTCGCGCTTACAGTTAAGTTGCAGCTATTTAATAAATAATTTATTAAGAGGTATGTAGTCAGTGGGCCGGTCCAAAATGACTGATGGGCCGGTTCTGGCCCGTGGGCCGCCTGTTGAATAGGGCTTCTCTAGACGAAAACAGGCCATTCAGCCCAACAAATCTCGCCAGTCCTATCCACTTATTTCTTCCAAGAAAACATCAAGTTGAATTTTGAAAGTCCCTAACGTCTTACTGTCTACCACATTACTTGGTAGCTTATTCCAAGTATCTATCGTTCTTTGTGTAAAGAAAAACTTCCCAATGTTTGTGCGAAATTTACCCTTAACAAGTTTCCAACTGTGTCCCCGTGTTCTTGATGAACTAATTTTAAAATAACAGTCTCGATCCACTGTACTAATTCCCTTCATAATTTTAAACACTTAAATCATGTCACCTCTTAATCTTCTTTTGCTTAAACTGTATAGGATCAGCTCTTTTAATCTTTCCTCATAATTCAACCCCTGTAGCCCTGGAATCGGCCTAGTCACTCTTCTCTGGACATTTTCTAGTGCTGCTGTGTCCTTATTGTAGCCTGGAGACCAAAACTGCACACAGTACTCAAGATGAGGCCTCACCAGTGCATTATAAAGGTTTAACATAACCTCCTTGGACTTGTATATAGATAGCAATGAGTCAACAGTGATTCACAGTCATACTCATAAGGTGTACTTTCACACTCAAAAAACTCTTATTGTGTATTCAGATGCAACATTTGTACTTCCTGTGTGTAATGGAGGTATATTCCACTTAATTACCACATATGAAAAATAGTAAAACATAATAAAGTGAAATAAAATTATGTTTCATGTTGCATTATAGGTATTCGTTGAGTTATACATTTTCGTTCTGTTTGGCTTTGAAATTAACACACAAATACTTTTTAAACTTGTGTCTTTGATATCTCTGTCTTTCGAAAATATTATCTCTGACAATTTGTCACATGTTGGTTTATTATAAATGTGACCAAGATCTTTCAGATTCATACAGAAATCCAAGAAAACTTCTTTGTCCGTGTTTTGCAGATAAAGTGCTATACTTTTGGACGTATCGATTTGTATCCATTATTGGCTGTAGAATTTTTAATAAATGTGATCATTTAACTCTTTTGATTCAATGTTGCATCGCTGGTCCGTGATCGTAAATATAAACCTGACCGAATTGTTTTTTTTTTTCCTGAATTAAACTTGTAGTAGCTTTAATTGTTGCAGGACCACAGATTCTCATAGCGTGTGGTCCTGAATTGTGTAAATCTATGTTTTGAGCATTGAATGTTGTGAATGCGAACAGATTATTTTTGATTTGGATATTTTGTCTGTAGTGTTTGTGGATTTCACTTTCACCAAACAACAAATCTTTTAATTCTCGCGGATATGCCTCTTCATTGGGAAGGAACACTACTTTTCCCTAATGGCAACACAAATTGGATGATCTACAAATTTCTGACTTATACTTTAAAGCCGAACAATATCTACATACTTCTGTCATATCACCTATGTCCATATATTCAATCTCTTTTCACTGTTATTTCACCGAGTAATAATTTCCATTTGTTAGCGCTAATTTAATCTTTACTATCAGTTTTATGAGACTTTCGAATTTTAGTACTTTCATAATCTCTAACCTGCTCTGCATGTGTCTTGCTCCAACGTTTTTTGAACCTCTTTACAACATTCTACTTTGTCTTCTAAACTTTGTCTTTTATTTCCGACCCCACTTGGAGCTGCTAGGTTTTCAGTAGGCGTGTTTGAAAATGGTTGGGAGGAGGGCGGGACATGACAAAATCTCTTGGCAATAGTCTCGTCTCACGGGACTTGAAAAAACATCTTGGCAAAAAGTCTTGTCTCAAGATTTCCTTTTATTATATATATATATATATATAATATATGGATTTGGATTAATTTTTACTGACTTTATAGACTTTGCTTTGACTGGGAACAACTGAATCTGTGGATCACTGGATGAGACCTATGAACATTTCTTTGTACCTGGCGATCTAGGAGCCTGGGATGATCTGTCTCCTTGATTATAGTTGCTATGCTGGTCTGCTCTCGATTCATTTTATTGTGCTTTATGACTAAGAACTGATCTGATGTTCATACCCAGCTGGCTTGTGGCTCTGGGGTGATCACGTCTGTAATATCCAGCGTTACTTGTTTGTGGCTGTATGTTGGAACCTCCAAATCCTGCTGCCTCCTCCTGGTATGCTTTCTGCTGCCTTGCTATCGTCGCTCATCTATGCTACCACACCTGCCCATCTCACCGGCTCTGCTGTGCTGTGCTGCTTCTCCACTGCTATCAGACAAATATTGCTCAGGATCATGCTAAAATACTCTTGTGACAAACTCCTTCAATTAAACAGTTTGTCCAGAGCAAATGGTCTGACTGGAATATCCTAAAAGACACCGGTATTTTGTGGCGCCCAAAATATGTATATCACGGGTCAGGTCGCTGCCACTGCCGGGCTGCGAATGAAAAGATCACAGGCAGCATTTGCTCAGGAATATGCCGTCCTACTCACGGCCCTGGAAATAGAAGTGTCAGTGTGCCAAATTTACAGTATGTGAAAATAAACTCTGGTCACGGCTTTGTGCAAAAAGAAGTCTCATCAACTAATATCGCATTGTTTAAATTGAGATCTCTTAATGGCAAAGCATTGGTGCTGTCAGAATTCGTCTTTGACACTAAACTTGATATGCTGTGTTTAACAGAGACTTGGCAAAAGCCGAATGAATTTACGTCTCTCACGGAGGCGACACCACCTGGTTACACTGTCCTCACAGAGCCTCGTAGGTCAAGACAAGGCAGAGGACTTGCAGTAATTGTCAGAGTAGATTTAAACATAAAAAGAATCCCAATTGATTGTCCATTGTCTTTCGAGTGTCTGGTTCTTAAACTAATAACAGTATCGGGTCCTGTCTTACTCATTGTTCTTTATCGTCCTCCAAAATACAATGCAATACAATCCTTCTTATTTGATCTGACTGAACTATTAACCCACTTAAGTTCCTTTTCCCAGAGAGTCATTCTTCTTGGTGATTTCAACATCCATGTTGACATCCCCACATCTAAACTGAGAAATGAATTCCTATTCTTACTGGACTATTTTGACTTGACACAACATGTTGATTTTCCCATCCTCGCTGGTGGTCATATATTGAATCTAATCTGTACATCTGGATTATCTGTTGCCAACACTTACAGCATTGATTTGGGAATCTCTGAACATAAAGCAGTACTTTTCACTGTCTCATTACCTTTCCCTCCTCTTACCTGTAAACGACAAATTCCCTACAGAAACCATTTCTGATCTTTTTCTGTCTTCACCTATTCCATCAATACTAGATAGTCTTGTTGACCAATATAACACAGCCCTTCATTCAGCATTAGGTAAAACAGCTCCTTTAAAAGATACAGAAGTTTCCTTTAAGCGTTCAGCTCCTTGGTATAACTCAGAATTGTGATCTATGAAAGCAGCTGGCCAACGCCTGCAGAGAATGTCACATAAGTCTGGCCTCACCCTGCACATCCAGACTTTCTCTGACCACCAAAGAGCTTACAGAGAAGTACTAACTGCTGCCAAGAACACCCATTATGGCAGAATAATAGAAAGTGGCCACAATAACCCAAGGGTTTTGTTCTCTGTAGTTATAAACTACTCCAACCCACATCTGGCCCAACTACCTCTTCTACTGAAGTCTGTGAGAAATTCCTCCACTTGTTCTGTAACAAAATTAAAGATCTAAATAATTCAACTAACATAAATCCATCATCCATTTACATCCTTCACTGTCTTCCCACTCCATCCAGCTCCTTCTCTAAGTTCTCACCAGTCACATCGGCATTTGTTAATGACCTGCTTTGTAAGATGAGGCCGAATACTTGTGTACTGGACCCCATCCCCACCACAATACTTAAATCATGCCTTCATGCCATAATCCCGACTATTACAACAATAATAAAGTCATCTGTTGACACTGGCTTTGTGCCTCTCACTTTTAAAACCGCTTCTGTAACCCCAGTGTTAAAAAAAATCTGGTCTTGATGCTGACAATCTTAACAATTTTCGGCCTATTTCCCACTTACCTTTTCTGTCAGAAGTTCTTGAGTGTGTTGTAGCTTCCCAACTCACCAACTACTTAACTTATAATAATTTGATGGAACCCTTTCAGTCTGGTTTCAGGGTTATTATTTATTTTTATATATATATATATATATATACACACACACAGTGGAACCTCGGTTTACGAGTAACTTGGTTTACGAGTGTTTTGCAAGACGAGCAAAAATTGTTAATAAATTTTGACTTGATAAACGAGCAATGTCTTGCAATACGAGTGGTATGGATACACTTTGCTGAGCTTCATGTGATCACAACTGAGCTGATGGTTTTTCTCTCTCTCCTTATCTCGCTCGCTCGCCCAGCGCGTCTCTCTCTCTCTCTCTCTTTCCTTATCTCGCTCACACAGCCCGTCTCTCTCTCTCTCTCCTTATCTTGCTCACTCGCTCGCCCAGCACGTCTCTCTCTCTCTCATCTTGCTCACTCGCTCGCCCAGCGTGTCTCTCTCTCTGTTCTTATCTTGCTCGCTCGCACAGCGCATCTCTTTTTCTCTCTCTCTCCTTATCTCGCTCGCCCAGTGCGTCTCTCTCTCTCTCTCTGGCAATCGTCTCCTATTCTCCGTCTGAGTCTGTGTGCCTCACTCATATAGTCAACATCTGTTTACTACAGCATTGTGACTGTGTGTGTGCGCTGTAAAGTGCGAGTCCCCATCTTGCTCCCCAAAACACGAAGCTGAGTCTCAGTACTTTAACACCAGCTTTATTCAGCTTGAAACAGCAACAGCGCTGTTATTTATCTTACCGGGATCTTTATAATGTTCCTTGTATGACCCATTGACGACAGCCGCTTATAGCATGTCTGCGATCTTTTTGGATGCGCTTATACGGCGAACTGCTACAGCGCTGGGAGACTGCGATTGCTTTGGGACTCTCTTCCGCGTGTTGTCCCGTTGGGTGGAATCCCACATGAGTTTAGAAACTCACACCAGCTATGATTCTTTTTAAAGGTAAAGTGCAGGTTAATTTGTATTATGTATTTTACTTTATATTTTGTATTAATCATTTTTATATGAATAGTTTTGGGTTGTGAAACGAATCATCTGAGTTTCCATTATTTCTTATGGGGAAATTCACTTTGATATACAAGTGCTTTGGATTGCAAGCACGTTTCCGGAACGAATTATGCTCGCAAACCGAGGTTCCACTGTATATATATATATATATATATATATATATATATATATATATATATATGGAAAAAGATGATCCGCTGTGGCAACCCCTAATGGGAGCAGCCAGAAGAAGATATACTGTATATAAATAAAGTATAAAAGCATGATCCCACAGCTCTGAACCCATGATGGCTATTTACAAATAAACTTCTTGTCTCATGTTGCTTTTACACTTTTTGGCCTATAGTTACTTGAATCCGTCAAAATCACCCTTTTGATACAATAGGATATTGTTTACTAGCTCCCAGTGTGCAGTCATTTTCAAAAAGTATCCATCAAGGTTCTATATGTGCACACACAGTGCCCCTCTAAGCACTCAATGATAAATGTTAACTGGTTCCAGTGACTTGTTCGATTTCAACCTATTTAATGTAAGAATCCCTTCGCCAATTTTTCCAATTTCCATATTAATAAATATCTCCTTAACGGTCACAACTTACCGTTGATAAGTTATTGACTTCTTGTCATGTGTACATTTAAGAATGTTAAAACACTTTTAAATATTCTCCATTTTTTTAGAATTTGATGCATTTGTTCAAAATCTGCCCTTCCAAAGTTAAACTTAACAGTTTAATTTTATTTTGGGTGATTTTAACCAGTGTTTCCTGAACAAAACACTGCATAATGTTTACCAGTACCTCACTTGCCCAACTTGTTACAACAGTGCTTGATCAAAATCTATGGGAACATTAAAGGCTCTTATGAATAGAGAGCTGAACCCCTGCTGGGTTTATCTGATTATAACTGTGTCCTACTTATTCTAATCTATATGCCAGTCTTTAAATAAGAAAATCTGGAAAATAAACACTTGAACTTCTTGGAAGAGGAGTCTGAGTACACGTATGACTGTTTTGAATACAGTAACTAGACCGTGTTTAAAAAAACCTTAACTGACATTGATGAACTGATGGACGCTGTAAGCTGTTATACAAAATTCTGAGAGGAAGCCATAATCCCTGTTACATCAATCAAAATATATCCTAAAATCAAGTAATGGATTATCAGAGATTTTAAAGAACTAATAATCAGAAGAAGCTTGAAATATTAACTAAACAGAAGGAACTACAGAAGGAGGAGAAATGTGAAATAAAGTGTGCAACGCTGAATTATAAGGACAAAATTTTAAATGATCTGTTCATAAGTTCATAAAATATAAACATGATGGCTGGCACTACCATTAAATGCAATAGTCATTTTGAATTAGTAGAAGCATAAACTGAATATCAGTTGGCTCAAAAATTCTATAAATTCCATTAAAGGTTTGTGACACAGGATTTTGCTTTTGAAATGAACAAGAAAAAAGACTCAAGACTGAAGCCCGGAGTCTGCCCTTCGTTGACCAGAATGATATCAGAAAATTACTTTAGCAAACTAAAATGACAAATGCCAGATCCAGACAGCATAAGTGGACATCTGCTTCACTCCTTTGCAAAGCAACTCTGTCCAAAGTCCCACTCCATGTTTGAGATTTCTCTAGATTTACAGCAAGTGCCAGTCTATGGGAACAGACAAATGTTATTCCATTAGCGAAAACTTAGCACCCAGAAGCATTAAGTGGCTTCAAACTAGTGGCCTTGACTTCTCATGTTAAGTCCTTTAAGAACTTAATTAAAATACAACTACTTCACAAAACCCAGGCTTATCTGGTGCCTTACCAATTTATATACGGGGGGGTGGGGGTGTTTCTACATCTAAACTTCTGAATTTCCTGTATGAGCACTTGGAAGGATACAAAAAAACATGCAAAATTGCTATTTATAGATTTATTGTCAGCTCTTAATATAGTCAAGGCCCATATTTTAGTTGACAAACTGAAACTAATCTGTTCTGTTTGCATTCTAAACTATTTAACTAACAGAACACAAAGAGTGAGTATTAATGGCTGTTTTATCTGATAGCGTTAATACATCTATTGGGACACTGCTAGGCTGCTTTCTGTGACCACTTTTATTTATTTTATACACAAATGACAGCAGCAGTTTACACAAGGACAGACATATCCTGATATTAGCAGAAGACTGTGTCATTATGAGTCTTATAGGAGATAAGTAGTTCAGCAATGGATCTATTGTTGATGAGTTTGTTCAGTAATGTGATTGTTCCTTTTTACAGCACAGTATCTGTAAGAGGAAGAATATTGTTGTAGATCTTAGATGCTCCCATCCTCCCACTCCCTCAGCAGTAATGAAAGGGGAGACTATGGGCATGGAGGGCCTCTAGAAATATCTAGGGGCAATCATTGATAACAGGTTGAACTTTAACCTTAACACAGAACAAATTCATTAAAAATGGCAGACACGGCCCTTCTTACTAACTCAATTGCTTTTAAGTGGACAAAAACAATGACACTTTTTATTTTTTTTAAATAATATATACTTTACTAAGCCTGTGGTTACATTTTCTTTTATACATTGGTTTGGCAACCTTAGCATTAAGAATATAAACCATCTTAACAACATTGGAAAAATTAGCATAATGCCTCACTGTGATTGACAAGTCAAAAGTTTTCTTTCTTTTTAAATATTCTTCCATTTTCATCACTCTGGTATCTGTTCAGAGTGTATTTTGTGTGTGTATATATTTATCTATTTATGTATGTATTTATTTAAAGAGCTTCTGTAAAAATGCTATATTTCTTCTTGGGGACAAATAAAGTTTGTTCTGTCTGTCTGTCTTTTCAGAAGACCCCTGTCCTGGGGTTTATTAAAAACAAGTTAGAAAGAAGGTCAACTTGATTCTGTCAGAGAGCAGGCATCGTGTTTTCCCTAAATTTCAGCTGTTGCAATCAGGCTGCAAATTTTGGTTCCTGAATGTATAGAGCAATAGATCCTTACAGCTATACGCATTATGAATTCAGTTACTTTTAGGGATGTTTCTAAATTCTGAATTATGATTTTGTGTACTCTTTAAGGTAATTATTTTTCTCTTTAGTGTGTGTAATTATGGTAACACTAGTTGTCATTCATTGTGTCTTAGCTTATTTTTTTTTTTGTATCTATGTTACAGTGCCTTATGTTTTGCACTTCCTGTTCCAAACAAGTTTACCTTTGGGATACTAAGATCTATCTTGCTTTTCTGCTTGTATTGTAGTTCGTTACTGATAGGAATGCACAACAAATAAGAAAAATGTGATAAATCCGTGTAAATACATTGTACTAACAGGATTGCATTTTATCTTGGGGTTAAATAATCTTTTCAGATATCAAGATAAAATTGAATTTTTGTAGTGTCTGTCTTCTGACAGATGTTTTTTTTTTTTAAGATAAGGATGTATTCTTTTGACTCAGTGTCCCTCATATGCCCAGAGGGGACTGGGCGGTCTCATGGTCTGGAATCCCTACAGATTTTATTTTTTTTTCTCCAGCCGTCTGGAGTTTTTATTTTGTTTTTTCTGTCCCCCCTGGCCATTGGACCTTACTCTTATTCGATGTTAATTAATGCTGATTTATTTTGTTTTCATATTGTGTTTTTTTATTTTTATATTCTTTATTATGTAAAGCACTTTGAGCTACTGTTTGTATGAATATGTGCTATATAAATAAATGTTGTTGTTGTTGTGTCTGAGACTTAAAAGGTTTTGAGTAACTGACAATTATTCATACAGTACTGTTTTCTAAGTCCACTTAATCCTTTTGTTGGACATTAAGTTCTGCACTGTTTCAGTACTATTTTGGATTTTTATCAAGTAAATCTGCAATCTATACTAATAAAAGGCAAAGCCCTCACTGACTGACTGACTGACTCACTCACTCACTCACTCACTCACTCACTCACTCACTCTCCAACCTCCCGTGTAGGTAGAAGGCTGAAATTTGGCAGGCTCATTCCTTACAGCTTACTTACCAAAGTTAGGCAGTTTTCATTTCAAAATTCTACGCATAACGGTCATAACTGGAACCTACTTATGTACATATATGTACATATATACCGGCCTTAGCCTGCAGCTCGGTCACCGAGTGGGGCGGAGTTGCGTCTCTCATCGTCACGCCCCCCACGTAATTGAGGCCCTGCCCATATAAGGCCGTCCAATTCAATAGAAACACTCTGCCGCTAAATATTCGCGAGTGAAGAAACAAAACACACGGTGGAAAAAGTCAATGTCCAGCTAAAGGAAGACAGTGTAAAAAAAAACCCGTGCATGCAGTGTGTGATGTCTCAAATAAAGAGGAAGACGAGCTGTTTATTTATGCAGTAAGAAAGGAATCGATGAATGAAACCTGTTATCTTTACAACGGTTGACAAACACGGAATGTAACCTGAACACAACACATCCTCCAAATACGAACCTGATTGAAAGAAATAATGATAATCAAATCTTAGATGACAGCAACACTCATAACAGTCACAAAACAATTACATTGACAATCATGTTACGTTATTATTAAAATGTTTCCTTTTCTTTTTCATTACTTCTTTAACCCATTACTTCTCCGCTGCGAGGCGCGGGTATTTTGTATATGAATGACCTCCAAAGAGCGCGGAGACTTTTGATCATGTGAACGTGTCTGCAAAAACTGGCGTCTCCTGCCCAGCAAAAGTCGAGCAGCCGGCGCGCGCGCATAGCTGTGCCGGCCTTTCACACGCTGACTGCGCTTCTGCGGCAAAATAATATTAAGGCGCTTCGCACTTTATTTTGCACGTATACGATTATGAGGTCGTCAGCTC
>JANRMT010062837.1:68611920-68633152 GCA_026402145.1 Polypterus bichir lapradei
GAAACTAGAATATAAAACATGTTTTCAGTTATTTCACCTTTTTTTGTTAAGTACATAACTCCACATGTTCATTCATAGTTTTGATGCCCTCAGTCATGAAAATAAAGAAAACACATTGAATGAGGAGGTGTGTCCAAACTTTTGGCCTATACTGTATGTGTGTGTGTATGTGTAAGTGTGTATGTGTATGTGTATGCGTATATATATAATATATGAATGACGGCAACACTCATAACAGTGACAAAACAATTACATTGACAATCATGTTACATTATTTTTAAAATGTTTCCTTTTCTTTTTCATTAATTCTTTAACACACTACTTCTGTGCTGCAAAGCCCGGGTATTTTGGTAGTAGCTGAATATTTTTGTTTCATGTGATACAAAATGGAATTTCCTTTGTTCTGAAGTATAAGACTGTATTAAGCTTGCACAGTAAAAATGTCTCTTCTGCTTTTGTCCTTTATACCCATTAGAATATGATAATGTAATATTCTACCAGACTGAGTTTTCAGTGGATGTAGAATGCTTTTTATTTGTTTGTAAATTTTGATAAATGTGTAATTTTGAACTTTTTTGACAGGCTCCTGCGGTGGATGTAATAGCTGTGGGTCTTGCTTCAGGTCAAATTATTATACATAATATAAAATATGACGAAACACTAATGAAGTTTCAGCAAGACTGGGGTCCCATCACATCAATATCATTTCGAACAGGTAATTCTTCATTAATGAAAAACCTCATTTCAAATGCTATTGTTTTAATAGTCCTATGTTTTGGTATGTAGCATTCATGAAATGCAGCGTCTCTTCAGTACAACTATCACACAGTTTAAAATTTTATGAAGATTAGATGGCCTTGCCTTTAGACACATACATTATCTTCATTTTAAAAAATGTTACTTTCAGACAGTATTGATTTCATATCCTGGGAAAATGTGAATTTGTAATCTTTCCTGAAAAATGTTATAACTTGCTTCCATAAAGTTAAATTTCATAAAGATGTAACTTTCCTGGGCATTGTTTTCTTTTTATTCCATTTAATTCAGTGTATTTTCACCAAGTACAGACTCAGAAAGCTATAAGCTATAAGTTTCCAGATAAAGTATAATTAAAAACTTTACAAATTTCTAATCATATAATGTACATAAAGGTCTAGATTAGTTTAAATATATAGTAAAACAAAATCTTCTCAAACTGATTAACATAAAAGGATGTTAGCAATCAATGGCCATTAATAATATTGTTGGTCTTTGGCCAGGTCTTGGCCAAGGAGAGAAAAATAAAAGCTCTAGTCAGCAGCATACCTGCATAAGATAAATCTTGGGTGTCTGTGTTTAGTTGTACCACAAATTCTGAAGAGAAAAAAAATCTGGCTTAGTCCCAGTTATGGAGACCTAAGCCAATTAGCAGCCTACTCCTTCTGGGCATTCTGCGGTACAAGTTTGTGCTGGGCAGACTAATATGATGACAAAATCTTTCCATCTTTGGATTCCAAGGCTCACAGTATTTGTGGGGTCAGGTTAGAAGTTGAGCAGTGGCACTAAGTACCACAGCGGGATGTTGAGAGGAGAAACAGCATTGAGCTGGCATAGTAACATTCAAGATGTTCAATCCAATTTTGTTATGTACATATTTATACAGTTCAAATTTTTTTGCAGCAAAACATAAAACAAAGACAATTATTTTTCATGTGCATTCTGTATGTGAATATCAGCAGCATATTTTCATTGCAAAGTGCATTTTTTTAGTATAACCAAATGGATATTCTATTCCTGCTTTTCAGGAAGAGCACACGTGTTGCATAATTAAGTCAGTAACAGTGCCGGGATTTTATAAAAGGGTCGGCCTTAATTTTAAATATAGTTTAGAAGTCTAGTTATATCAAGGTACTGTAAATGGAGTCACTGGTGTTTTTTATGTCTAGTTTTGTTAATACTAATATAAATCCACCACCAAATGGAGATAATAAACTTGCATTTTGATGAAATGTATGAGACACCAGCCCAGCGTAAGGTATGTTTTTGAGTTTCTGTTTTATGTACTATGTATAAAAATCTTGCCTGCCTTACTGGCATCAGCATCTACAAGTCAATAAACATTGCTAACACTCTGTCTCTCTCTGTGTTTGAATGTTTTGTATAAATATAGAAAAAGCTCTTGATTCAATAACTTGCAAGTCACGTGTATATTGTACATATACAGTATGTTATGATTTACATCATTTCTAATGGTTCCAGATTATGTATTTGAATATATGTGCCTTTTCTGACTCTCGTCAGAGAGTCACAGAATAGAACACAGAGGTCGACAGTGTAGGCGCTTTTCCATCGCAGGAACATTTTTTCAGGAACTTTTATAGCATTCCCACTGCAGGCATTCAGACCATTTGTAATTCCTGATATGTAGCTTCTTGTACTTTTTTTTAAAGCTGCTACTGCAGTGTCTGTACTTTGGTCGGCCAGTAATACCATGGTTGAAGGTCGAACGATAAATTGTGCTGATTGATTGAGCTCTAGCACTTGCGCCATCTTACAAATCTGTTAATTGTTTGGAATTTGGAGCGTTATCAATAAGATGGAGCATCACACTTTGCACTACATCACTCTTCATAGCTGCCTCACTGTTGTGCCATGCCATATGCCGCATCAGAGCAATAATCTCCTTCATGAAGTCGCACTCGCTTCGAAGCAATAAGATGTGGTGATCATCTGTTTAGCTCCCAATCATGCTGCACTTTGCACTGCATCACTCTTCATCACCACGTTCCTTGCATGCTGCTCTATGCCATGCCTCACATTGAAGCAATAATCTCCCCTGTGAAGTTGCAGTTGGTTTCGAAGCAATAAGGTGGAGTCTCTTGTGAACTCCTGATTGCGCCACACTCCTCTTTTCAGCAGTTTTCTTTGCATGTCACATATTTTGCATAAACGTTTAAATTCCTGTTGTGTGGTGTGAATGCAACACATGAAAGTGCCCAAGGACTGCAAGTGGCCCAGGGCCTACATCATACAAGAACTCATTGGCTCCTGAAAACAAAGTTCCTTCTGTGGGAAAATACCTTATATCTAATCCTTTTATATTTTCTAAATATAAAGAAATCCAGTTCTTCAGTCTGATGACATTTATTTGTATGTGTTGTCCAAAATAAATAATTAAACAGAACAGACAAACTACACGAAACAATGAATAAAATGCAGTATCTTTACAGTGGTTTTGACAGCTCAAGTTAAAACAGTTTTCAAAAAGTTATCAACCAGTTCTTAAATCAGAATTGCAAAAAAAATCTGACCATTAACATAACCTGTAATAAAATAATTTGCATTCATCTACAAAGACATAGGAAGAAGTGCTGAATCATAAACGCTGCCACATACCATGTTTAAAGATGTGAATGAAAGCTTGCTAGACTGGTACTATTTATCACAATAAACATCATACAGGCATTAGCGTAGTGTTTTTTAACTCTGTATGTGATTATGTTTGATCATTGATGCATATCATACACAACTTGGGAAACATAAGTTAAACATTGGAAACTAATGTTTTTTAAAGCAGCAAGACACAAAGTACGGTAATTACCAAAGGACAAAATAAAACACTAAACGAGATGAGATAGCACACCACCATAATTTACGTATTCAGGACAGATGTTATCACATCATTAGAAAGCTCAGTTCACTTGCTAAATAAAAATACAAACTCGATTTGAAAATAAAATGGCTTGGTAATGCAGTTTGCCACATCACTGATACACAAACATTAAAGAAAAAAAAACAGCTGTTTTTATTCCCGTTTGTAATGTTTCAGTAGTTAAGATAATGTGAAATGGAAGTTTTAAGGGCTTACATGCTGCGCAGACGTCTCATTTCTTGCGTGAAATGAATGACTGGTGAGTGTATTGCTTTAATCACTGACTTTTGGGTGAGAGGCAAGTAGGCAAAAGTGTGCTTTCCAGTATGACAGTCACTGCTGCTCTTAACCTGTCCCCCATGGCTCCACTAATTGTCTGCTAATACGCCATGCAAGTAACAGCAATCACGTTATAGAGCTTTGCTTAGAAAGGACCCTGTTTTGCCTGGGAGGTAGAAGAGCACATTGTAGGCCCCACAGGTGCCTGGATATTCTTTTCATATGTAGTAACATATTTTATCTTTAGATATTGTACTACTTGAAATGTCATCATGGGAAAATCGAATCATTTGCAAATACCAGTGCTAACCCTATCTGTTTGAAACACTTCCTCTTCTTATTCTCGGCCTATTTTTCCATGCTTATTGCCAGCTGGCAGCATGGGCTTAGAAAAACATTTTATTTAACGTTCACAAGAAGTTGTAGAGAATAAATGAAAGTGCTGAGCATCATGATATTGACTTTTGCATATTGATTTTTATTAAATATTGAAGCAAATTGAAAATTGGTTGTATTGCCCAGCACTAGTTTCAAATATCATTTTTGATCTTATATTTGATGTAGACCTTTATCAGATTATTTGGTGGTCTTGGAGGGGTGGTATACATGATGTTTTTTTTCCTTCTGTCATCTTCTTTACTTCTGGGTTTCTCATACTACAGGTTGCAACCCTGTAGTAGGTCATAAAATAAATACATAAAATGGGTTATGACGAGCAGAGAAAATGCACAGAAACATTTGGAATACAGCTTATAAAATAAAACTTTTCTGAAAGTGGTTCAATTTTCTTGAGAAATTTTATGTTCATATTCTCTGGAGACCAGTTTTTGAGTTTTGAGTTACTGCAGAAAATGTAATGTACTCATAATAGTAATGTCACTTTTTTGTATTATGAGATAAATCATAAAAGGGACTCCAATGTAATTATCTATTGATTTAATTACAGCCTGTTTTAGAAAATGCTAGTGCACTACACACACTTGGAAGCAGGCACCAGCTTAATGATTTTGTTGCAGTGCAACACACTAATCCACAGGCACTGGCTGCAGCACAGCTTGAATATAAGGGGAATGGGTCAGTGCTGGAAGGAGGATTGTTTTGTATTTTCTGATTTGTTGAAATAGTGGTTGCTGTTCAGAAGGAAATGGTCTGAAAGAAACTGAATGTGAGTGATCACTGGTGAGAGAGGTAGCGGGATGCTAGAAAGGGTAGTTTTGGTCTGGCTGACCATCTTTTAAAAGAGTTGGACTGAGTGCTGTGAAGGCTCAGAGAAGTGGGAAGCCTTGTGTCAGGTGAGTTCTGGAACTGGTAAAAGAGAAAAGGAAATGAGATCTGGATGTAGGAAGGAGGCTTAAAGTGTGGCAGCATCGTTAGATGGGCAAGACGCCCAGGGAACTGCGAGGAAGCTGTTGTTCGGTTTGAGTCAGTGAGATGAATCAAGGATGTGATGGGCTGCATCAGGGAAATAGCCCAGTGCCGTGGCATTGATAGGTGGGTAGGGTGCCTTGGAAACTCAGGAGGTCATGGATAATGCAGTTCAAATCTGCTCGGTAGGTCAAGAATGTAATGGGCTGCGACTTTAAGGTCTCCCACTGTCCTGAAAAGGATGGAGCATTTGCCAGAAAGGACATGAATGTTTTACCTCTCTGCTTTGGGAATCTTAACTTACTTATTTGGATAGGATGATTTTAAACACCCCAAGATGATGACTTTGGATTTATGGCACAGATTTTAAGGGATGCATTTATTTGAAATATTTGTTGACTTATTTTTTGCACTTTTTATGCTCATTTTCACTTTTAACTGTTATTAATAAACTGCTTTGACTTTAAAGTCTTGTTTGTCTGTCTCACTCTCCATTGTTTTGTCTTTGTTGTCCTTGTCATGACTATCAATGGTCAGAGATATAGAAAGATGCCAGGCTGTGGGCAACCCAGGCATCAGAATTGTACTGATATAGCCTTCCTTATATTATACTTAACACTGTGTGTTGAGTAACATTTATGTTAAATGTCTTTCTTTTTACCATATGTTTCAGGCTTCAAATAAGTTATTCAGAGCATTCAGAGAGACTTTTTTTTTTGTAACTTTCAGAATTAGATCACCTGCCATGGGCGCAGTATATGATGGAGATGTGATGCCTGCCCAGCAGTGGGCAATCAGTGGCTAGCCGTAGAACATTGTGTGTGCATGGGTTTGTGTTGTATAAAGTCTGTTAGCTAATACACAGTTGTTACTGGCTATATAAGTGAATTTTATCATTTACCATGCTTTGCAGGTTACCAGTACTTGATTAAGTGGTGATACATGGACTGCACTGATTGCATAATAAAAGTTTTGTGCACCTTGTCAATGTATCCAGATTATGATTTGTCTTACTTAGGTCTAAAGTCCTCATTCTTAGCTCATTTATACCACATTGTTTTAATAGATAACTAGTGGACTCTGCCCCCTGCTTGCTTCATTCGCCAACCCTCGGGTTTTGTTAACCGGAAATACAATTTAAAGAGAGTGTTTTTTTTTTCATGGGAATTGTTACATATGCATTATGTTCACTTTTACTTTAAAACTTCAGTAAAAACAATATTTGGAATTAACTTTTCTTCAGGATCACGTTGAATTTTTATTCCTTGTTTGGTCTTACATCGTGCATGATAATGCAACGTATACTGCCCATTAGTGAATATCGTGTTTTTCTCTCTTATAAATAAACCAACTTTTTCGAATGTTTGTCGTTGTGATTTGTTGTCATTGCAAATGCTATTCTCATGGGAAACTGTAAATGTTTTAATACGAATGGCATAGCAAGATCTCCTTTTGTGTGTAATGTTAGTCGCAGAATATGTACTACATTAACCTTTCTTATCGCCTGTTAAAGTTTTACATTTTAGAATTGTTCAACCAATTTTCAATACAGGCAATCTTGTCCCATTGCATAGCCCACCACTCATACATAAATTACGCAATAACATTACGATACATCCTTCTTTTAACAGTAATTCGGCCAGTGGAAGACCGGACGGTGTTAATGGTTATCTCTTTCTTTACCTCTGATTCGTTAATTTCTTTTGGAAGTCCAGATTGCCGCATCGTTAAATCTTCTGCTTCTAACAATTCTTTAATGATCGAAAGAGCTGTTTGTTCATTTGACTTTTCGGATAATGGTCCTTTGAACGCTTCCCATAATTGTAAAGCATCAACTTCATCCATCGTAATTAAGTACACGAAGAAGTGCCGTAATTTGTCAGGCATCATTACAGAAATGGCATCAGACCTCATTTCAAATATACAGTCGTCCAATTTACATAACCCAGCTGCTCGTGCTGCTTCTTGAAAGGTACCGTACATAGTTCCATCTATAGTTAGAACACCTTTATACGACATTGCTCCTTTAGATTCATGTAACAACAATTTTAAATGAAACCGTTTGATATCTTTTGATGATACAATATTTAATTGAGCAAAACTTTTGCAATTAATTTTTCTTGGATGCCACACTTTTTTGTTGTAATGTTGAGGAATTTGCACATAGGTTTATGCATTCACGCCAGTTTTATTAAATTCAAAATAAGCCAATAATTTTGTTTTTCTATTTTTCGCGACCTGTAAAGCTTCTGCTTCTTTACCCTCTTTAAATTGAATCATATTCTGACCAGGTAAATGAATCGGTAATAATTCAACAGAATGACTTTGAACGCGCATTGGCAATTCCATTAAATGCTACCCGCTTTCCATTGCACTGAAGTACCGAGTATCTAAATGTGCTCGAACTTCGTCCTGAGACTGTTCTTTTGATAACGTTACGCATATTCTATCGTGCCCTTTATGAATGTACTTGTAGATGTACCTAATGCTCATAACCGATGCACAATACTCTACATTAATATGACAATCCGTCTTTCAAAATTATTATCACTGACAATTCGTCACATGTTGGTTTATTATAAATGCCACTGTGATCTTTTGGATTCTTTTAGAAATCCAAGAAAATTTCATTGTCCATGTTTTACAGATAAATTTTGTGTAAAGTGCGATAGTTTTGGACGTATGGATTTGTATCCATTATTGGCTGTATAATTTCTATTACGTCCAATCGTTTTAACTGTTTCGATTCTACGTTGCATCGCTTCTCCTTGATCATAAATATACACCTGACCGAATTGTGTTTTCTTCGAAATTAAACTTGTCGTAGCTTTAATTGTTGCGGGACCACAGACTCTCATAGCATATGGTCCTGAATTGTGTAAATTTACGTTTTGTGCATTGAATCATGCGAACACGAAAAGATTATCGTAGACGTATATATTTTGCCTGTAGTGTTTGTGGGTTTCACTTTCACCAAACAACAAATCTTTTAATTCTCGCGATTATGCCTCTTCATTGGGAAGCAACACTACATTTCCTTGATGGCAACACGAATTAGACAATCTACAAGTCTCCAACTTAAACTTTAAAGCCTTACAATATCTACATACTTCTGACATATCACCTATGTCCATATATTCAATCTCTTTTTACTGTTCCGTTATTTCACCGTGTAATAATTTCCGTTTTTTAGCGCTAATGCGATCTTTGCTCTCATTTTTTGATACTTTCGAATTTTACTACTTTCATAAGCTTTAACTTGCTCTGCATGTGTATCATGCCAACCTTTCTTCTTTGTTTAGTTGTTGCTTACTGGTATTTTCCTTATTTTCAGAATTTGCACATAGATTATTATTGTTCTTTTTTACATTTTTTGGGCATTCTTTTCTCTCCCATCACTTTTGGGTCTCTTTTCGGCACGCTGCTGTTTCTTCTTCGCTTAGTCGTAGATGTGTTATCTTTAACTTAGAAATTTTTTTTGGAGCTGCTCTTTCTTCTTTGTTAGTCGTTTTTGAAGTTCTATCTAACAAATTGAGAAGTTAGATGACCGTGATCTTGTCTGAAAATGGTTGTAAGTAGGGCGTTCCAACAACTGAGAGGTTAGATGACCGTGATCTTGTCTGAAAATGTTTGTAAGTATGGCGTGAGTTGACCATGTCGCGGGACGTGAAAGTGTCTCTCTGAAGTGTCTCCCTGTCTCTCTTCAAATCTGTCTCTCTTCAAAAGATCACGTCTTGTTGTCAAATAGATAGATTAAATATTTGTAACTGAAAATTTTCTTGTACTCTGTTCCCCTTAATTGTTAAAAGTTGCAGTGCCTACAACTTTGTGTTTCAGAACATCAAAAGGAATCTCTTGATTCTTCAAAGCACAAATTACTTAATAACCATACAATTGCCTGTGGAAAAAAATCACATGCAAGCACACCTATTTTCTATTCAGATTTTGCACCACTTGAAAACAGTGTGTTGTAGGAGGCTCAGAAACAAAGAGCTGCAGCTGATGGGTGGCATGCAATGTAAGGTCTTCTTAAGACTTTATGTGAGACTTTGTGCTTCAGAAGAAAAAATAAAAGATTTTAACTTGTTGAAGTTTTTTTTTCTTTCTTCATGAAGATTTCTGTTCCATTAATTGTTTAGTTTTACAGTAATAACAGTAATTGGTGCAATTTTTTTTGTCATTAAAATAACATCCAGGAAAACTGTTACAGTGTGTTTCCTGATTTTTTATTTCTTCATTTTACAGATGGCCATCCAATAATGGCAGCAGGTAGTCCTCTTGGACACATTGGCATTTGGGATTTAGAAGATAAGAAATTAATTGTACAGATGAGGGATTGTCATAGTACAGCCATCGCGGGGGTAACATTTATCCATGGAGAACCTCTTCTTGTTACAAATGGTTCAGATAATGCTATTCGGGTATGTATTGTTGATCGAGGAATTAAAGCTTCCAATTTCTAGTTACAGGAATACTATATTATCACAATATCTAATAAAAAGAACAAAGAAAGGTGACTTCTTTTAAAATTGTGAATGAATGATACTTTTATTAGAATGTTCTTCTCTTTGATGAAATGAATGTTTGTTTGGTACAGTGCTGACAGATATTATTTGCTCAGTGTAATTGTGTGTGCTCTCTTTAAATTGTATTTTTTCATTAACTTTCGCTCCTTTATATATATTGCTTTTTATGTGTAGCATTGTTAAACACTAGTCATTTTTGTTGCATTTTAGATTTCCTGATAAAGAAATAAAATCCCAGAAATGCTTTTCTTGGTCATGTTGCTTTCACTTTTCATATACCATTTGAGAAAAAATGTAATGCAAGGTTCCTTTTCTACTTTTGATTTCTTAAAAAACTAATTTCATTAGTAGTTACTAATAAAAAGTGATTCATTGTTGGCCTGACAAAACAAAACACACCCTCTTAATCAATAAAGTGGACTCTTAGTCACGGGAAACCCCTGTAATACTCTTTTAGGAGACCTTTTGGTGGATCTGTTTAAAATACTAGGAATACACAGAACATGGGGAAATTTATGATGCACTTATTGCAGGAAGGATTAGTTTTCAGTATTTTGTTTGTGAGAGTTGTTATGTATAAACATTTATTTGATTTAAGTAGAAAGCATTGCTTTCTACTGCTGTGTGTCATTAGTATAGCATTCTGAAAAATATGGTGGTTTACCACTTCTAATGTAGACTGTCACTTTGAATCCACAGTTGTTACAGTAGGATCTGACTGGTATAAACTACTTCATAATAATCTTTGTAGGTTTTTAGTGGTTTTATAAAATACACAGTAACAGACAATTTGCGTTATAAACAGATCTGGATATTTGATGCCCCAGGAGGTGTTGGCCGTTTGCTGAAGAGTCGCATGGGACACAGTGCTCCTTCTACCAAGATAAAGTATTATGGCCAAAATGGACAAAATATTCTTAGTGCTGGTAGGTATATTAAGACAGGACACTTTATTTCTGATGTATAACTAAATGTATATTACCCACTATAAGAACGTAACTACAGATTGAAAATAAGTTAAAATGTATTTGGTTTATGTGACTTTAGGACAAGATGGTACTTTGCAGTCATTTTCCACTACTCATGATCGATTCAACAAAAGTCTTGGACATGGTGAGTGTTTCAATTTTATTTTGTACCATTCTTCTCCTGACTTATCTAACTATGCAGATACATCTAGTGATGCATCTGGACGCACCTTCAGTGGACACATCTTCAGTGTTGTACCTCAGATGTTTTGGGTCTTTTGACATCATACACCCTTCCACCAGGCAACCCAGCTGAGGCTGTTTAGACCTCAGCTTGTGTCCAGCTGGCTAATTAGCTGCTTGCCCCCATTGCTCTGCTCTCTCGAGCCATAACCACTTGTAGGCTCTCTCTGCATCTTCAGTGGTATTGTAGATGGCTCTCCTCATCCTCTCCCTCCCTCAATACCCAAATAGCATAGGGCTTTCAATCAAACTGCAAAGCTCCTACAGCCCACTTCCACTGGTAGACAGCTTACTTTCCATCCAGTTCGCTGACAGTCTCTGTTCAGCCCTTTGTATTTGGTAAGCTTACTTTCAAAGGCTTCTTCCAAGTGTTCTTCCCAAGGGACTGTTAGCTCCAACAGCACCTCTTGTTTGGAGGACATGGACCAGAGAACAATATCTGGCCTCAGGGTTGTAGATGCTGTTTTTTTTTTTTTTTTTGTGGAACATCAGTTGTCTTTAAAGATCCACCAACAGCTGCCAGTCCTTCGAGGAGGCCAGAATGCCTGTTGAAGATCTTCTTGTCAATTTTGGCTCCTTTCCAGGTTTGTTTTAGGTTATTACCTGCTGAGGATGTTGAGATTGTTTTTATCCACTCCACTCTTTCACTGATCACTCCAGCGTTTACCTTTAGGACCACATTGTGCTTCCATCTGTACTGTCTCACCTACTGCCTTCGGGCAGCAGCTCAGGATGTGTTCCAGAGTTTCTTGTTTGCAGCACATAAGGCAATCTGGTGTCCCTACTTTACCACATCTGTGTAGGTTGTATGGGCTGGGAAGCAGATCATACAGAGTCTGGATGAGAAGCTTAATGTGCTGTGGCATATCTCTCCATAGCTTAGCTCAGGTCTCCTTCCTCTCTACCACATTCTATCCTCTTGACCAAGCCTCATTCTTATCGCCTTGTATAATCTCTTCTCGTCAACTGCTGCTCTCACCTCGTCTTGGTTGAAGCAATTTTTTTCCTTCTGCTTACCAAGTTGTACAGTTGAGAAGGACCCATTCCCAGCTCTGCCTTGTCTTACCACCCACACCAACCTCTTGTCACCCTGAACTAGAATTTATCATCCACCTTCTCTTTCCTCAGCACCAATGACCTTGATTTTGCTGACCTGAACAGCATCTTGGCCAACCCCATCAATTTTTCAAGCCCCTGAAGTTCCCCTGACATGCTGGAACAGATTATGTGGTGACTGTGAGGTTGTCCATAAATGACCTAATTGGTGGTTGGCGTTGGGCAAATTTTGTGTTAGGCCCTTTGTATTCTGTTTCCACTGACTTCATTAGCATATTCATGGTAATATGCCAGGGAGAACAAAATAACAGAGATATTGAACCTTTTTATAGCCTCAACTTTGTGCCACCCTGTTCGGACTGTACCCAAAGATACTCTCATCCTGAAGAATTTGTAATGTTCAACAGTGAGATCTGTAACTCTGCTGGGGACACGATGGTTTTTGTGAGCTGTACCAGTTTGTGTGAAACTGAGCTATAAGCATTAGCAAGGTCCAGCTACAACTCTGAAAAATGTCCTTTGTTC
This sequence comes from Polypterus bichir lapradei, assembly GCA_026402145.1. Lineage (NCBI taxonomy): Eukaryota > Metazoa > Chordata > Cladistia > Polypteriformes > Polypteridae > Polypterus > Polypterus bichir. The sequence continues at coordinate 68,624,514 of JANRMT010062837.1, forward strand.
TCCTTTGTCTTCGTAAAACTCTGTGTCATCACACCATTCTGCACCAGACAAGCAGGATTTCCTACAATTCCCCTGTTCATGACTGATTTGTCAATGTAGCTGTTTCTCAAAAGGAATTTTGTGCAGCTGATTGGAAATAGCATTGAGAGAGATTTTTGCTTCCATACACTATAGGGAAACAATACAGAACTGGTTTAGCCTAATATACATATAGTTTTTCAATCAACAGATCTTTACTTTAACTGCTCTGGATGCCATCCATCCGTTATCCGACCCGCTATATCCTAACTACAGGGTCACGGGAGGTCTGCTGGAGCCAATCCCTGCCAACACATGGTGCAAGGCAGGAAGCAAGACCCGGGCAGGGTGCCAGCTGTTCTGGATGGTTAAATGTAATGTGATAAAATGTGGAAGGAACCACGTTATGCATATAAGTTTGAAATTTTCACGGCAGGTCCGAGCCAAAACGTAATGCTTGCAATTTACACATATTAATTAGTGGTTGTAATGGAATGTTTTGGTAAACAGAGTAAGTTTCCATTAGCACTCCACTATAATTTTATGATTGAAAGCTGCCATGTATTTAAGAATAGAATTTCTTGTAATATTTTTGTTTCTCATAGTGAGTATTTTATCTAGTGGTTTTGGCATTTTGGCCACCAGTTAAGCACAGAAATCTGTAGGTGACTGTTTCATAAGAATAAAGATATTTCCTAAGACTGGCAAGTTTTAACATGCCAGTGCTAAATATGTTTGTGTTTTTCTTTGCAGCTGTATAAACCTGTATTGTATTAGCCAAAATTACCACATGCTTTTTTATGGTTCATCACTGAAAAGTGATTGCATGGAGGAATGGGGCTTGCAGTGCATGCAAATGAATTTCGCCAGTAGAACTTCACTGACTGATCTGTGGCTATAATTGTTTACAGTAATGTGTCTGGAGGCGATTGAACAAATGGGGTGCCCTGCACAATAAAAAGAGACTAGGTGGTGTAGCCCAAGGAAAAATCTAAAAATTATTTTACTAATTTAATTGAAATTTGGTGACATTGTAGAAAAAGAAAATTAGTTGATACATGTTTCTGTTTGTCAATAATAATGCTTTTACACCTAGGCTATGCTAATATACAAAGTCCTGCTGAATACTGATTGCAGAGATAAATGAGGCTGACGGTGAGTGGAGAAGACAAGGTGTCCTGCACAGAAAAAAAGAGACAGGGTGTTGTACTCCATGGAAAATGAGCTGTGAACTGGATGAGTAAAAGTTAAACAAAGCTCAAGTAGGTTGTGCTAACAGGTCTGCCTCAACCTTAAGAGGGATGGGCTTGACACTGTATAAAGTAGTTTATAATATTAGAAAACTAAATATAGTACTGACATTTATACCTTTTGGCCCTCAGAGTACCAGCACTTTTCACAAAGTCCCCTTGACTCATTCTATTTTACATTCCCATCTGCACACTTTGAAAGGGGAATCCCACTCCTGCTCTCAAAATTGGTTTACATTTACATCTACAGATTGTATAAGAAACCTGCAAAACATATTACCAGCAGTTACAACTTCAGAATTAAAAATATTCATTGTATAAGTCCCCTAAATGTGCAGCCTGTAAACATTATTACTGTTTGTAATGAGGTAAAATGAAACATGATTCAGTGTTAGAACTTAATTATCTTGCTACGGGTATGGCAAAATAATTCGCTTAACATACAACTGATGAAAAACACTAAAAGAAATGATGCAGTGAACAACATAAAAAATGGAAATCATAAACGTCTAAAAGTAATAAGAATATATACTCAGTATTCACATTATTCCTACCTGTTTGAATCGAAAAGAATACAGTTTTCTGTAAAATTGTGTTTTGCAGTGACCATCAACAAAAGCCAAAGTCAGTCAGTCAAACAATGGCACAACTGTTTTACTCGTGTGCAGTTGCAAATAGCTGTTCAAGAGTAAGGAGCTCCAGTTAACCAAAAATACCCCTTGCTTCAAAAAATACAAATATTGTATACAGAAAGTACTTAGTTGCATCTGATACATCTGATTAACTGACGGCATTATAACTGAGGCCATTGTCTTACAAAATTTCTTGGGCAAATCGGTTAACAGGTCTACTATTATATATACATAATTTAGACTGTTAAATCAATGTCACAATGTCATTGTGAACAGATGCAAAGCTTAAAATATGCTATTATGCAGTATCTTTTTTATCGTTTACAATAGATGCAATACAGTTGCATTCTGAAAAAAAATATTTAACACAGTGTATTTACCTGTATTTTTTTTAAATTTTACAACAGTACTAGGCTGATATGTCACTATTATTAAAATATTGCAGGTTTGCAAAGCATAAAAGTAACACCCTTTTTTGCTTTACTCTCAGTATATTGAGCAAGCGAGGGTTTGAAGATTTTATGATTTAAAATTTAGATCTTAATCTTTGTTACACCCAGGTCTTTATTTCTGGCTTGATTTGCTAAGCCAGGCGATCATGTTTTTCTGTAGGAATTTAACTTTTGTATTGCAGCCAATAACTTGAAAAGGTTTCTCTTTTTCCCAGTTTACTTTAAAGAAACTGTTTATCTTCTCTGCATTGTGAGTAAGACACTCAGTCAGGGTTTGAGAGCCTATGAATCATCTGGTAATATAGATAAGTAAATGGCTATGTCATCTATGTAGCTGTGGTAATTTACCTTTTGTTTAGTAATAGTGTGGTCTAACAGAAGCAAACGTGAAAATAATAAATTACCTTGTATTGATCACTGCAGCACACTATACATATTATCATATATTTTTGATGTGCAATCACAAAGATTTGCAAGGAATTTTCCTAGGTTGCCCAAGGAGTTCCACTTTTAAATGAACCTTTCATAAAACATTCATCTAAAAGGCTTGGTGATCATCCAGTTTTTGTAAATGTGAGATGCGCAAAAGGTTTCAACCTTGCTGCTCTCCCCTGAATTCTGTTTTGTTCCATTTCTTTTTTATTATGGAGTCATGAAAATTGACCTCACCTGAGGCTATAGAAGCCTGCAGTTCTTTAAATATTCTTTTGGGATCCTCAGTGTCTTCTTGAATCAGTTGTCGTTGTGCCCTACGTAATTTTGGCTGGCTGGAGATAATGGATCTGACTGTCCCAGAACCTTACTAAAGGCTTTGTAAGCCTTTCCTGATTTGTAAGTCTGAATTAGTTTTTTTTTTCCTCATTTCCACTGTTTTTTTGATCAAGTCACTACCCCAGTCTTATGGTGGTTAGTAAATGGTGAGGTTTAGATTCAGCAGACTGTGCTCAGTCACCTGAGTTCAATTATCAGGTAACTTTGAAGAGTTTAAGTGATATACTAAGAGGGCAGTTACCTTTTCACTTGGGCAATGAAGACATTGGATAACTTTATTACTTAAATATATTAGGTAGAAATTGTTTTGTGTGTTTGCTTTGGTACTTTATTTAATATTACTTTTAATCATTTAGTGTGGAAAACTTACAAAAATGCAGGCTATCAGGAAGGGGACAAATACTTTTTCATAGCATTGTAATTTGCCTACTTGCGTATTTCACATTAAGTTTTTCTTTTAAGTACCATTATGAAAACCAAAATGGTCACCTTAAACACACACTGTCTATTGTCACAGATAGTGCACAGCATATATTCACAGAGATGCATAGATTTATTTATCTTTACATGCTTCAAAATCTGCAAAAAGCAAGATGCTTATCTTCAGTATATCAGTGATGTGTTGCAAGTGTCTATTTTATTACCCATATCTAAGTTAGGATCCTTAAACAAAAGCTTGATAAAACAAATAAAACAACTTTTGTGGAACATTTGGAGTTATTGGGTACATGTTATAAGCTTAAGGTTTTTTTACGTAGTAATTGTGAGTGTAGTGCTTATTTTTGTATTTTACTTTTTAAAAAGATTGTTAATCAGCTAAAGTGATTGACACACCATCTAAGTGCTGATTTTGCTCTGCCTGCTTTTCTCATTCAAAAGCTTTTAGGCATTTCATTCATTTGTGATTGTAAATTGCAAAAGATCCTTATATTACCAGTAGTCTAATTTACCATATAGCAGCCATCTCTGCTTCACATGCACACTAGCTAACACCAGCCAGTACTCCACACAAGTATCATAGGCAGTAACTGTCAAAATAGGAAGAATTTTGCCAGTTACTTTAAATATTAATATAGAAGATTGACTAACTAATTTACAACACAACAAACAATAAGAAGAATTAGAAGAGGGGAGGAAAAACATGGATGCTTCAAACAAGTAGAAATGCACTGTCAAGCCTTAGTATGCTACTAGCTGGATACCTGTCCTTTTCAAGTAAAACATTCAAATTATGTCCAAAGATTGCTTCAACTTCCACGTAATTTGCGGGCTTGCTGTATTTACTTGACAAATGATAAAAATAGTTAGAAAGATCACAAGGAGGCAGATGGAACACAAGCAGTAATTCTTGTGATCAAATGAATTCATTTGTCCATTCATATTTTTGTAATTGATATAGTTTCCTTTTTGTTATCATTTTGCGTATCATTATCTTTCTAACTTGGTTAAACAACATGCATCTACACTGATATGAATGGATAAAATTAATATCAGTATTCTCTTTTACAGCAACAGCAAGCTCACCCAATTGAGTAGGAGAAACAGACTTTATCATCAGTTTGCAAATATAGTGCGCTTGTCTTATATTGCAGTATTTCTGTTTTGTAAATACCTTGTGATGAGTGTAGCTAATTCATTTGTGCTAATATGTGAGGGAGACATTTTGTTGGTATGGTATTTTTTACATTTTTCTGCAGGCTTTTTAAACAAAAAAAGGATGTTCGTCAGTTAGTCATTAGTGTCACTTAATATTCATTGACACTACAAATTATAATTGTGAGTCATTTACATACCAACTTGAAAATAAGATTGAGAATCTATAAGATTTAAATTAATCAACAGGAATACTCAAATGAGCCAAGGGTTATTTGATCTAAATGAAAACATATTTGGTATTTTCTCATTAATAAACTGTTTTCTTGCAGCTGAGTGGTGTTGCCCACAAATGAATTTAATTTTGACAGTTCCTTGCTTTATCATCAAAACAGCCTTTGAAAAAAATTTAAATGGAAACAATGTATCATTTATTAGCGCAAAAAAACACATTATACTACTTTGTACATTCATCTTCAAGACTAGCAGAGACAACTTTTTTTCTAATTTTGGTTCTGTACATTCCCACAATGAATTTTAAATGAAACAACTCAGATGCAGTGCAGACTTTCAGCTTTAATTCAGTGGGTTGAACAAAAAGATTGCATGAAAATGTGAGGCAACTAAAGCATTTTTTTAACACAATCCCTTTATTTCAGAGGCTCAAAGTAATTGGACAAATTAAATAACTGGAAATAAAATGTTCATTTCTAATACTTGGTTGAAAACCCTTTGCTGGCAATGACAGCCTGAAGTCTTGATCTCATGGACTTCACCAGATGCTGGGTTTCCTCCTTTTTAATGCTCTGCCAGGCAATTACTGCAGCAGCTTTCAGTTGCTGTTTGTTTGTGGGCCTTTCGGTCTGAAGTTTAGTCTTCAACAAGTGAAATGCATGCTCAACTGCGTTAAGATCAGGTGACTGATTTGGCCATTCAAGAATTTTCCACTTCTTTGCTTTAATAAACTCCTGGGTTGCTTTGGCTGTATGTTTTGTGTCATTGTCCATCTGTATCATGAAACGCCGCCCAATGAAATTGACTGCATTTAGCTGGATTTGAGCAGACAAGTATGTCTCTGAACACCTCAGAATTCATTTGGCTGCTTCTGTCCTGTGTTACATCATCAATAAACACTAGTGTCCCAGTGCCACTGGCAGCCATGCATGCCCAAGCCATCAAACTGCCTCCACCGTGTTTTACAGATGATGTGGTATGCTTTGGATAATGAGCTGTTCCACGCCTTCTCCATACTTTTTTCTTGCCATCATTCTGGTAGAGGTTAATCTTGGTTTCATCTGTCCAAAGAATGTTTTTCCAGAATTGTGCTGGCTTTTTTAGATGTTCTTTAGCAAAGTCCAATCTAGCCTTTCTATTCTTGAGGCTCATGAATGGCTTGCACCTTGCAGTGCACCCTCTGTATTTACTTTCATGCAGTCTTCTTGTTATGGTAGACTTGGATATCGATACGTCTACCCCCTGGACAGTGTTGTTCACTTGATTGGCTGTTGCGAAGGGGTTTCTCTTCACCATGGGAATGATTCTGCGATCATCCACCACTGTTGTCTTCCGTGGACGTCCAGGTCTTTTTGCGTTGCTGAGTTCACCAGTGCTTGCTTTCTTTCTCAGGTTGTACTAAACTGTAGATTTTGCCACTCATAATAGTGTAGCAATTTCTCGGATGGGTTTTTTATGTTTTCGCAGCTTAAGGGTGGCTTCTTTCACCTGCATGGAGAGCTCCTTTGACCACATGTTGTCTGTTCACAGCAAAATCTTGCACATGCAAGCACCACACCTCAAATCAACTCCAGGCCTTTTATTTGCTTAATTGATATGACATAACGACGGACTTGCCCACACCTGCCCATGAAATAGCCTTTGAGTCAATTGTCCAATTACTTTTGAGCCCCTGAAATGAAGGGATTGTGTTTAAAAAATGCTTTAGTTGCCTCACATTTTTATGCAATCATTTTGTTCACCCCACTGAATTAAAGCTGTAAGTCTGCGCTTCAACTGCATCTGAGTTGTTTCATTTAAAATTCATTGTGGTAATGTACAGAACCAAAATTAGAAAAAAGTTGTCTCTGTCCAAATATTTATGGACCTAACTGTACATTTTCAGCTGATTACAAGTGATGTTTATGTGGCTATTGTCTTTGTCATTTTTTCATTCTTTCAATGTGTGTTTATATAGATCAGTTGTTTTCTTACAAACAGAGAGAGAGGGGTTGGGAGCATGCGCTGATTCCGCACCTATCACACAATGAGCCACCTGAATTGGGACCCGAGTGCAGCAGGTGACACCTTGGCACCACACTGGAGCAGTGTGAGGGTTTTTTAAGGTGGCTGGAGTTTACAAACAGTATTAGAAAAAAATTAAATCATAAATTTTTTTAGTAATAGTCAAGGGCAACAGTAAAGCATTCATCTGAAAGTGGAAGATGAACAGAGTCACCATATTGGTTTTCTCATTTTTATTTGTATTGTAAATCATTTGTATAATTTCAGAGGAAATGTCATAATTCAGTGTTTCTTAAGCAAACTTCCTCAGATACACAAAAAAATTACATTATGTTTATTCTTATATTAACAGGGTCATTCAACAAAAAGAAGTCAAAAAAGAAATCTGTTCAGTATGATACTATGAAACTCCCTCCCATTACCACTTTTGCCGCAGGTAGGTATATCATTCAAATAATTTCAGTGTGTATTTTAGGTCTGTATGAAATTTGAAAATTATTTATAGAATCTTGAGGTTAATTCTGCATTGCTTTTGTCAACTTTAACAATAAAAATGTGATCATTAAAAAGTGTTGCTGTTAAATGTGATTTGATGAATACTTTTTACTTCTTCTAAACCATAATAGTGTTTCATGTAAGACCTTTGAAAACTGACTCTGAGTATGCCACTTAAACGGATCACTTACAAACCTGAAGTGATTTTCTTAGAATATGGTCTTTTACTGTATACTACTTTTGCAAATTGATTTGAAATTGGCATATGTGAGAATATATATACATATATATATATATACACAGTATATATGTACAGTGCATCCGGCAAGTACTTACAGCGCATCACATTTCCACATACAGCCTTATTCCAAAATGGATTAAATTCATTTTTTTCCTCAGAATTTTATACACAACACCCCATAATGACAATGTGAAAAAAGTTTACTTGAGGTTTTTGCAAATCTATTAAAAATAAAAAAACTGAGAAATCACATGTACATACGTAAGTATTCACAGCCTTTGCTCAATACTTTTTCGATGCACCTTTGGCAGCAATTATAGCCTCAGGTCTTTTTGAATATGATGCCACAAGCTTGGCACACCTATCCTTGGCCAGTTTCGCCCATTCCTCTTTGCAACACCTCTCAATGTCCATCAGGTTGGATGGGAAGTGTCGGTGCACAGCCATTTTAAGATCTCTCCAGAGATGTTTAATTGAATTCAAGTCTGAGCTCTGGCTGGGCCACTCAAGGACATTCACAGAGTTGTCCTGAAGCCACTCCTTTGATATCTTGGCTGTGTGCTTAGGGTCGTTGTCCTGCTGAAAGATGAACCGTCGCCCCAGTCTGAGGTCAAGAGCGCTCTGGAGCAGGTTTTCATCCAGGATGTCTCTGTACATTGCTGCAGTCATCTTTCCCTTTATCCTGACTAGTCTCCAAGTTCCTGCTGCTGAAAAACATCCCCACAGCATGATGCTGCCACCACCATGCTTTACTGTAGGGATGGTATTGGCCTGGTGATGAGCAGTGCCTGGTTTCCTCCAAACGTGATGCCTGGCATTCACACCAAAGAGTTCAATCTTTGTCTCATCAGACCAGAGAATTTTATTTCTCATGGTCTGAGAGTCCTTCAGGTGCCTTTTGGCAAACTCCAGGCGTGCTGCCATGTGCCTTTTACTAAGGAGTGGCTTC
>JANRMT010062837.1:68648842-68699728 GCA_026402145.1 Polypterus bichir lapradei
GTGATTTATGTTCTATTCTGAATAAAATATTAGAAGTTGGCACCTCCACATCATTGCATTCAGTTTTTATTCACAATTTGTATAGTGTCCCAACTTTTTTGGAATCCGGTTTGTAATTTAGTATTTCTTTTGACACACATTTATCATCAAAGTGGCACAATCAACTGCAATCCATCATGGTCTATGGCAGCCAGCAATTTTAACTTGAGATTTCAAGTCTATCGAGTTCTAACTTTCCAAATTTTATGTTTCAGAAATAAGAACTACAATTAGTATACAAACTTGCAATGTTTACATTACTTGAGTTTGAATCTTGTATCTGTGAAAGCTATTTCAGCCACTACAAGCCTGTTTGGGATCCTGTGTAACTACATATTGTAAAAACATATATTTTATATACTTTACTAATGTTTGTAATTACATTCTTTTATAACGGTTATATTTTGATATGACTTGCTGTAAAACTATTTAATAAACAAAAATATATTTGTCATTTTCATTAAGTAACTATAATAAAATTAAAAATATCCCAACTTTCAAAGCAGTTTACTAAGTCCCTGAATCCTCCTTGCATGCCATGTATACATTTTCTAACCTTTTTTTCTCTCTTTTATGATAGGCGGTAGATATAACATCTTGTGGTAATTTTGTGGTGATAGCTGTTTCTTCAGGACACATTGATGTTTATAACTTGCAATCTGGTGCCCACAGAGGACAGTATGGCACTGATAAAGGTAAGGATTTTTGGGATAATACTTGCTAATTTTCATTCATATTGCTTCTTTAATTTTGTTGAATTGGCTAATTGTCACCCTAGATTTAATTCTGAAGCACAATAATGAATAGTTATGCAATCATTATTTTGTGTTTTATATTTGCATTTAATTTAGACCACTTTGCAGTGATCTGTCTCCATTTTGACTGTAAAGAGTCTTTTTCTGTTGATCAATGTCCAAAAATTGAAATCAACTTTTCTTTACAAATTAAGGAAATTTATAAACACAAAAAACTGTTTCTTATCCAGTTATGAAAATATGCTAGAATACGAAGATATTATTTATAGTCCCTAAGTGTTCACAGATATACATGTAAATCACATTCATTATCCTTGCCATAGCAGTTCAGATAACATTAATAGTATTCAGTTACTGTGCATAATGAATGTAGTTCTTCCCAATTTTGTGTTGAAGCAATGTTCTCCTATTCATTTTCTAATATGCTGGGTATAATATTTACGTATATACCACAAAAACAGTAATTGTCATCTTCTAGCCACCCTTATTTTTTCTGACCTTCAAAGATGTGACACAGTAATTAATAGACTTTCCTACAGCATCCGGCTAGAAAGCAGGTGCAAAGCTGGGGTAGAATGACAGCACAATGCAGGGCATCCAAATTTGTACTCCCACATTGAATCTCACAGGGCCAACTTTGGGATTCCAGTCAACTTTACATCCACATTTTTAGTATGTCTTCAGCTTACTATAAGGCTATTTAATACTCAGTTTTTTGCTGAGCGGGCCTAAAATTTAAGAGTAGTTTTCTGGACACAGGCAATTACACTTTTTTCCTGTAGTTGGAAGCGAGCGGTCAGAGCACAGATGTATCTCTGAGACTGTAGTCTACTAAATGTAATAGTTTTTTTACTATTATAATTTAAGTTACTAAGCCTACAGTAACACAATAGGCAGTTTTACTCGTGCTGATCGGGCACTGACATTCTACCTTCTAATGTGCAAGTAACAGATAATAATATTATAAGTTTAAATATAAATAATAAGAAAAGTAGGCTAAGAAACGCATTTCTACTGTCCCAGATGTGATGTTGGGCTGTTTGTTGGTGTTTCAGACCATATCAAACAAAGCATATGTACAAATCTTCATCAGTGCAGCACATAATTACATTTTTCTAGTGAAAACATTTCAATATTTTTGGCTTGTTCTAATGGGGGTAAACATAATGCTAAGGGGGCTATGCATTAATGAAAGAGTGGGTTCAGAGAAACTTGGTAGTTGAGAAAATAATGAAAACAAGAGAGTTAATTTGAGAAGAGAACTTGTTAAACTGAAGAGAAGCCATCAGTGACAGCATAGATTTAATGGCCTGAGCAATTTAATCAGTAGAGTGTGATTTATTTAATTATGCCTTTACTTCATTTAATAAATGGAATATGAATGCTTTGATAAAAGGAATCTATTGAAAGAAGTCAGAAGAGGAGTCTGATTTGTACAGGGAATAATTTAAATGTTTTTAACTGATCATTTATCTCCTGCCAGTCAAAAAAAAAACAAACCCCAGATTGAGTACAAAATTAACTATGTGCGAAGAAACTCACTGTCTCAGTTTATTTGCAAGTATTTTATAATTCATAAAGCACAGCAATGGTTTCCCTCACATATTATTATTATAGTAATAAGCAGATATACACGACTAATTTAAACTAAGGGTTAGGGTTATCATTGATCATTATTATATATTAACTTAACCCAGGTCAGCATCATCTGCCTGGAACTAAAATGATCATGAACAGCATTTTCAGATTTCATATATAGTTTGAAAAACATATTAATAGACTAAAAACTTGCTTGAAGATATCCAAATATTGATGGTTTAATTAAATTGTGATGCTGGTCAGTGCTTCTCAAGCTGTCAGCTATGGAGCTGTGGAATAGGTTGTTTGATATGAAAATTCTAGGAGCCGAAAGTGTTCGTCTCAACAGATACACAAGGACCACAAGTTCCTAGAAGACTAAAAACAACCTATTAGTGCTCGGCGGTATACCGGTTGATGCCAAAAAACGTTTTTTTATTTTTGTTATGATATGGATTTTTGTTATACCAGAACACCGGTTTAAATAGCCTAAACAATGTTCGGAACGTGGCGCAGCGGGAAACTGTTTAAGGGGGTACCTTTTTCACTGCTGCACCAAACGCATGCAATGGAGTACATGCGTTTGTGGAGGTATTGAGCGGTGAAAATGGACAGAGAACATTCCAAAACTGAAGCTGTAGCAGATGATAAAATTGAACATGATGACACAGAAGAACTTTTGACGAAAAAAGGTGCTATGTCTGTTGTCTGCAGAGCCTTTGGTTTTAAAAGGTCGGATGTGGACCATTATGTTCAAATGTGTGCATACTGTTTCAATACTACTTGGTAATACTGCAAGCCAAGTTGTACTTGTTTTATTATTATTTTTTTCAATACTGTGTAATGTGCCTGGGTACTGTGTAATAGTATGGCGATGCCGGTCCCCTACAGACTCCCTCTTCCCACATGGGAGCCAGTTGAACCAACACCGTCGATAGTTTTGACCGAGATGAGCTGAGAAATCTCATTGAAGCCAGGGGATGGTGGAATGTGCTCAAGTGCTTTTGTTAAAAACAGTCAAAAGTAAAACCAAAAGTGTCCGTTGTGCAGTGTTCAGAAAAATACAGTACCCAAATAAATAGCAAATCCATAAAAGCAGTGAAACGTGGATAAAATCCATAATAAATAAATCTGTTAAAATAGAGGTTAAAATGCATTCCCTCTCCTCACCCAATCGCAGCACATCACCTTCTGTCTCCCCGGCTCACCTGTTGCTGGTGGAACCTTTGCAGCACAAACTGCTTTCTTCAAACCCCCATCTTGACTGCAGCCAGACCATCTGAGGTTGGCACACCTCCCGCCTTTCTTCGCGCTCACTCAGTCGCTCCTCAGATCCATTGTTTGCAAAATTTGTTCAATAAAAAGGTTCTATATTTTGACTGCAGCTGTCATGCAATGCGATTCCTTCTTTTCATTAGTGCCCCTCGCCTAGAAAACTATCATTTTATGGGGCCATGCAAACCTGTATTACCGTTTTTACTCGTGTACCAGGTGCCCTTGTGTAAAACGTGCACCCTAATTTTTACCAAAAAAATTGCGAAAATCGTTTTGCCCCGTATACGACGCATGTTGTGATTATATAGGAAGCATTGAGAGAGCGATTGCGAGCGAGAGATAGCGCAAGCGAGCGACAGAGAGAGCAAGAGAATGCGAGCAAGTGAGCGACAGAGAGAGCGTGAGCGAGAGAGAGCGAGCCCAAGCAGAAGAAGTAAACATTACAGAATTACATTTTCTCGTGTATGACGCACACCTGATTTTCTAATGCTAATTTTCGGGAAAAAATGTGTACGTGGTACACGCGTAAATACAGTAATACTTGTGCACACATTAAAATGTTGTTTCGTACAATGTACAATTCTCATGACAGTGGAATAGGTTATTCTTAGCCAGTCTACTGCAGTAATTGCAGTGGAAAATGTGGTTAACTCATGCATGAGAAAAAAATACTGTTGAATACTGTGAAACCGGTACAAGTTTGAAAAATACCTTGATATAGAATTTTGGTCATACTGCCCAGCACTACAACCTATCCTTTAATCTCCTTTCCTAATAGTGTCCACTGTTTTGCTGCTACTGCTACTGTACAGTTTTAAAATTTGCATTTTTCAGTACTTTTCCAGTACTAGTATACTGTGCAACCCTATATTGAGAAGACAAAAGCAGTTTTTACTCTGTGAACAATAGGCTTTATGTAGTCACTATCCACCTGAAAATTAAATAGGATCTTTTTAGAAGTGATGTTCAGATATAAGATGATGATTTGATATACTTCACATTTTTACAGAGTGATGTCCAGAATAAAGCAATTATCTATACTAATAAAAGGCACTCACTGACTGACTCACTGACTCACTCATCAGTAATTCTCCAACTTCCCGTGCAGGTAGAAGGCTGAAATTTGGCAGGCTCATTCCTTACAGGTTACTTACAAAAGTTAAGCAGGTTTCATTTCGAAATTCTACGTGTAACGGTCATAACTGAATCCTGCTTACATACATATATACGGCCATAGCCTGCAGCTCAGTCGCCATGTGAGGCGGAGTTGCGTCCCCCATCACCACGCTTCCCACAATAGTTGGCTGCCTGCCTATATTGCGTCCTCCATCCCCACGCCTCCCATGTAATTGACTGCCTGCCCATATAAGGCCATCCGTCAGCAGCAATCCAAGCTGTGAGGAAACAGTAAAAAAAGAGGCGTGTCAGACGTCGTGGTACATTTTCTGATGCAGCTTGACAGAAACAACTTCGTGACGCTGTTGCTAAATACTCACAGAAAAATCCACAAGTTAATAGACACGCTGTCACTAAATACTCGCAGGCAAATCCACAACTTCATAGAGATGCTGCTGAAAACGAAAGAATGAATGAAAGAAAGAAAGCAAGGTAAAGAAACGGAAGTAAAAAGGAGGCGTGTCAGACGTCATGGTACATTTTCTGATGCAACTAGATGGAAACAACTTTGTGACGCTGTCGCTAAATACTCGCAGAAAAATCCACAAGTTAATAGACACGCTGTCACTAAATACTCGCAGGCAAGTCCACAACTTCATAGAGATGCTGCCAAAAACGAAAGAATGCAAGAAAGCAGGAAAGAAAGAAAGCAAGGTAAAGAAACGGAAAGAATATCTTATTTATAAATGACGCAAATATATTCACATGTACTTAACCTATATTACAACTATATACACATATAAATTAGACACCCAGACACACACAATCCCCACACGTTTCCCAGTCGTTTATCTGAACTTTGTTTTAAAAGTTTATAATCACATGGCCTGGGAAGTCTGCAGTGAATCCAGCGACCAATCCTGATGTGCGCTGCGAACACGTTTACTTAATTTACATGTAAAGAAGCGATCTCACCGGCTCGGCGACAGTTCCTTTATATACTTGCAGGCAAATCCACAATTTCATAGAGACGCTGCCGAAAGCGAAAGAATGCAAGAAAGCAGGAAAGAAAGAAAGCAAGGTAAAGAAACAGAAAGAATATCTTACTTATAGACGGCGCAAATATATTCACATGTATTTAACCTATATTACAACTATATACACATATAAATTAGACACCCAGATACACACAATCTCCACACGTTCCCCAGTCCTTTATCTGAACTTTGTTTTAAAAGTTTATAATCACACAGCCTGGGAAGTCTGCAGTGAATCCAGTGACCAGTCCTGATGTGTGCTGCGGACATGTTTACTTAATTTACATGTAAAGAAGCAATCTCACCGGCTCGGCGACAGTTCCTTTATTGAAGAATGAAGTCCGTCTCACCCGGGTGACTCGGTGTTAGCATCCATCCATGGCCGATGCCCGCTCCACAACAGACGAGTAAAGCCGTGAGCTCCGAATATCCCTTTTAGGTTAGCAGGCACCCCTTCTACGTGTACCCAACCGTCCTTATTACGAAGTGTTCCTTGCTTTACCGCTGGTTATGTTATTTTTAAAATGTTTCCTTTTCTTTTTCATAACTTCTTTAACACACTACTTCTCCGCTGCAAAGCGCGGGTATTTTGCTAGTATTAAATATTATAAATGTTTAAATATATTTGAAATTCAGATGGGAGGGTAACAGACCTATTCAGAACATTAGTAAAATGATGCATTTTTCAGCAGCAGATTTTTCAAGAAGTACTTCATCTTCTTCTGGCTGCTCCCGTTAGGGGTCGCCACAGCGGATCATCTTCCGCATATTGATTTGGCAAAATTTTACACCGGATGCTCTTCCTGACGTAACCTTCCCCATTTATCCGGGCTTGGGACCGGCACAAAGAAACACACTGGTTTGTGCATCCCCTTACAATGAGGCTTACATGAAAATAAGTTTCAAATGAATCAAAATACTATTAGGTTAGTGTTCACCAAAGCAGATATCACTTCACACCCCTTTGTTGAAAGGTTTAACACTAGAATCCGTGAAGCCTACAGAAAAAGTTGTAATGCTGGGCCACCTTCCTTCACACCTCCTCATCAGGGTCTTTGTCTTGGAAATGTGTTGATTAGCACTGGCAGCAAGCAGCCTGCTCATTCACCAACTACAGAGGCAGCTGAAGTCAAGTTATATGCTGAAGTCTCTTTATCTGGCAGTGAGGTGTTTGGAATTGTATAGGGTAAATGATATATTGTTAGTTGGGAAACGAACATTTCATGTGTGTTCTGTGTCTACAACAATCTGGGTAAATGTAGGATGACAGGAAAAGCAAGGCAAGAAATGTTGAACACATAGCTAAAACAGTAAATTTTTCATCTTACTGTAATAATGACAAAATGTGGACGTGAAGTGTTTAATGTGTGAAGAATGAAGTCCAAATATCAAAAGAACTCTTTTACAAAAGGTATAACAAAGCAAGTGTGCTTTTGTTCAAGAATATGACAAAGAAAAAAAAGCATTCAATTTACATGGTGCTGTCAATGAGTAAAAACCAGTCCAAATATCAACCTACACAGAATTGACAGGTCTGCCCAGCTGGTGCATAGGTAAGAATTGCTGCCTCATAATCAATAGGTTGTGGGTTCGAGCCTGGATTCTCCCCATTTTGAGTAGTGAGCTGCTATTATTATTACTTTTATATAATAAAAACATACATTTGATTTCAGTCTGTAACACCCAGTGTAAATTTTTACTACTTTTCTTGGTTACGTTCACGTGTTACAACAAACTTGTCTCTCCCTCTCTGAGTTGATGGCGCTTATCTCCATTATTTTCTCAAGAGCAGCAATGATTTCCATTCTATTAGTCCCTGCTTGCACTGAATTTAAATTACTGTCACGTTTTCTTCATAAAAGTACTCTGAATACTTTAAAAGATATGATGTCTATAGTTAATCACTACTTTAAAGTAACTTGACATATCGTTTAGACACACACAATCAGTGCCACTCAGTAGGTGAAAATATAGCATATTACATTTTTGCTTGATAATAAAATATGCAGTCACCGTCTGGTTTTTAAATGTGGTATCAATTTCAATGTTATCCTTTTCCTGTTAGTAGTCATTACAAAATTTTACCCTTAGGGCCATTAAACTATAAGCTTCTGTTCAGTCATCTGCTTGATTTATAACTTCATTATGCAAGAACCTGCACAACCCGTTTCGTGTTATGGTCCAAATGCATTGTTTATTTACTTGTATTGCCTGGTTGATACATGATTTATTTTTGTAGCAAATGTTTTTATTTTTACTTTGGTGCTGTTGCAAATGTTATGGTATTTATTACTCATATTATTTATTGTCATTGCTTTGTTTAGTAATCTGGGTCTACTGTGCTTTGTGATTGTACTATGTGCTGTTTTGTTATAACATTTTACAAATTTCACCACTAGTGGAACTAGCAGCGGATATGATAATAGATGGAAATCATGATAAACTGAGGGGCAGCACGATGGCACAGTGGTAGCGCTGCTGCCTTACAGTTAGGAAACCCAGGTTCGCTTCCCAGGTCATCCCTGCGTGGAGTTTGCATGTTCTCCCTGTGTCTGCGTGGGTTTCCTCTGAGTGCTCAGGTTTCCTCCCATAGTCCAAAGACATGCAGGTTAGGTGCATTGGCAATCCTAAATTGTCCATTGTGTGTGCTTGGTGTGTGTGTCCTGCGGTGAGCTGGCGCCCAGCCTGTGGTTTGTTTCCTGCCTTGCGCCCTGTGTTGGCTGGGATTGGCTCCAGGAAACCCCTGTGACCCTGTAGTTAGGATATAGTGGGTTGGATAATGGATGGATGGATAAACTGAACTGAATACATCTGTGATGAGAACTAAAAATGCTTTTACTGATACAACAACGACAACAACATTTATTTATATAGCACATTTTCATACAAAAAAATGTAGCTCAAAGTGCTTTACAAAATGAAGAACAGAAAAATAGAAGACACAATAAAAAATAAACATAAGTCAACATAGAATAAGTAAGGTCCGATGGCCAGGGTGGACAGAAAAAACAAAAAAAAAACTCCAGAGGCTGGAGAAAAAAAAATAAAATCTGTAGGGATTCCAGACCAAGAGACCGCCCAGTCCCCTCTGATCTTTAAGTATATGAGAGTTAAGTAAAAATGAATAATGTATCTTACAATCAGGAATATATTTGATTGCCATTTCTATAATTATTAATTAAAATATAAATACTAATGATCAAGTGTGGTAGTTATTGTTTCTCTTTTTTATTAATCGAAACTTATCATTTTTGTTGACAGCCCATGAAGGCCCTGTGCGCGGAGTTGCTGTTGATGGACTTAATCAGATAACTGTGAGCACCGGTGCAGATAAATTTGTGAAATTCTGGAAATTTAAGTCAAAGGAATTAGTTCACACCATTCCTTTGGATTTTTCACCTTCCTCTCTTCTTTTACATCGAGAAAGGTAAAGGCTTTTAAAAAGAAATGCTGACCAGTATCAGATATATTCCATGTTAATTTTTTCAAACTATGATAAATTCTACGTAAAATTGAACAGAAACTGTTGAACAAAGAATAACAGAAGCTGACTTTTTCAGTTTTAACCAAAGCCAGAAAGTTAAGACTGTTTACTTTGCTAAACAAAAATGTGTGGAAGTTTTAATAGTACTTTTAACAAAAGGCGAAGTTTTGAGCATTTTCAATTCATTTCTGGTTTTAGTAGGGTTGAAAGCCACAAAGCCATTATATTACATTTCAGTATTTTTTAACAGGATATCTAGGTTAAACATCAACAGATTTAATACTTTAAAAAAGCAATGAAGTGTTCACAGCAGTTTCACAGCTTTTGGAAGGTAAAAAGGATTGTGTGATTTTTTTTTTTTTTATTTTTTTTTTTTTATCTTCCTTTAGTTAGGTGAGAATTTATTGATATTAATGTAGACATGTAGAGTTTGCAGCTTGCAGACTTAAATGAGAACCCTTTGTAATGTGAATCACTATGTTTAATGATTACATCACATTTTGATATTATGTATACATGCATACATACATACATACTGATTTGGACAAATTTGTTGAAACCCTTACAGCTCATTTAAGTGATTAAATGAAAACATATTGTCCCGTGTATACCTAAATGCCTTTAATATGTCATTGAATAAAGCAAAGCAAGTGTGAAAAGGGATAAAGTATTGCTTTTTCTACACAGATATTCTAAAATGTCCTGGACACATTTGTTGGTATCCCTAGAAAAGATCATAACTAATTAGATTTGAGTGATTTTTCAAACTAGCTGATTTTTAAAATTAGTATCACACATGTCTTCAATTGTGCAATCAGTTATTCACACAATTGAAATGGAGAAAAGTCACAACTCTAATATTCAGTATTATTGTGTGTCCCACACTGAACACGGACTAGAGTAAAAAGTGTTTACAAGCTGTGATACTTGCCAAAGGGGATTTTATTAAGTACAGACCATGTTGTATGCCCAGACTTTTGCCACAGGCCCTTTTAATTTTTTTGGTATTTTATACCCGTGAATGATAGAAATAAAATATAATCTTGCTTAAAATAGAATAGAAATGTGTCATCGTTAATTTTTTTCCTTTTGGTAATCAGTTCATCTTCTGCTCACTTATCTGTTCATAGTAACAGACATTTTAAGCAAGAGTGCCCAAACCTTTCCATACCACTGTGTGTGTGTGTGTGTGTGTATATATATATATATATATATATCTGTATATATATACACACACACACGCATTTGTATATATGTCTGTCAATTTAAAAAATGAATTTCATGTTATAGTAATTAAACATTGATTTTTTGTTATGTATTTTTAGTGGAATGTTAGCTGTTGCTTTGGATGACTTTACTGTTATCATCATTGACACTGAAACAAGGAGGATTGTAAGAAAGTATTCAGGACACACAGGAAAAATAAATGATATGGTACAGTTTTAACTTGTAGTTACTTCTCCTTTCTGTTGATTTAAACTGATTGGGTTCAATTATTATATAATTTATTTTCCTTTAAACAGACTTTCAGTCCTGATGGTAGGTGGTTAATCACTTCTTCCATGGACTGTACTGTTCGGACTTGGGATCTTCCATCAGGCAGGTAAATAACAAGTTATTTCTAATATTATCTCCCCCATCTCCACCCATAAAAATCATAAATAGGAGGATTTAAATTTTCTCCAAAGTG
Source organism: Polypterus bichir lapradei (assembly GCA_026402145.1). NCBI lineage: Eukaryota > Metazoa > Chordata > Cladistia > Polypteriformes > Polypteridae > Polypterus > Polypterus bichir. The sequence continues at coordinate 68,659,817 of JANRMT010062837.1, forward strand.
TAGTCTTCATGTATGTCAGCTGACTTGAATTTTAAACAAAAAACAACAGTGCTCCTAAACATCAAAACTGCCAAATGGTTGTATAAAATTACGTCATACTATATTAATATTAGTTGTTACTGTCAAAAGAATGATTTTAAATACGTTTGCTAAGTGTATACATTTATATTCCATTGAAAATCAGTAAGAGGTTAGATAGGGTTAGGGTAATGTCCATGCTGTATTAGGGGCTGATAAAGCAAATGAACTGTAACAGTTCACATTAACAATGATAGGCATTTCATTTTCCTAAGTGAATTGTAAGCCATTTTAAATTATTCAGAGTTTGAGCAACTGTGCCAGATGTTGAAATTACGCTGTATTACTGTGCTTTTAATGTAGTTATTCTTATACAGTATTTTTAATAAATTTGCAAAAACCTCAAGTAAACTTTTTTTCACGTTGTCATTATGTGTTGAGTGTAGAATTCTGAGGAAAGAAATGAATTTAATCCATTTTGGAATAAGGCTGTAACATAACAAAATGTGGAGAAAGTGATGCGCTGTGAATACTTTCCGGATGCACTGTATGTAAGGTTTATTTTTAGCAATTTACTGTTTTGCATTATTACTATAAAATTTTGCAAATGCTCTGAAGCTTATACTCAGTGATGAGGACAATACCAGAAAACAATTGCAGTGATTTTAATATCCAACACCAATACCAAATGTCCATGTTACAGTCTCTGGTTAGGCTTTTATACACCTCCTGCTTGTACGGAAATTTAAAAAATGAATTACTCAGTCTTATTTTCACACTGAAGGAGCTTAGCTGGTACACAGAAAGAAAAATGAGTGCATAAATGTAAGGAATGTTAATGTTGTTTAACACTTGTAAAATTTAGCACAAAGAGCAAGTATATCTTTTTCTTATACCAGATATACAGTATGTAATTTCTAGAAATGGTCGCCGACTACTCACACCGCACAATAGAGTCGCCAATCATGTATGTGCTCATACTGTATGACACGTTTGGTCCGATTGACATGCCTCGTTGTGGGTGCTCAAACTATATGTGTATTTAGATTTTTGAAATCAAAAATGTGAAAATGAGCATGACAACGGCAATACCCAAATTACAATATACTGTGATTGATGTACAGTGAAATTTGATGGTGACATCAGAAAATCAGGTTGTGAGACTGCTCACACTACCAGACAACCAACTGAAATTTCTGACATGACATAAATTCTTCTGATCTTACAATAGCTCAATCGTACATTGAAATTGGGCATCGCAGACCCTCTCATACTGCACATGTAATGATGGCCAATAGGGCAAAAATTCGGGCTGACACAGAAGATCAGTCTGCAACTGTAATCTGGGCTTAGATTCAGATAACTTGTGATAATTTAAACAAACCACTGAATTTATATTCTTTTTTTAACATGCAGCCAAAACATTGCCTCTGAAATTATTAAGTTGCTGGTGTCCACTTCTGTCTTCGGTTAAAGCAGTATACCTAATTTTCCTGAATTGGGCAAGTATATCGGTTCAGCAGGCTGTAAAATGTTTCACAAACTCACAGTCAAAACTAGTCCTAATTTTTTAAAGTATGTATCACATTAAAGAAAAGACATTTATAGCAACAGGTATTATGTTCACTGTGGTGACACTATATGCAATGATTGTTGTTTGTTTAAAATTGCTTTGCCTGTTGGTAGTCTATCATTTGCCTTCAAGGATAATGCCACTTTTGTTCATTTTAATTCCAGTTCCATTATTTTTAACACTAAAACTGAATTCTGCCATAGTGCTTCCAGTAGTATATTAAGCAGTGTTTATTATTTTTGTCTTCTAATCTTAAGTAATTTAAAATAATCATTACTTGTTTCTTCCAGAAATAGTCAGTTTGCAATTCAATGTCATTCCACTATTTTTAGTTTGCCACAGTCTTGAGGACACCTCCATCATAAGGTTTGTTTTCTGTGCAGAGAAATTGAGACAGAAGTTAAAGAGTGTAACATGTTGCTGGAAGCTTTAATATACATTAGAACAAACTTTGCAAACAATTCAGAAGCGTTTTGCAAAGGGAGGAAGTATATAAGCACAAGCCTTTTAATTTTATTTCCATTACACTTAAGTTGTCACTATTGCTGCTTTGAATATATTTTGTGTAGACATTATGTATAGTATTTATCCTCATTTTTCTCACTGAGGGAATTTGAGCATCAAAGCTATATCATAACTGTTAGCATCTACCTATTAACAGCTTCATTCATTCATTCACTAATTTATTAATTCAATGAATGAATGAATATTTATGAATAGGTTCTTTGTGTTTTCTCATTACAGCCTTATTGACTGCTTTCTGTTAGATTCTGCAGCAGTCAGCATAACAATGTCACCCACAGGCAACTTCCTTGCTACTTCACATGTGGATGAACTGGGCATCTATCTCTGGTACGTTTAATTATAAAAATCTTAAGTAATTATCAGCAGTGGTCCTAAAAAGTGTCACATATTAATACAGGTAACATTTTATATTTTAAATTGTTATTCCACAAACTGCTTTTATTAAAAAAAACATTGAAATGGGAGACAAGGCAAACAGGATTTTCACTTTTCCTGGATTCTAACTTGCATGATCAAGTATTTCAAAATAGCTTTCCCAAGGCTATAGATGTAGCAGCTTTAATGTTAAAGCTAATAAACTGATTTGTTTAATAAATGGTATATAAATATAACAAGTCATCTCTTTCTTTGTTAAAAAAAGCTTAGTGCGTTCACTTGGCATGTCGTATTTAAAGCTGTGCCTTCTATTTTCTTTAACGGTCTTACTGTTACATGTTTTTAATAATAAAGCCTTCCCAGAGTATATAAATTGATAAAACTGTGATAGACTGTAGGAAAATTACACTCATATAATATTTGTAACCATAATAGATACATTTTGAGACTTGAAATATAAAAGTTAATTTATTAGAATGTGCTGCATATGTATTTAAAAACACATGGTTTAATTTTTTTTGGCAGTAGTGTAATGGAGCAAGTCCAGGGTGTGTTGCAGAAGTGAGCAGGTCGGGTGTTTTAAAAGAATAGTGCAGCTTAGACCTCATGAATGTAGGTGTGAGGGAGGAAAGTCATGTGGCAGCGAAGAACTTATTGAGGAAATCAACTATTTGCTTGTTTACATGCTCAAGCACATTTTGTACAGCCATCTTTTATTGAGGCTCTGTGAATCATTTAGTGCACCTGCACTCACAGAGTTCTAAAAAGGTGTGCATACGTCAGAGTAGAAAAAGAAATTGAGAAGGAAGAAATCAAAGGGACAAAGAGAAAGAAAGCGGGGCAGAATGTAGCTGGAGCCAGTGAGGTTTGAAAGTCCCTCAGAGAAGCATAGGCAGAGGTGTTCCAGGGCAGATTAACTCCTGCTGATTTTGAGGATCAGGGATGATCGAGTGCTCCAGGGGCTCTGCTGCGCCTGAAGAAGGTGGCAGGACAAAGGAGTTGGGCTCTGAGCTGATGGACATCATGTGCCAGTGTCTCAACCCTGTCAAGCCTTTTGGGTGGTCAGGGAAAGATGGGAGAGAGAGAAGAACAACACTAGGGAACGTAATGGAAGGAATGCCATTCTGACTGATTGTGGAGTTTCATTATTTCCCCATTTTACTAATTATGACCATGTTTTTCAATTATAGGTCCAACTGCACCCTTTTCAATCTTATTCCTCTTCCACCCTTACCATCTGATTATGAACCATCTGTGGTCATGCTTCCTGGAGCTTGCCCAGTTGAAGGTAAATGCAGAAAAGGATCCTGTTCATTATAAAAAGGTTTTTTAACAATTACATTGTATAGATCTAGATAAGATTGGTTAATATTTGGTTATCGAATCCCCTTTGGTATTATTGCTAATTCTAAGTATTTTGATTTTTGGTTAACAATATAAATCCCTTTATTTTTATCTGTTGTAAGACATAGTGTTTTGTATAGATACTTACAAATAAAAGGTTGTACTTGCTCATTAATGACAAGAATTTGCTTATTTTTAAACATAAAAAAAATATTTTTCGCCCATTTGTTTTCTGAACAATTATATAATCAACTGTTAGTAGACTCAGTATACATTTAAATTTAACTAGCTTTAAGTAAATAGTATTGCTCAAGCTTATAAGAAGTTAATACCTTCTACTTCAAGTGACTGCGTTTGAGTCTTGTTCAGGAGCTTCCATTTTCAAAAATAACTTGTGCAACAGCAAAGTTGGCTGCAAAGAGTTGAAGCACTCATTTTGTTAAAATAGAGCCTACTGCCTATTGATGACAGTGGACTTCTTATTATGGCATCTCTGATATCCCTGTTGTTCTTGTAAAACCATTGGAAGTTATTTTGCAAAGTCCTTTCTAGACAAACAGCTTTGTAATTCTATCTGTATAGTATTATTAGTAGTAGCAGCATGTGTAAAGAGTACAGTAAAATTCTTTTCTTTCTTTTATCCAGAGTAAGTTACAAAAGAGGTAAACATCAGTCTTGGGGGCTGTTTAGGAACAAGTGTTACAGGATGAGGTTAAAAAAAATTAATCACCGCAAATGAAGAGCTCAGAACAAAATGCAAGCAAGTTATAATTCCTAGGTTAGAAAACAAAGCAGCTAATATTAGTTAGACAGAAATTCAACAAACAAGAGAGTTGTCAAACATTTCTTAAACATATTGAGGGAGTTAGAAGTTCAAGTGGATGTGGGCAGCTCATTCCACCAGCCAGGAGCTACACATGAAAAAGTCTGGACTGAGACTTGATACTATGCAGAAGTGGCATCACAAGGTGCCATTCAGCAGCAAAACTGAGTTTTTGAGAAGGAGCATTGGATCTCAGAAGTGTCTGTATAGGCAAGCATCAAGGGTTTGAATTTAATACATGACACTACAGTAGGGGTACTCAAACGGCGGACCGTGGTCCACAATCTGGCCCGCCAAGACGTTTTTGGCGGACCGCGACTGTCTTCTGCGTGAGTCAAAAGTCCGAATATAAAAGCACCAAAATTATTGTTGTTTTATTATTTGCCAGGAAACGGTAAGCGTGATTAAAAGCGGCAATGTAAAACGTCATTTTGAGACGAAACACGCCAAGTACTACAATGCGAATTATCCACCAAAGTCGGAGCTCCGTTCGCATAAGATCGACGCCCTTAAGTCGTCATTGGCAGCAAGTTCATCGCTGATGACGAAAGCGACCACCACACAATCAAATGTTACAGAAGCTTCGCTACGCATTGTTTGGGTTCTTAGCAGACATAAGAAAGCATTTACTGATGCAGAGGTTGCTAAAGAATGCATGATGTCTGCTTCTTCGGTTCTGTTTAGCTACAAAAAGTGTGTTGAACTGATTCAGCAGATACCATTATCAGACAGTACTGCTAGTCATCGTGCAGATGACCTTTCTGACAATGTCGGTGGTCAGTTAATATTAGATCTTAAAGAGGCTGAATTGTTTGCTCTCGAGTGCGATGAATCCACTGATAAAACAGACATGTCTCAACTCTGTGTGTTCACAAGATTTTTTGATGGCCATAATTGTGTTGAAGAGTTTCTGACATTACTACCGCTAGCAAAACAGACCCGCGGTGAGGACGTGTTTTCAGCATTATCACAGTTTATGCACGCAGCTGGATTGGATGTAACAAAAATGGTTTCCCTTACAACAGCAATGACTGGTAAAGATAGTGGACTTGTCACTCGTATGAAGGCACTTCAGCCCATTCTTGTTGCTTATCACTGCATCATTCATCAGTCGGCCCTCTGTTCAAAACTTTGTGACGAACTGGCAGAAGTGATGTCTACTCTTGTGAAATTAGTGAATTTTTTACGATGTAATTCATTTCTGCAGCATCATCTGTTTTGTTCTTTTCTTGAAGAGATGTCTGCAGAATTTAGAGATTTGCTGCTTCACAATGACTTCAGATGGTTAAGCAAGGGCCGTGTGTTGGAAAGGTTCTGGAATCTCCGTGAAGATGTAGCTGACTTCCTGCAGTCCTTGAATACAAAGAAAGCTGCAGAATTTTTAACATTTATTCAAGACAGTGACAAGGTCGCACTGCTGGCATTTCTTGGTGATATTATGGGACATATAAATACACTGAATTTGTCACTTCAGGGTGCAGACAAAACCGTTGTCGAATTGCAAGAAAAATGTTGTGCCTTTGAAACAAAACTGAGCATTTTCATCAATGACTTGGAAGGTGGCAAGATGCTGCATTTCCCAAACCAGAAGAGCTGCATGACAGCTGATCAACAGGCATGTTTTCAGTTCATTTCCACATTTCTACATCATTTGAAGGTCTAGTTTGATGAAAGTTTTAAAAATTTCAGAAAACTGAAGCCTGTGTTTTTGTTTGTTGCTGATCCTTTCATTGTCCAGCCTGACGGTGAATGGACATCTGTGGCTGCCTCAATTTTTCCGAACTCAAACCCGTCACTCTTGCAAATGGAAGCAGCTGATTTGCAAACTTCTCACGTTTTGAAAGCAAAATTGAACAAAGTCGGCATAACAATTTTTTGGTCAAAGTTTGTTCCAGATTCATTAAGATTTTAATGACCCTTAAATATGTAAAATGAGACAGAGAGTGCATGTTTTTTGTATTTTATTGTTAAAGGTATTTATAAAAGCACATAGTACTTCAATACATTATGTGGTCTACATAAGAAATAAATCTAATCAAATGTATGTTTACAGAAAAAAACATAGTAATGCTGATTTTTTGTTTGGAATATTTTATAAAATGATTAGCTTATGTTGGTAAATATAATTTGCCTGTCAATTCTTAAAATATGTCCTCATATAGATACAGATGTGATTGAAGTGGATGCAGAAGTGGAAGCCACTGAGTATGAGTCTCCTGAACAGTTGGAGAATGAGCTGATCACTTTGTCCTTACTGCCTGACTCAAGATGGAAAAACCTTCTTAATCTTGATGTTATTAAGGTATCATTATATCAATAATGCAATTGAATACAGTATACGGTATTTCTTGACTTATCCAAACTTGCTTTGTTTATTTGTTTACTCAGACAATTACAAATAATGAAATGAAGTTTAATTTAGTCATAATCATTCAATACTTTTGTGTAATGATTTATATGTTCACAATTTCTTTAGGTGAATTTAGTTGACTTAATGTTTTCAAGATTTACCTGAAAGATAAGAATTTTTGAAATAGAGTACCTAATTAATTTATGTTTTTGCTCTCTGGAATTCGTTTAAATCTATGTGTTTCCTGTGTTATTACGGTACCTGGCATGGTTTTAGTTAGATACAGTATTATAATTTGATGTCTTCATATTAAAAAGTCATTTTTTGCCTTTATTAAAGGAAAGAACATTTAGTACTCTCTTCCTGTATAAAAATTTTAATATTTGCTAGCAATGTTTTATGAATTGAGGAGTGTCCGGCGTCCCCTTTAAGCCGATGTCACATTACATGACTTCTACTTATAGGGGATGTCAAACTTGACAACTGCATTTGCTGATCTTGTTGCCTGAGCATGCCAGATTACACAGCTAGAAATCACAGGATAGATGACTAGGTAATGACTTTTCAGCACAGTTTCATTTCCAAATTATCACAAGCTCAATATCACAGCCAATAATGTGCTGCCTAACAGAGCTGGGGCCCGTGTGAAGGCTTTACAGGTACAGTGAGTTCTGCTTCAATCTTTTTTTTCGCAACATCAGACGGTTGAGCACTCATTGATTGTCATCTCTCTCTCTCTCTCTCTCACACACACGCACAATTAAACCTGCAGGGCAAGTTTCAGACTATTTTGACTACACAACTGGAATTTATGGGAGCACACTACGACTCGGGCGGCACGGTGGCGCAGTGGTAGCAATGCTGCCTCGCAGTTAGGAGACCTGGGTTCGCTTCCCGGGTCCTCCCTGCGTGGAGTTTGCATGTTCTACCCGTGTCTGCGTGGGTTTCCTCCTACAGTCCAAAGACATGCAGGTTAGGTGGATTGGCGATTCTAAATTGGCCCTAGTGTGTGCTTGGTGTGTTTGTGTGTGTCCTGCGGTGGGTTGGCACCCTGCCCAGGATTGGTTCCTGCCTTGTGCCCTGTGTTGGCTGGGATTGGCTCCAGCAGACCCCCGTGACCCTGTGTTCGGATTCAGTGGGTTGGAAAATGGATAGATGGATGAACACTAAGACTTCTTCTGACTCAAGAAGATTGTGCAAATGAAGTCTGTGACTGAATATTGCTGGAAAAGTCACATAGTGTGACATGGTGTTTAGAGAGGCTTTACCAATAAATAAATAACAACAAAAATTGTTGATTTCAAGGTGCATATTACAAGTATAGTGATGTTAGGGTCTTTTTGGCAAGCAGTTAACATCAAGATTGATAGATTAAGAGCAGGAGCATTGCACAAATGTAAATAAATACTATAGACAACTCAGGTGCACATGTGCCCCCTTTGAAAATTTACAGCTGTTTAATAAGTTAATTCAGTTCATTCAAGACAGGATCATGCAATGTCCTTTTTTCCTTTTTGGTTGGGTTTTACTGAAGATTTACCAAATGTTTTTGTTGTATTGACAACTGTGCTAGGTCTTGCTATTCAATTAGTTCACTTCATTATCAGGAGATGTACAAATATTACATGTGACACCATGTATAAAGCTGTAAATGTAGTATATAATATTGCTAATGTTATATTTTTTTGTTTTAAATATTCCAGCAAACTGCTTTAACAATGAATGATTTCATACAGAAAGTTTGTATGAAGAAGTATAAGTACATTTAACATTTTTTGGCAAATATTACATTATGGCAGCGTAGGAAGTGTTAAATATTTCCCTAAACTTAAACAGATGTTGTCTAAAATTCTTATGGTCCCTGTATGGAATTTTTTACTCTTTAGTGTACATTTTTTTCTAATGTTTTATTAACACTTCCATACTATTTTTGTTTTGAACACACAGAAGAGAAATAAACCCAAAGAACCCCCAAAGACTGCTACATCTGCTCCATTTTTCATCCCAACTATTCCTGGCCTTGTTCCTCGATTTGCTGAAGCTCCTGTAGAGAATTTGGATGGACAGGTATGGTGCTGATTTGCAATGGACTCTTCCTTCGTGCTTTCTTGTATGTTTCTTGTATGGTTTATCTTTTTTATTTGGTAAGAGAAGTGAAAAAACAGGGTAAATAATTCATTTTGTTTTTAAAGAAAAGTGCATCAACATATAGTAATTTAATATATTGCTCTTGATTTTAATTAATATTAACTGCTTTTCCTTTGTTTCTATACTTCCAAGTTTTATATTAAAGTTTATATTTAAATGTCAAAGTACATAACTAAATTATCATTAAAATTATGTGACCTTAAAAGTAAAATATGAAATATGATCCTTAACTTTGGTGCCCTGAACTGAACCTTAGAAAAGTAGATTTGCAATTTAGAAAACTATAAGTCATTAACCACAATTTATTTTATCTCTTATGTGTAAATTCTATTAGCAGTACATATTATATATTCATAATTTATTCCTTTGCTTCACTTTTTCTTCTTTAGTTCATCACATTCAGCATGTTTTTTACATTGTGCAATGTTTAGCTATCATGTTATGCTGTATTATCAACAGCTAACTTTTATCCTCTTGGTTAAACATCTTTGTGGAGACATTTCAAAAGCATGAGATGTCTGGTGAAAAGCATGTTTTATCAAACTGTCCAGCCGCAAAATTACTCTTTTATATTTATGTGAGTATATAGAATAAATCTTGTTTTCATTTTCTACTAAGTTAGTTTGAACAGTTAAACTGCAAAATTGACCTCGTATCAACTTTGCCTATTTAGAAAAACCTTGGGTACTCAGGTAACAGTTGCTGGGGATAATGGCATTACAGCCCAGTCCAAAGTCAAGCCTTAAAGGATAGATAGTATTATGAATATTAAGATAAACAGTATTATGACTATTAAAATAATAACATTTTTGTAATTTTGACTCACCGACTTCTGATATTTTGCAAATATAAAGAGTAGATTCTGATAAGTAGTCCATATGCAGTAAGTATTATGCTAATGGAGATGTCTTTTTGGCATATGCAGAAAAAACTTATTCTGCTATTAACACTTGTAATGTATTAATAGAAGCACACAATCAAAAAGCAAACACACACTTTATTTGTATTTCAATGATGGAGAACTGTAAGCTGCTAAATGTGTTTTACTGATTAATGAAAAGCAGAAAAATAGATTTGGTATTGTGGTTAATCACATAATTAAAACCTTCTGAAGCAATTGGAGTAGTGAAGAGTAATCCTTGTATATAATTTGATACTATCCATATGTATGGTGTTCGCGTCAATACCCCGTATGTATGGTGTTCACGTCAATACCTCGACTCAATACAAGTTAGAACCATGCAATGGGACTATGCTTCTGTAGTTAGAACATAACGTGGCAAACGCGGACGCAGTATTGCATGATTGGCTAAGAATGTTCGAATGCTTCAGTGACGCCGCTGGACGGCCGAGTATAGTAAGTTGGTGTTGGTTCGAGCAGTAAGTTCGGTTGGTTTTTGGAATGTTGGTTTGGTGGGGCGTACTTTCCAGGATTAACATCGTCGACTGACTTAAACCCTTCAACAGCTCCGGAACCATAAGTAATTTAGAACGTATCGGCATTTGCTTGGTACGTCGAAATCTATCTTTGGGCAGTTCGGTTTTGGGATCCGTGCTTCTGACATCTATTGACAAACTGAGTAATGACAACTGGGTATTAACAACGGTCATTGTTTAAATTTTAGCTAATCTCAGATCTAAAATGACCACGCCAACATAATTATTACTCCAACTCTGATTAGAGTCGTAAAATACGGTCTGTTTTGAAAATTTGTTTGCCGGAAAAAATCAAATGAGGTGCGCCGAAGAGCTGAGTTCACATCTCGCAGCCCAGTTTAAACAGGAAGCTTTTCATTACATTGGCTGAAAAGGTCTATTTTAAGCACAAATCAGTGCCATGATAACAAAATCATTTCAACGACTTAAAAAAACCATTCTTTGCAGAGAAAGTATGGATTTCACAAACGTAGAATTTGTAGCCTGATTCGATCGGGCTCCCAATCACTAGTTCTTAATAATGTGATATATAATACTCGTAAAACTGAAAACTGTTTATTAAAACCCTTTAACTCAAAAATCCCTACTGTTAACGGGATATAAGAATACTGTTGTTTCAACCTACTATTTTTCAAGTGTAACTCCATATTCACCAAAATGCTATTTAAAAACAATTTCAATCTTCTATTAAACTTGATTACTGATATTGCAAATTGTTTATAGTTTATTCAGAGTTAAATAATTGAGTTTTTGTCTTTAGTAAAGGACACTACAAATATTACTACATATATTTTCAAAATGAGAAACAATTCTGAATTAAAGAAAAATCAAAAGTGTATTTTTTATCATACACGGTAATACAGTGGGTACGGAAAGTATTCAGACCCCCTTCAATTTTTCACTCTTTGTTATATTGCAGCCATTTGCTAAAATCATTTAAATTCATTTTTTCCCTCATTAATGTACACACAGCACCCCATATTAACAGACAAAAAAAAGAATTTTTTAAATTGTTGCAGATTTATTAAAAAAGAAAAACTGAAATATCACATGGTCCTAAGTATTCAGACCCTTTGCTCAGTCTGAGGTCCTTAGCTCTCTGGAGAAGGTTTTTGTCCAGGATATCCCTGTACTTGGCCGCATTCATCTTTCCCTCGATTCCAATAAGTCATCGAAGTTATCGATGAAACCGGTTGTATGCTTACAACGCTTGACAGATGCCGAATGTCACTTCAACACAAGTCCTGCAAAAACTAACGTAATTGAAACAAACCATGAAACTGAAACCGATTATGACAGCAGCAATCCATGCTGTGAGAAAACAGTAAAAAGGAGGCGTGTCAGACGTCATCGTACATTTTCTGATGCAGCTAGACAGATACAACTTTGAGAAAAATTCACAAGTTAATAGACACGCTGTCGTTAGAGTTTCTCCACACTCTGAATCCTCCAGGCACTCCTGAGCATAATCTAATTTTGAAGGTTGGGGCACCAATAAGGTTACTGAGAAACTTACAGCCACCGAACCTTTGTAACGGCACGAGACTTCAGGTTACATGTCTGCAAAAGAACCTAATTGAGGCAACTATTTTTACTGGCAGTGGCTCAGGGGAGAGAGTTTTTATTCCTCGCATCCCCGTTATACCGTCTGATCTTCCATTTCAATTCAAATGCCTCCAATTTCCAGTAAGGCTGTGTTTCGCAATGACAATTAATAAGTCTCAGGGACACACCCTACAAAAGGTTGGCATTGATTTGAGGCAAGATTACTTTTCACATGGCCAACTGTACGTTGCATGCTCAAGAGTAAGCTCAGCGCACAGCTTGGTCATTACATTAGATTACAACCGGAGGGCCGAACTGACAACGTGGTATACAAAGAGATCCTTAACAGATAGTTATTGGTATATTTTCCCTCAGTTTAAAAAGGTTTACTTTTCTTCCTAATAAAAATTTAAAAGCAGTACTTTGCCGCTGAGAAGTGCGGGTGTTTTGCTAGTATAAAATAAACTCATGGAAAAGATTTGAAAAGCTATAATATTTCTCAAGAGCTAGATTAATAATGTTTGTTTGAGTCTACTTATATAACACTCAACATTCTGTTCCACTTTACAGTTTTAAGAGTTTCATGTTGAATTTCATGTCTCTGTTACAGTCACGAGTTGTGAATCTTGGAGTACTTGCCCAGAAATCTGGATTTTATGTTCATCTTGAAGATGGTTTCAGCTCTAACAACTGTAAGTTCATGCAGTATACTACTCCTGTTTTTTTTTTTTTTTTGGATTATTAAATAACAGAATGCTGTTCTAGGAATCACAATATACATGTTACAGTAGGAATGTTTTTAAGCAAGGAGAGGTAATGATTTCAGTTTTTATTATTTTTATAAAAATCTTGGAAGGCTGCAATTTATACACAAATCTTTATCTGCTTAGTAATAGTAAGTCTTTTTTTGTTACTTAGACACATCTGCTTTTAGAATTCTCAAAGGAATGGGACCATCAAGCATTGATATTGAACTGCGAAATCTAGCTCCAGAAGGAGGTGGCTCTGTCATTGTTATGCAAAGTTTTCTTCGGATGATTGTTAACATTCTGGAAAGCAAAGTGGATTTTGATCTGGCCATAGCTTATCTGGCTCTGTTCTTAAAGGTAAATCTTTGTTTTTTATAGTATACCTCAAAAACTTTTAACTTGGAAAATTTAAAGTTGGTAAAGTTTGAAATATAGTAATTATATTAAAATCAAAACAAATATTACAAAAACTAACTTCAGATTACAGTACATGCAGTACTGCACTTCATCCACTTAACCATATACCTCATTAAATTTGTTTTAGTTTGTACATCCAACTTGACTATTGCCTCTTTGCTATAATTCATTATTTGCCATCCCTCTCCTCTGTTGTTAACTGGCCATAGTTATTATAATTAATTAATAGATATTACTAATTGACAGTAATTGTCTTCAAACTACTTTGTTTTCCTGCCTGTATAAACAAATCTTTGTCTTTATGTGTACTCATTTTGTAATTAGTAATTTGTAAAATTGATATTTGCATTTTACCTAAGAACTTGTCACACCGCTCTGCACCTGTGCTCACTGAAGTGATATAAAAAAGTAAACTTAATTGAACTTGCATATACAACCACACTTGCTATTTCATTCATGTGCATTCCACAGTCATGCAGATTACTTATAATATTTGCAAATACAGGTTACAGGGACCTAAAAAATATTTCATTGTAACGAGATTCTGTATTTGTTACTATAGTACTATCTTTAACTTGTGTCCAGGCATTTGCAATCATTTCAATAGCTTCTTTCACGTTAATTTTAATCTCCTCCTGCAAAATTTAATTCATTATAATACATTTGTGTGTATATTTCTGGTAGTAAACTACAAACATGATTAATATTACAAATACAAAACACTAATCACAAAACGATTAACACTTGTGACCGTCTAGTTTCATAGATGCCAGATGATGGTGCTGTAGTTATGAAATTAAATCCCCTGTGAACAGCCTCCTGAAAGTTTTGTTGTTCCATGATGCATTCCCAGAAGAAGACAAAAATCACTCAAACAAGTGGGCACAGGGCAAGAACATAATGTAAATCTAGAGAAAACTGTATTCTAGGTGGTATAATTGTATTCTGATTGTGCAGTAATGCATTGAAACAAAAATACACCACCAAATGTGATCTTGCCAGCTTGTTAAGGCTCATTTTTAAAACTAGGACCCTCATGTTTCACCTAGCAGCCCTCACTGCATCCTTGGAAGCTGTCTAATGTTGCAGAACTCCAGGGGTTGCTGGGATTTGCAGTCCATTTAAATAGTGGGGCTATAGTGTCATCTGTGATTTTCTGCAACAGGTCGCAAAACTTGCAAAATAATTTCCATTTAATTATTGATGACAAACCCGTGAATAAGTGGATCTGCGAATCACAAACTGATGAATCACAAGGGCTGACCTGTAATTCCTAACAGCTGCTACAAAGACAAAAATAGTTTCAGTACAGATTCCAGAGAAGATATACATGAGCATCATGTTTGACAATCGTGACTTTTAATTTCAATCAGTAACAAAAGATGTATGTTCTTGTACTCAGTAATATGTATTTCAAATCACTCCTAAAGAAAAATGTAAAATTAAGCTGTTTTTCAGCATTAAGAGAAATGTGTTGTGTTAAAACTTCTTTCTGTACCATTAATGATCTGAATCTACCAAATCATTAAAAAAAGTTTATACTATAATTAGTTGAAATATAATTAGCTATTTATTTGTATGTTATATACCAGATGTTTATGGTGTCTTGGTAATAAGAGTTATGCTTGCTCAAAGCATTTTTAATGTCGTCTGTCTCTTGTTGTCTATGCTGTAAGCTTTATTCCTCTGTGCACCTGCGTGTACCTGCTAGCCTTCATATCAATACGTGGATTCTTCAGGTAAAAGTCGTTGGTGAGATTGTGAAAGTAATTTAAAGTATTGTAATGCAGTACTTGACAGAATGTAACAAAAAATAACTTCCGGTTTACTTTGGCATGCACCAGTTGGTAACCAATTCCCTTTTAATGGCGAGGACTCTGTTTTCTTTCATCTTAAGTACCACCACTGCTAATTAAGCTGTTCTCTTGTGATGTTTATTCAGTAAGAGATCAGCTTCTAGTCCCACTCATCTGATGATCCAATTTCTGGGTTTGATTTTAAGAAAAAATATTGACAGTTTAAACAAATGCTTATGCAAGTGAAAGTCTAACTTTCACAGATGTTCATTATTCAGACTTAAAAATTTGTTAAAAGTGGTTGTGAGGATGAATAGGATACCGAATTTTCCCTGAAAATGCTGTGAATAATATGTTGCAAAATAAGTGCTTAGAATGCTGTTCTCTTAAGATAGTTTGAACAAACTTTTAAAAAGCTGTTGTTAATATAGGCTATGCATTTTAATATTTATATAGTTACAAAATAATTAACTATTTTTTGTATTGAATTAAATTGAATGTATTTAAAGACTAAGACAGTACAAGCTTGATTCAATACAAGATACAAAACACAGCCAGACCATCTCCCAGCAAACTTGTGTTTTATGGTGTCATGCACGTATTTATCAACTCTGACAGCTATAGGGTCAACCTATCATATAAGTATTTGTTCAGAAGGAAAAAATAAGACTTTATTTTCTGAATTAGTTAAAATTGTAATATTCATTTTTGAGAATCTTAGGCATGTGTGTAATTATTAAATCTGACAGCATTTTTGTCTCAGTATTGAAATCTTGGTTACTGCTTTGATTAACTTGATCTGCTAAGGAACCCAAACGCAAGTAATGTGTCCCATTGTATTGTTCCAGTTCATTTTTTTTCCCCTGAATATAATTTTCATTCCTACAGAGTACACCAGGGATTAATATTTCATAGCTGATTTTTAATGCCATTGAACCAGGGAACCATATGTGCGGGACCCACGCTGAGATTTTTGAAATGCATGAATTATGTTGTACTTATGTTAATTCTGCCATTCATTGTGTACAGCAAAGATCCATTTTCTCTTAAAAGCGTGTTTCCACTTATGAGCCCAGTATCCCATACAATAACTATAAATACAGTATATCATAATGGTGACTGGGTGCACCCCCATAGACTTTAAAGTGAAGGCTTTCTGAGCTCTATCCACTTATTAAAGTTGTTTCCAACCATTTCTAAGAAGGATATTGACTTTAATGACATCAAGGTGTCTCCAGTTCAATCCACTGAAATACTCTTGATAGCAAAATGTATACAACCTGGATTGATTTTTTTAAATTGTGTAAAGTTTGCACTGTTGTTATTCTACATCAATATGCAGCATTGCATGTTTGAGATTTGTGATAGGGTGTAATAGTTATTGCTTCTGAGTTGATTATGGCTTTCCATTCAGCTCTTTCTCCACTTCGCAGTACTCTTTTTTTATCAGGTGTGTGTTCTTTTTCAAGAAGTGTTCTCTTCGTATTCAAGTCCTTGCTATTTTTATGAGTTCTTATTAGAGGCTGCCTCCCGTTTCATGTCCTGCAGGTGTGTGTTCTGATGGATTAAGATCAGCCTTCCTTGTTTATTCTTAGTCATTTTCTTTCAAAATAATAGGAGGATGTATTTCCTTTATTTTTAAAAGCTAAAATTTAAGTAGATAACATAACTGACTGAATATCTATTTTGTTAGTTCCTCCTTTGTGGCATTGAAAATGAAAACCAGTTTCAGCACACTTTAATTCATTTGTAGAAGAATAAATTTAGTAGTTTAAGAGGCAAAGTTATCAGCTAAGATGTAATGCCAAGTTGTCTTTGTAAGTATACAAGCGGTTGTTTTAACTTTAGTACAAAAACATAATTTAGTACTACTTAATGAAAATGAGAATTTGAAATTTAGAAATGCTAAAAAAATGCAACCACAGTAAACTAATTACATATTTCAGAAATACATGTGTATGTTAAGGTATATTTTTGTGTTTCTATTCTTATGCATCTTTTTAATGGTAAAAAAATGTTTCAGAAACATGCTCAGCACTGTGTCCATAAAGTGTTAACCAGAGAAATCAGGAAAATGTTTTCATCATTTATTTAAACTTGGAGCTGAAGTAAAAATGCAAAGTTTTTATTTGTGGTGACTAACATTTTTAAGTATGTAATGCAAATGTTATGTACTGTGGAGATTATTAATACTCTTTATTGAACTTTGGCAAGCCATGTCTTATTTTTGCATTTTGATAAGCTGTTCAAAGCTAAGCAGCCTGTTCTTTTTCATTGATGTTCTAGAACTGCATTAATATATTTTGTCACAAGGTGGCAGCAAAGTTGTATCTTGAGCTTTTGCTAACGGTTGACTCACTTTCATTGCATTTCCTGTTTTGGACAAGGGCTTTTCCTATAAACTGAGTCAGGACGGTGGATTGTGTGCAAACTGTACTAACAACTACAAAAATATATTTTTTAAACAAATAATATACTTTAGGCAATTTACATGGAAATCTCCTTTAAAAGCAACACACTCTTCACTACTGTGCCAGATTTTGTAAACTTGATGTAATTTTTGTTCTGCACTAGACAAGAGCTGTTGCTTTTACATTTGTAGATTTGTACATTTGAAGAGCACCTGTAGAAAATGAAAATGGATCCCTCAGGATTGAACTTAAGAACCACTGGGCTGCACAGTATGGGGTGTGTTCTGTGTGCCTGTATATTGTGATCACACAATTTTCTTGTAAAAATTCTTATTTAAATCTCAGTGCATGGTAATATTAACATATTAAAATCTGAAAAGTCATTATCCATTGAAATTCTAAAAAAAATAAAAGATAAAATTACACTAGGCGGCAAATTATTTTTGCCAAATAATACATGTTGGTAAATGGAAAACCAATAAGCAAACACAACAAAAACTTCAAAGATTTTGGGGAAAGATTCTAGAAGCAATATAGAAATGCATCAGTGCTTTACTAGCATAAGTCATAAGTAGTAATGAGAAAACCCTGCTGACTTTGCTTTGCCTGGAGTTCGGTGAAATCTTCAATAATCGGGAACTTCCCTGAATTTTTCAAAATACATTGAAGTTAATTAAGAAAGAGGAACAGAGCTAGTTTTGAGTGGATAATAATGCGACAGTAGTCTTTTAAGTTTCCCCGTTAGCTATGGAAATGTCTGTCAGTTGTGCTGGACTGATTATTGTGACCAAAAAGGTGATCTGAGTTGTGTGGCAGCAGTGCCAACCACTTAACCACCATGCCTCCATAAGAAAAAAATGATAGAATTAAATATCAGTACAGTAAAATTTCTTGCAGACAGTGGCCTACAGTAAACATAAATTCACCAAGACTTGCTCCACACAGATATGATAGCAGGTATTCGTCTCTCGTGAACTGAAAAGTAAATTTTTTTTGTTTGTTTTTTTTTCTGTGACACTTTTTCTTGTTCACTTACACTGCTACCTTATAAGCACAACACACACATGGATTCTTCACTTCTTCCTGTTTGCATCAACTGCACAGCAATCTGGGTAATAATACTATTAAAGAGTTAGGCTCATGTGTTTTGCACAGGTCACATACAAGTCCAAAGAATAAGACATTATACTTAAGATACACATATACCAACACATTTCCAGTTTTCTTTTGCTACATTGACTGCTAAAGATCTGATATCACGCTGGCCTTAACGAAGCATCATGGGACCATAAGGGGGAAAAAAGTTTGTCTAAGCCGGCCAAGCAACGAATTTCCAGGAAATTATTCAGGGAGCAAGGTCACCAGCAAACACAGCATATTCTTTGTGAGACATGATTTGGCAAGTTTCACTGATCAACACCAGTTATAACCCATCCACTTATCTATTCCATTTTCTAACCTGTCATATGATCATGGAAGGCTGGGGCCTATCCCTGTAGTGTTGTGTAACAGGCATGCTGCACCTACGCCCCTCCACTTCCATGGGGTACCAGTATATTGCAGAGAACATAACGGTTAATCACACTTGCATTTGTTAATTATATGAAACAGTGGGAGGAAATGCAAATATGATGATTCAACATTTAATCTGAAACTCTTGGAGGTTTGAGTTCATGATAACTAATACACTTTTCTGTCCATTGGTAAAAACCCATTGGGCTTGAATAAACACCATCACATGTTTTAAAGCAGAAAGTATTAATATCAAACATATGTACAAAAGCAGATTAAAATGTAATAACATATACAATGATAGCGCCCAGTGTGTTAATATAATTTATTTATATAATTCAGTCCAAGTATGAAAATCTTAATATAAGTAATTAAACATGAAAAATATTTCAGCAGAATGTTATACTCTCCTTCTCAGTGGAAATGTGGTGATTCTGGCTAAGTAATGACACTGAATTGTTTCCTGCAATTTTTCTAAAATTGAAACAATGTAACAGAGGTGAATTGATGCCAGCTCCAGCCTCCCTCAGCTTTGCATTGGATTAAGTAGGTATGAAAAAATAATGTACCGTATATACTCATGTATAAGTAGGGTGTTGAAACCCGAAAAATCAATCATAAAATCAGACACCGACTTATACGCCCATTCAGAAATGTGACACTTAATTTTTATTTTATTTTATTTTTTTTTTACATCTTCCTGCTTCCTCCAATCTCTCATCAGTTTCTGAGATACATCAAATTTTGTTGCAGCAGCGCAGTTACCAATTTCTTTTGCTACTTCAACGACGTTTAATTTTCTTCTTTTCTTCTGATTGAATGCTCCATCGTAGATAAGGGATGCTCTTGCGATAAAGATGTACAGTATGAGGGTGTGAGATACAAAAACACAAAACAGTGCAAGTGTCGCTTCGGAATAGTTTGGGTATTACCGTGAGGCCACGTAGGCACAATACATGGAAAAGAAAGACAGTGTGCTCCATGGTTACTCTCTCAGGTGGGCTTTGGCATATCATAATCTCTTGGACCAATAGCGTGAGTTTTCTGCACTCGACTTATACGACTGACGTTATAAAATACCGGAAATTATACAATAAAATCAAGTCCCGACGTATCCACAGGAGAACTTATCCACGAGTATATATGATATGCATGTGCAAAGTCTCTGATTTGAAGCTGGTCAAGAGAACTGGAAACATCAGTGTACTGTGCTGTGTTTGCTCAGCAGCGGTGTGAATGAGTAAGAAAGAAGAACTCCACTTTCATCAGCTCAGGCCGGAGAGGTGAATACCTGCTGTCATATCCATTTGAGTAGCAGAGCGTTAAAAAAATATATCGACAGATAAGAAGGTGTGTTTTAGTCAGTAAAGAATATACTGATTCATTATACTGGTATGTAGTGAGATTGTCAACATTTTTCATGGTATCTTGATATGAATTTTTGGCCCAGTACTGTTCCCATATTATATGGTCCTCTATACTCCATTCTTTCTATAGTTTTTGGTTTGTGTGTCACAAGTGTGTTCTGAGTAAACACCAGAAGTAGGAACCCTGTCAAGAAAAAAAAAAGTTTGATCTTCTGTCTAGTGAAGATTGGGATGCCTGGTGCTTTCTGGATGTTGTGTTTATTTGACACTTTATCATGCTGCTGGCCCTGTGCTCAGATGTTGGTATGATGGCAACTTGATCCATGTTCGCATAGATCATTAAGTAAAAGGTCTAGTTCTTGGTTACCATATTTATCAACATATAATGTATTTTTGTTTTATTGAATTATAGGTAAATGTGTGCTTAAGTTCAGCGCAAAAATGTGCCTTATTTGCAAGCTGTTGATTACTACTGAAAAAATCTTGTCGTTAAGTGAATGAGAAATCTCAGCCTTTAATAGTTACTGGTCCTTCTGTTTTCACGCATTCTGGTGCAGCAGACTGGGATGATTTTTGTGCCACACATCGGTGTTTGTTGAGCAGTTTCCTGCCTTGCTCCTAATGTTGCTGTGGTAAGCTCCGGCCCTCCCAACCCCCCTGAATTGCATTAAGTGAGATAATTATGTTATTACACCTTTGATCCTAAGGTAATCTGTCTTCAACCTACTAATGCTAGGGTTTCTTGTAGGTATGATGTGATATTTTGTACATCTTCTTTTTTTGAATCAGTTGCATAACTGTTACTATTAAGAGTTGCTTGGGTTTGTTTTATTATATACAGTATTAATCTTTTCCTTCATTGTTATCATTCAATAACAAAGAAATGAAATCCATGTAAAGAAGAAGAAGAAAAAGCTGCTAATTGTGAAGCATCAAGGTTTCAAGAGATTTGAGATATAAATATAAGATTTGATATTTATTATCTTTTGCTGAAACTCAAATGCCTTCTGTTTCAGTGGTCATAAATGTGTAATTTTCCCGTTTACGTAAAAAAATTCAACAGTCCCAGACTTTTACATACCACAGAAGTAGCTGGCTATCTATAAAACTCAAATGTAACCTTTAAATCATATCAGTTAAATTTTGCATTGCATTTATTGATACTAAAAACAATGCTGCATTAATATATCGCTAACTTAGGCTTGAAAAACAGTTTTGCATGAGTATAATTTCCTGAAGAGATTCACCCATTTCTTTTTTTAGATAAAATAGTTATGTAATCCAGAAGTGTGATGTACCAAGGAAATGCCACCTATAAGCTAGATAATTATATTAAGCAAAGAAATACAGAAAATATAATGCAAATTCTTTAAATGATAAAACAATCAGAAGAGCAAAACACAGTCAAGTAAACATCAGTGACCAGTCCTCTTATTGTGATGTAAACTTGAATTTAGGCAAACTGTCACTGAGTGCTAGAAGACTCCGGGAAAGACATCTACTTATTTCTTCTAGTTTGTTATTCAAAGGCCTTTCATTTTCTCTCGCTGTTTGGACCGTAGCAAATGATTGTGTAGTGCAGGGGTCTCCAGCTCACTTTGTAGATGGCTGTAGTGGCTATAGGATTTCTTTCAAATCACTTTCTTAATGAGTAGCCAATTACTGTTGCTAATGAGACATACTTGGTGCTGCCAAGCAATATAATTTGGTAAAGCAACATGTATCATGAACAGCAAGAATTGCACAGACTAATGGACAATGAAGTCATTGTGACCCTTCCCGAAATAAGTTTAAAGCATCTGTATTAAAGGAATACTTCACCCAAAAGTTATATTTTTAAAATGCTACTTACATACGTCATGTAGTTTGTAGCGGTGGTTGAGAAAAAATTTTAGTCTTGTGCTTTCGTGGAGAAAAGGCATCATAATGTTTCTGATAGAATGGGACCCTATAGTGATCAATGCTAGACAATGTCAAATGATGTGATGTTTTTGTAGTACCTTGTATAATATTAAATTTTGCTAGAACAGGTTATATCATATTTAATATTGTTTAAATAAGATAGTGTATGAGCTCTTTGAAATATAAAAAAATATATATTTTGTAACTCATTATGTCCTTGTCAGTAAATATAATGCATGAGGTAGAACAAATGTCAGTGGTAGACAGGAATTGAGTACAGCAAAGCATGCCTGGCCTTTATACTACAGCACTGAAGAAATCCCTACTTTACCCACAACTATGGCTTAGTCTCCCGTCAACAACATCTTCAGAGGTGAGGAATGTAATTGCCAGCACTCAGTGCAGGAATCGAGTTGCTAGTCTGTAAGACAAATAGTGCCATAATGCATAATAAAAAATAATGGAATGTGGTGGAGGATGAAATGCACCACAATATACATCATTACATAATTATAGTAATATAAGCTAGCTTTCAATCCCATTTTAAAGCCGCTGTTTTTTGATAGCATGTTTGGTGTGATTTTTTTTTTTTTTTTTACAAGACATAAAAACGCTTTCAATTTATAATTTTCCTCATTTAATTGTGACATTATGCCATCCATTTCTTCTGCTGCCAACTTTCTGATACCCAGGTGCCTCTTAGAGACGCACAACATAAGCTTTTTATCCTTTAAACTCTCTTCTGGACATCTAGAGCCTTTTCTTACTTTATAAGTTTCAAGGTAAAGAAGTTCTGCTTAGTAATCATGCCATTGAAGAGAGGTGGTTTGTCACTTGCTGATTAGCATATTCAAGTAAGAATTTGACTCCACTGTGTACAAGTCTTTAGAGCCCTGGTGCTCCCTGTCTTGCTATACGGTTGCGAGACATAGACATTATCCAGTGACCTGAGATGAAGACTGGACTCCTTTGGTACTGTGTCTCTTCAGAGAATCCTTGGGTACCGCTGGTTTGGCTTTCTGTCGAATGAGTGGTTGCTCATGGAGTCCCAAATGAGGCACATTACCTGCATTGTGAGGGAGCACCAGTTACAGCACTTCGGCCATGTAGTGTGATTCCCCAAGGGTGATCCAGCTTGCAGAATCCACATTGTTGAGGACCCGAGCAGCTGGACCAGGCCAAGGGGACGCTCGCGTAACATCTGGCTGCAGCAGATAGATGGTCATTTCTGGAGGGTGGGACTGGACCGCGTGTCTGCCTGGTGTGTTGCCAACCAGGATCTCAAGCTGTTTCGTCGTGTGGTGGGTGCGGCAATGTGCTGTACCAGTGCATGCTCTTCAACCTGACCTGACCTGTAAATGTGACAGTAATGACCCTATAAAGTTCTAAACCGATAAATCCTCAATTGACTGTTGCTATTGGGTGCGTTAGTTTAGCATCAAATCATAGGACTTTTAAGTTGAAGTTTCTAGTGCTTAAATTTTCATTTACTATTACTTCTTAACTCTTTCATTTCTGGTTTTCCACTCAGTTTTATAGTATGTACAGTCATCTTAGGGAAGGTTATGTACTCAATAAACAATAATAACTTACCTCTTTGCACATTCAGACTTTTTCAAGTTAATGGGATGGCATGAGTACCTAGTGTTTCAGCTGATCTCTATTTACTGTGCTTTGTATTCCCTTGTCCATGTCTTCCTTCCACTCTTCTTGTACTTGATCCTGAATGTACTTTTATGTACTGATATACACTGAACATTTTGGCATTTGTATTGTTAGCTTTTATTTTTCTACTATTATTCCTGTAGCTTAAAGGAATATCTCACCAAGAATGATTTTATTTACTTGTGTGTTATTTGCGGCATGTAGTTTGTAGTGGTGGCTGAGAATTATTTTCCACATATTTGCATGCAGAACAAAGCCAACAAAGTTTGTTTTCTCATAGAGGTCTGTGGCAACAACAGCAAATGATATTAAAAAGTCAATGAAAAAATCTTACATTACTCGTGTCACATAAGCCTTATGTCATGTTTTTTTGCTAAAATTTTTTAAATAAACCATCTCCAGAAAATGCTCAGTTGAACTGAAAAGGAACATGCTCAGATGCAAACAAGAATTTGAATTCTCTTCACATTCATTGGTCACAAGTCCTGCCCATTAGCAGCTTAGAGTGAAGCACCTGAAAACACAAGAAGAGAATGTGCTGTACTTAATTATCTGCAATGCTTCAACAAGCAGAAAGTCAGTTCACTCGTGGATCTTAACAGACTGCCATTAAATAGTCCTGAGGTACTCCAGTTATTCTTCACCACTATGAACGCGAATGTAAACACAGGAGGTGGACTTATAGTTCAAATGCTCGTTCGGTCCGAGTGAATTCCATTTTTGTTGATGAGAGCATTTTTTATTTAACAATACTTAAGTAAAACTACTGTACATGTGTTTGGTATGTTGTGAGCATACAACTGGACGACTTGGCATGTGCATTATGTAACACAAGTAACGTGAGATTTTTTTTTCCTGGATCTTGTTGATATTGTCTGCTGTTGTCTAATGTTGATCACCACAGACAGCTATTAGATCAGAAACTTTATGTCCATTCTGCATAAAATCGTGAGATTACAAATGTTTCTCATTCAATACAAACAACTTGGAGTAAGTAACATTGAGTATTCCTTTAGGTAAAGAAAATATTTGGATGAGCAAATTAGGCAGACCAAGCAGTGGATCAAGCATATCTGTCTTGTGTACAGAGAGAAGCAAAAACTTAACTTCATATTTTACAAATAAATATTTTATTTGAAGTCACAAAACTCCTAACAATCTATATGCTTTTTTTCTCTTTATCTCAACCCCTGTCTGTCTTCACTACAGTTGCACCTGAAGTTGATTTCTGAGGAGCCAGAACTAATGAATGAAGCTACAAAAGTGATGGAGAAACTGGAAGAAACTTGGACGGACGTGCAAACCATGTTCAACCAGAGTTTGTGTTTGTTAACATACCTGAAAAGTGCTTTGTTGTGACTTCCATTACATTCATATTTTATTGCTTGGACTTTTGAGGCCCTTTCAGGCTTAAATAAACTTTCAGTTCAGGTTAAAGCGAAGATGCCAACGACTATTTGATTTCAAGTAGTAACCAATTTCTTGGCCTCATCTGTGAAATCAGTAACAGTCTGGATCTTGACTAGGAAGATCAGCAAACTATAATAATTTAATGTTGCAGCAGTTTAAGGTTTAATGAAAGAGATTGCATTCTTATAATGTAAATACAAGTTTCTTAATGCTTATGTGCAGTGTCATTCCTGAAACATTAACATGAAATATTTCTTCATAAGCCATCATCAGTCTTTTTATTAAAGAGGTTGTTTTTCATAATAATGGCTGCTTTGTTTTTCATGAACTGCGTATTTTAGGCATATTTACATGTAATGTGAAAATAACCTCCTGTTGTCATCATGTCTGCTGTCTGTTTGTCTGCATGAAACAACTCGGCTACCAGTGAGCTGATATTATTGAAATTTGATACACTTACTCCTCATAAAACTTGCCAGGAACACTCAATTTTCATTAAGATATCTCAGAGCGTGCTGTACAAATTAAACTCTCATTTTAAAAGCTTTACAGAATTTTCTAAATCGTCCTGTATTCTCAAGTAATATAAATCACAATTAGACATAAACCCTCCAACAACAGCATCCAACAATACTACAAAAAATACAATTTAAACATCACTTGAGTAGAAAGCTGATGTCTGTGAAAACTATTTCAGACACCATAAGTCTATTTGGGCTGGGTGTTATAACTATACATAATATTATAAAATGCTATTAAAAATATGAATTTCATGCATCCTCTGTGTTTGTCCTGTTTTCTCGCATTATAATAATATGGATATTCATTTGGAATTTATGTAATGTACTTAACAATATAGTTAAAACTGGTGATGTGTAATGAAAATTATATGTACACTGTGTGTGTGTGTATATATTATATTATAAATTTATATACACAGTATATGAATGCACGCTGAGGAGATGCGGTCTGATCAGCTGCTGTCTTTCTCCTGCTTCTGCCATGCTGCATGTTCTGCTTGTCTTCCGAGAAGATCACGTATTGTCTCCTTCCAAGATTTTTTTTTATAAATAGATATATAGCTCAAATCCCATTATAGCAAATACCAAAGTAATACATTTTTTTAGAATAATGAATAGTTTTTGTTTTCACAGACAAACGTTCATACAACATCATGTTTAACAGATTTGAGACAGAATCTCTGAGTCAGTGCTCCACTGAGCGTCTGCGTGAGTAGTTGTGTTGTGTGCGGATATTGTACTGTTTGAGTTTTATAGTGCTTCTCAAAGTTTTCTTACAAAAAACAAAAAAAAGTGGCAAACAGCATCAGTTTACACTCAAAAATAAGTTACATCTAATGTCTCATTTTCAAATAAAATGTTTTTTGCAGTTTAAGAAGAGCTGTTTTTTTATACAGGTATTTTCAAGCTTAGGCCACACAAGAGATAGAAAGGCGAGTCCAGGTTTCCACGGAAAATACAGGTACTTTATTACTGTATAGTGAAGGCAGGTACAGTCTCAAGACTTCATTCACAATAGGAGCTGTTACCTCAGTACCCAAGCACTTGAGATAGGAGCCACGACATGGAGGCAATCGTCACTGCTTACGCTCCCATCTTCAGATTAGAAGAACACCAGTGGCTCAGAATCACTGCTTTTGCAGCCAAGAGAGTGCGAGGAAGAGCAGGTAAGAGCCTGGTGTTAAATGCTCTAAACATCGTGCAACAAGCACGTTATGCAGTAAGCCAGATCCTTCAGAGGAAAACCAATTACTTTGCCCTTGGTTTACTGTTCAGCAGACGCAGTGAGCAGCTATGGAGCTGTCCTTGCACCACTGCTGTTAGAAATAGAGAATCACAGGTGACCCCAGTCACAATAGTATACGGATTTTCCTCATATTTGTTTTAATGAAGTTTCTGTTATAATGAAATATTTTTATAGTCCCATGAATTTTGTTACAACAGGATTCCACCTTTGTGTACACATACGCACACACACAGGGGTGGGCAAAAGTAGGTTTACAGTTGCGTGTACGCAAAACCCAGAGTTTGTCCTTGTATTGTTATTTATGCATTAATTATTGTATTAGTTATCTTCTTATTTGTTTTCTTCTTAAAGCTATTGTAGTAATGCATAACCTGCAATAACTATAAACCCATCCCTGCATATGCTACTGGACCCTTCTAGGAGCCTCTTGAACTCGCCAACGTCTTTACTGACCTTCCACCCAATTGGAGTCCTGCACATTTATGGGGAAATGATTATTTATGTAAAAAGTTGTCACCTGCACCATAGACCACGCAAGACAATCTATATAAAAATATAAATGTGTGTGTGTGTGACCACAGGTGAATGCCAGAGAGTCCCAGACTGCAGACACAGTAACTGGAGACATTGCATGAATAATATAAAGGAATTTTATTCCACCAAAGCACGTTTCACAATCACCTCTCAGGTGGAAGCCACAAGTAAAGCACAATGCACCAACATTTCTTCCTTCATCTCCCCTCCACTAAGTTTTGCCCACTGCCTTCCGACTCGTCCATGTGTGGCAGAAGGCGTCATTTTATGCTGGGCCCAGAAATGTTTCAGAGGCCATGCAATGTCTTTCTGGATGTACTTCTGGGCCATACAGGAAGTAGAGAGGTCCCCCCAACAGCGCCCTCTGCCGAGACCCAGGGACCCTGACAGGGCTGCACTTGCAGATTCTAATTCCCAAGCACCCCTGTGGGTGTCCCAACTGGACTGCCATATGAGGATCATTACCACCTGGAGTATGGGGAATGGAACCTCTCACGAATCTCAGCTTCTGCTGGCTCATCCAGTGTATTAGTCTGGCCAGACATAAAGTTATTTCCTCGTCCAGCCAGCCATACCATCTGTCCTTTTGTTTTTGCCTCCCAACTGGGTAATAACACATCCTCCTTCCTGGCCAGGATGCCCATTCTCTACACCAGGGGTGTCGAACTCCAGTCCTGGAGGGCCGCAGTGGCTGCAGGTTTTCACTCTTACCATCTTCTTAATTAGTGTTGATTACTACTTTTAATTAACTTGACTCAGGCCCTAAGTCAGTTATTTGTTTTTCTTTAATTAGCAGCAAACAATAATGAGACACAAAACAGGCTGCCATATGACCAGCTCACCTGTGCTCATCACAAAATATCTGAAAATAAAGAAAGGGGCGGTCTCAGTAAGGCTGATTTCCGAGGTCACCAAAACCTTATGACGGCATTCTTAGAAAAAGCAGAAAAAGAACAATTTTGGGAATGTGTCCTGTGGTAGAACAAGAGCAGCAACAAGCCATGGAATTAAATAACGAGTTTAATTAACAGCAAGAATTGGCTTCTCATTAAGAAAGTGATTAGAGTTAAATTGGTTGGAGTTTGAAGACCCAATTTAACTGGTCATCTGTCAGCTCGTTTCACACCTCATTTCTGATTGGCTGCCATTTAATGAAGAAAAAAATCAATTCAGAGGACTGAATCCTTTAAACAGGGCTTATTAAAATGAAGAGAAAAGGAGTTAATTAGCAATGAAAACTAGTCACTAATTAGGAAAAGGGTTAGAAAGAAAACTTGCAGCCACTGTGGCCCTCCAGGCCTGGAGTTCAACACCCCTGCTCTACAATATATATATATGTATATTAGGGTTGCAACTAATTATTATTTTGGTAGTCGACTAATCATTCAATTTATTTTTCAATTAGTCACGATTATTTCATGCCTGACTATTTTGATGCCTTCGACCTTTGGCTGCACATCCTGTTCTGGGCTCCAGTGCATGTCTTACCTCATCTGCTCACGTCTGTCAACCTGTGAATGTAACCCTGATGTCTCTGCATTAACACGATTAAAATTAATAATAATCAAATTAAAATAACCAGTGAAACATATGAATTTGAAAATAATCAGATGTTTTTATATTAGTGTGACCATCACAATAAAAAAGAAATACATTAAACAATACAATCTAAAGTGCACGTAGTCTTTAAACAAAAACAATGCATTTAACTTAACCAAAACATACGTTGTTAAAACTGAAACTTTTTCGTATTTTAGTAATAAATGACAAAATGTAGACAAACTATTATGTGTAAAGCCTGAGGTGCAAAGATCAAATAAACACTTTCACAAAAGGTTCAAGGACGATACAGTAGCTTCCGTGGTACAGCAGTAGGAATTGCTCACTTATAATAAAGAGTCCCCCGGTTCGATCGTGACTGCCTCGTATATTTACCGTTTTGAGTAGTGAGTTGCTCTTATTTTTAATACAATAAACACACACTCTTGATTTGCGTCTGTAACAGCCACTGTAAATGTATAGTACTTGTAAAAGTTTTATCTTTTTTTTTTCTTCTCACTTTTATTCTCTCAGTCACGATATATACGATATCACCCCCCAGGGACCTGCCGCTGTTACTTTTTATCTGAAACTGGGAATATAACTGTAAATGTGAGTGGTGTTCAATCGAACTGGAAATTCTCTGATCTGGATGGATTAAAAGCTGACACACAAACGCGAATCTGCCTTATTTGTATCTCATTGTCACTTGATTTTTTTTATTCAATTTTATTGAGTGTTCCTGTTTACACTGAATTAGTATGCACCTTATGGCCCGTGATGTCAAAGCCGCACTAACAAAAAAACAGAGACATAGGTATATATGATATTTGGAATTATTAATTTTATGACCTTTTAATACATTTCAGAAAACATTGTGGCACGGATGCAACATTATTCAATTCATTCACGTACCTTCTTGCGGTTGTAATCAATGACCGCTTCCCCCCCCGATCTTGCCCAGTCTGCACAGGACTCCAGGACATGCAGAGGAAAGAATGATCCTCAGCAAGGTGAGCCATGAACACTTCTTTTCTCAGTGGACCGCGTACATGCCTTGCACATTACATGTGCTTTGATCGCTGCCAGGTCAAGCTTGTTGTAGCACAAGCAACCGGCCACCTGCATGCTGCTGCTACCACTGAATAAGCTCCTGCCTTCTGGTGTCAGCTTGCAGCACCGGGGGGAAAAAAAAGAGACAAATACAGTATGTGACATTTTGAAGAAATCGTATGACCTGAATAGTACCAATCAGAAAACATCATTGCACTAATGCAATATTATTTGAAAACTAACACACAGGGTGTAAATTTGTTACTTGTAAAAGTTAGCTTTTTTCACTTTTATTTTCTCAGTCTCGTTCACGGTCTCCCTCCCCTCCTGATCTGACCCTAACTAACAGCGCCAGCATAAATTCTCAAGAGACGGCGGCATCACATCTCCAGGATGCTTTCGTTTCAGATGCTCATGCATTGTGATGGTGCTGCCATGAAAAGAAAGCTCCTTTTTACATAATCTGCGTTCAGCTATTTTTTCTTTTTTGGTGAAGTGCTCCCACACTTTAGAAAGTTTCTGTCTCAATTTTTTTACATCCCCTTCCCCCTACTCTATCTGACTCGCCATTGCAACCACGTTTATTTTCCTCTACATTTTTCTCCTCAGACGTTCTTCGTTGGTAGGACTGTGTGCAGTCTTGGCAAACAATGCTGCCCCCAGACGTTCATGTAGTGCATTGCAGTTACAAAAACCAATGTGGTTCTTTGTGACTGGAGCCTCTATTGAAGGTTCTGTTTATGACGCGTCGACGATAAAAAATCTGTGGCGACGATTTTTTGTAGTCAGTGTCGTCAATTACGTCGACTAAACATTGTAGCCCTAATATATATAAATTATATATATATATATATATACACACACACACACACAAGTAAAAACTGAAAAATTGTGACTTCATATGTATTCTTCCCTTTAGCTATGAAACCCCTAAATAAGACCTGGTCCAATCAGTTAACTTCAGAAGTCACATAATTAGTTTATTATTTATTATTCGCTGATGACACTGCTATTGTGGGCTGCATCAGGAGTGGGCAGGAGGAGAAGTACAGGAAGCTAATCAAAGACTTTGTTAAATGGTGCGACTCAAACCACTTACATCTTAACACCAGCAAAACCAAGGAGCTGGTGGTGGATTTTAGGAGGCCCAGGCCCCTCATGGACCCTGTGATCATCAGAGGTGACTGTGTGCAGAGGGTGCAGACCTATAAATATCTGGGAGTGCAGCTGGATGACAAATTGGAGTGGACTGCCAATACTGATGCTCTATGTAAGAAAGGTCAGAGCAGACTATACTTTCTGAGAAGGTTGGCATCCTTCAACATCTGCAGTAAGATGCTGCAGATGTTCTACCAGACAGTTGTGGCGAGTGCCCTCTTCTACACGGTGGTGTGCTGGGGTGGCAGCATAAAGATGAAAGATGCCTCACGCCTGGACAAACTTGTTAAGAAGGCAGGCTCTATTGTAGGAGTTAAGTTGGATAGTTTAACATCTGTGGCAGAGCGACGGGCATTAAGCAAACTCCTGTCAATCATGAATAATCCACTGCATCCACTGAACAGTGTCATCTCCAGGCAGAGGAGTAGCTTCAGTGACAGACTTTTGTCACTGTCCTGCTCCACTGACAGACTGAGGCGATCGTTCCTCCCCCACACTATGCGACTCTTCAATTCCACCCGGGGGAGTAAATGCTAACATTTTATTTTTATTTATTTATTTATTTATTTATTTATTTTATTACTATTTAATTTAATATTGTTTCTTTGTATCAGTATACTGCTGCTGGATTATGTGAATTTCCCCTTGGGATTAATAAAGTATCTATCTATCTATCTATCTATCTATCTATCTATCTATCTATCTATCTATCTATCTATCTATCTATTAAGGTCCACCCGTGTGCAATCAAAATGTCACATGATCTGCAACAGCATGAAGACCAAGGAGCACCCCAAGTAGATCAGAGACAAAGTTGTGGAGAAGTAATGATCAGGGTTGGGTTATAAAAAAAAAATCCCAAACTTTGAGTATCCCACGAAGCACCATTAAATCCATTATAACAAAATGGAAAGAATATGGCACTACTACAAACCCGATAAGAGAAAGCTGCTCACCAAAGCTCACAGACCAGTCAATGAGGGCATCAATCACAGATGTAACAAAGACACCAAGGATAACACTTAAGGAACTGCACACATCCACAGCAGAGATCGCAGTATCTGTCCACAGGACGACTTTGAGCTGTACACTAAACAGAGCAGGGCTTTATGAAGAGTGGCCAGAAAAAAAAATCAAAGCAAGTTCAGAGTTCACCCAACAGCATGTGGTGGACTCCTGCAAACACACAGAAGGTGGTTAGAAGTGTGGTGCAAACCCAACATTTCCCATCACCTGAAGCATGGTGGTGTCAGCATCATACTGTGGGGATGATTTTTATCAGGAGGGACAGGAAAACTGGTCAGGATTGAAGGAAAGATGGATGGCACTAAGTAGTACATTGTGATTCTTGAGGGAAACCTGTTTTAGTCTGCAAAAGATTTCAGACTAGGATGATGAAGGTTCACAACTCTAAACATCACTGGAGTGGAACATTTAAAGGTGTTGGAATGGCCTCATCAAAACCCAGACCTCAATTCAATGGAGAACCTGTGGCATGACTTGAAGATCACTGTACACCAATGCAACCCATTGAACTTGATGGAGTTGGAGCAGTTTTGTCTCGAGGAATGGGAGAAAATCCCAGTGGTGAGATGTGCTAATAGAGACGTTCAACATGAGACTTGCAGCAAAAGATGGCCCTACAAATGGGGTGAATACTTATGCACACTCCTGATTTTTTTTGTCTTAATAATTTGTTTGCGCCACAGTTTGCATCTTCAAAGCGGTGGGCATATTGTGTAAATCAAATGGTGCTGACCACCCAGGTGGTAATGTGACAAAACAGAACGAACACCAGGGTTT
Source organism: Polypterus bichir lapradei (assembly GCA_026402145.1). Classification (NCBI taxonomy): domain Eukaryota; kingdom Metazoa; phylum Chordata; class Cladistia; order Polypteriformes; family Polypteridae; genus Polypterus; species Polypterus bichir. Next base: position 68,693,038 of record JANRMT010062837.1, read on the forward strand.
AATAAACTAAAACGCAATATCTCTCTTTAATGAAGTCAAATCAACACAACTTTAAAAGTTCCACTGTCAGAACAGCTAAGTCCCTGAACACAGCTACACCATGTGTACATTTTCTAACTGTTTTGCATTGTTGACACCATCTGTGGAGCTCTCAGTTGTAGATTAATTACAGCAGTCGCTACACATCCTTTTAAATAAATTGAGAAAGTTCTCACGGATGAGATGTTAAAGTGCAAAGCTCACCCCAAATTTCTTTATTTATTGATAATGAATTCTAGAAAAAAACTAATAAAAAACACACTGGGAACTTTAAAATCTATCCACTCCAGTTTATAGAATTTTGCCGCAACGTGTTTTCCTTTCTTTACGGTTAATTGGGACTGTTCTCTCAGGCTCTCGTCAAGTGGCCTCTTCTGAATTTTAATTCTCAAAGTATGTTAACAAAACATTGCACTCCTTCCTTGTGGAATGTTTAACTCCATTTGCATGTGTGTTTTTATGCAAATAGCAAAAGTCTAAAAAAATTATAAACACTCTTCTTTTAGCGGAAACCACCCATCCATTTGTACATTTGGGACAGTAGCAATGAAAGTGACCTGCTCTGTGTCATTCTGAGAGTCAGTCGTGGCCCTTTTGGTTTACTGTCCAAGATTTTACAGCAAATTATTTTCCAACATCTAACAGATAAAATCGCGTATTCATATTTTTATGTTTATTTTCTACAAGTAAACTGACCACGTTTATACGCAGAAACACTAACCTTATTATTATTATTATTATTATAATAATAACATGACTTATCTTCTCCAAGGCGACACACATTTATGATACGACTGGTCACACGTCTTGAGGTGACTTGCTCAGGGTCACACATTGGTGTCAGTAGTGGGATTTGAGCCCACAGCCTTAACCACTACGCCACACTGTCTCAGTTTTCAGTTCCACTCGATCAAATTATGATTAGCCAGAGCTTACCCAAGCAGAAATTAACTCTGGATAGCAGGTCAGCCCATCTCACAGTCCAGTCTTTCCTGACCCAAAAAGTGGGGCACTGCCTGCCCTAAGTGGCTCATCAGCTTACGTTTTGAAAAAACAATGAAATCAGCCATTGTTTTAATGTTTAAGTGGGCTACTGATTGCCTATTTCAGTTCTTCACTCAGTCCAAGAGAAATGTTTGCTCCTGAGGAATTGAAATGACTGCCGTACGCCCAGTTGTGAGCAGGTCACCAATCTGTTATACGCTGCATGCTTAGTTAGGAGAGCCATCAAACACGGACAAGTTCCTCACATTTCCAGTAGCATCAGCTACAGTACTTCAGACTCTTACAATTCCATATCAACCTCCCAAGATTCACCCCAAAAACCCGAACCAGAAAGGAATGTTAAAAACACATGGCACCCGTATTGTCTATCTATCTATCTATCTATTATATAGTGCCTTTCTTCTATCTATCTATCATATAGTGCCTTTCTTCTGTTTATCTATCTATCTATCTATCTATCTATCTATCTATCTATCATATAGTGCCTTTCTTCTATCTATCTATCATATAGTGCCTTTCTTCTGTTTATCTATCTATCTATCTATCATATAGTGCTTTTCTTCTGTCTATCTATCTATCTATCTATCTATCTATCTATCTATCTATCTATCTATCTATCATATAGTGCCTTTCTTCTATCTATCTATCTATCTATCTTACTATCTATCTATCATATAGTGCCTTTCTTCTATCTATCTATCTATCATATAGTGCCTTTCTTCTGTTTATCTATCTATCTATCTATCATATAGTGTTTTTCTTCTATCTATCTATCTATCTATCTATCTATCATATAGTGCATTTCTTCTGTTTATCTATCTATCTATCTATCATATAGTGTCTTTCTTCTATCTATCTATCTATCATATGGTGCCTTTCTTCTATCTATCTATCTATCTATCATATAGTGCCTTTCTTCTATCTATCTATCTATCTATCTATCTATCTATCTATCTATCTATCTATCTATCATATAGTGCCTTTTCTTCTGTCTATCTATCTATCTATCATATAGTGCTTTTCTTCTATCTATCTATCATATAGTGCCTTTCTTCTATCTATCTATCATATAGTGCCTTTCTTCTGTTTATCTATCTATCTATCTACTATCATATAGTGCTTTTCTTCTATCTATCTATCTATCTATCTATCTATCTATCTATCTATCAATCATATAGTGCCTTTCTTCTATCTATCTATCTATCATATAGTGTCTTTCTGCTGTTTATCTATCTATCTAACTATCTATCTATCATATAGTGCTTTTCTTCTATCTATCTATCTATCTATCTATCTATCTATCTATCTATCTATCTATCTATCTATCATATAGTGCCTTTCTTCTATCTATCTATCTATCTATCTATCTATCTATCTATCATATAGTGCCTTTCTGCTGTTTATCTATCTATCTAACTATCTATCTATCATATAGTGCTTTTCTTCTATCTATCTATCTATCTATCTATCTATCTATCTATCTATCTATCTATCTATCTATCTATCTATCATATAGTGCCTTTCTTCTATCTATCTATCTATCTATCTATCTATCTATCTATCTATCTATCATATAGTGCCTTTCTGCTGTTTATCTATCTATCTAACTATCTATCTATCATATAGTGCTTTTCTTCTATCTATCTATCTATCTATCTATCTATCTATCTATCTATCTATCTATCTATCTATCTATCTATCATATAGTGCCTTTCTTCTATCTATCTATCTATCTATCTATCATATAGTGCCTTTCCTATCTATCTGTCTGTCTATCCCCTTGGGTTCAACATTTAACATTTCTTATGTTTACATCTGTATTAATTTATTATATTTTAATACCAAAATTAAAAATATCATATGACTACCATCTTGTTATGATTTGGCAGTATTTGCATTACACCTCCCATGGCCTGAGAAGGACTTTGCTGTGTGTTTACTAAGCAACTTAATATGCCATCCTCATGCAGCATTCAAGACGGAGTGATAATCAAATTTAGGATAATGAATAATTTTCAAAGACAATTAAACAGACAGCCGATTACTCTCTGCTATCTCTAAAGCACACGACATCTCACCAACACAAAAACCATCTAGCAGTATTGGCACTTAATATTAATATTGAAGCTTTCATTAAAACAAGAAAAAATACATTTCTGTAAATGACTCCAATTCTGTTAATAGGAAACAGATTTTAATATGCAGATGTGGGCGAAGTTGTTGGAACCTTTACAGCTTATTGAAACAGTGCTACATACCTCCTGAAGAGTGACGACATGAAAAGCGGTTGTCCCCTGAATACCTGCATGGACCTTGTGATGGACGGCAGGCGTTTCGGTCTGGCCGGGACGTCCCTCAACTAAGAGAACGAGCCTTTTTAGGGCACTACATCCCCCAGGATGCTAGATGGCAGCTCCCCTGGATGGAAATGGTTCCCCGGATTCCCACAGGGCAGTATGGGACGTGGAGTCCGGTTCTTCAGCCCTGTTGATGCCATGGGTGCCACCAGGGAGAGCTCACCAAGAACCCGAGGACTATTACAGTGACATTAACCCGGAAGTACTTAGGAGTCACGAGGACGGAAACCCGCAGTACTTCCGGGACACCTGAAGAAGACGTTTGACCCGGAGATGGAATACTTCTGGGTCATGGACTATAAAGGATTGTGGGAAACCCCAGCAGATGGAGCCAGAGTTGGGTGGTAGAGGACGGAGCTGCTGGGAGTGGAGGATTGTGGTTATTATTGTATTATTGATTATTGATTTATTGTTGGAGAATTGTGGAGTGTGCGGTGCTTTGTGCACTATACTCGAAGAAATATTATTAAGAAATCTACTTGTGCCTTTACACGTGTGTCTGGACGTCTGTCTGGTGAGTTCAACAGCGCAACAGCGACCCCTAGCGTCCACAACCTGTAGAACTGTGTGTGTGAGACAAACAAAACTCTCGAATCTTGCAAAAAAAAAGAAGAACCAACAATTGTTTCTGAAATAACATGAAATTGGCAAACGTAATTGTCCCCCATCATTGTTTATGCCATATTTAACAAAAATCAGGCTTTGCATTAGAGTTTGGATTCTACAGAATGTTTCAAATGATAACACCGATGAAGACGGCATGGGCAGAAATGATGGGAGCCTTAAGCTAATATTTTGTTGCAGAACCTTTAGAGGCAGTCACTGCAAACAAGCGATTCCTGGAGCTCTCAACGAGACTTCTGAACCTGTCAACAGGTAGTTAGGCCCACTCATCCTGAGCAGACTACCTAAGCTGGGTCAGGTTTGAAGGGGGGGCCTTCTGCAGATGGCATGTTTCAGTTCTTTCCATAGATGTTCATGAGAGTTCGAGTCAGGGCTCATAGGCCACTTCAGAACAGTTCCATCACCAATGCAGGACCTGAGTCAGCCATACATGCCCAATAAACCATATTTAACAGTTGAGGTGGTCTGCTTTGGATCCTTCTCGTCTCCACACTTTGCTCCTGTCATCACTCTGATGAAGGTTCATCTTTGTCTCGTCTGTCCACAAGTCCTTTTTCCAGAATTCTGCAGGCTCTTTTAAGAGCTTTTTCACACACTGTAATCTGGCCATCCTGTATTTCTGTTCATGAAGTCTCTGACACACACTCATCTGCTTCCTGAAGACTGTGTCTGATCTGTCACACAGGCGTTTGGGGCTTTGTCTTTACCATAGTTAGAATTCTTCTGTCACCAGCAGTGGAGGTCTTCCTTGGCCTAGCAGTCCCTTTGTGATTACTGAGCTCTCCAGTGTGTTCTTTCTTCTTGATGATATTCCAGACAGTTGATTTAGCTCATCCTAAGGTTTTACCGTCGTCTCTAATGGTTTTATTCTTGTTTTTCGGCCTTAAAATGGCTTCCCTGACATTTTTTTTGGCACAGCTCTCGTCCTCATGTTGAACAGTTCAACTATAAACTCCAAAGGGTAGAAGCAGTCAAAGGTATCTTAAGAAGCGATGAAACCCACCTGAGGAATCACAAACACCTGTGACGCCAATTGGTGCCCTGAAGTGGGGGGACCGGGCATAAAGAATGTTGTCGTTTGTACATGGTGTGACCGAAACGAATGCAAATCAACATAAAATGAAAGTCTGCAAAAGTGGACTCTAATCACAATGTCACAATTGTTTGATTTGTCATTTTAAACTGTGGAGCAAAGGGGCAAATCAAAGTCAAACGTGAAGGGGGTACTATAGCTCATGGTGAAGTGTAGTTGTTTTCCTTAGTGTCTCTAGCTTTCTGTCAAGATTTAACATGGACCTCAAATACTAACCGAGATGCTGACCTCTAAGCTGGAGTTAATACATGGCTGGCTTTGTTCTGTGCTCTCTCGTGCTGCTGTTTGTTCTTTCTTCTTCTTCTTGTTCTCCTGTCCAGAGTGCACCAAGATCAGCTTGAACAGTGCTTGCCATCTGATCATGAAGGCACACAAACAGGCTCATAGAGCATAAGTGCACTCTGAAGCCCCCCAGGGCCAGCCTCATTGGCTTCATTTTCCTCTCTCCGGCAGTTTACAGAACACAGCTAATCAACTTAACAACTGAAACCTTCATGGGTGGCCGGGCCTCAAGCTCCTTGTGTTCTGTGTCTCAGTGACATTCCGCTATGTGGCAGGGTCAACACCTTTGCAGCTTTCACAGCCTGGGTGTGAAGTAATCTGGCGTGCTTCTGCCTCTTCATTCACACGTGGGGGCGTACGTGCGACTCACACTGTCGTTGGCATTGGGCACCCAGTCAGTGGCAGGGGTGTGTGCTCTAACTTCTGATTCATTAAACGCTGTCACCCATGTGCTTCATTTACTGTATATGAGGTGGGCTCGGCTTTCTGTACCTTGGGAGTGCAGCAGTGTTGTGTTAGGCAGCCTTAGTCGTCTTTAACTGGTCTCTGTTTCTAGTGAATATTATCAAGTGGTTACGCACTCTGCCATCATATGATGACCAACACAGTGACTGACAGGGACAACCTCCCTATTTGCTAAATAGCCATGCTGATTGTTTTCTTGTTTGTGATCTTTGTTACAAAAGATACTTGTAAGCATAAAGCATTGGTAGCTGTGGTCAGCTTTTGTTAGGCACAATTTCTGTTCTAAACATATTTAAACAAATCAAGGCATGGATTCTGATATCCACCGTAATAAAAGGATAAGTATTTGCGTGCATGTTGGTGTGTCTGTCTGGTTTCTTTGTCTCTGTCATTCTAAAAAATGGCAGATCAAACATTTGTAGTAATAAAATGCAGTGCATTTGTCTTTCCAATAGATGGTGCATCACAAACATTAACACTGTTTTTACAACTCTCATACCAAATGGCATATAACAGAAACATATGCATTGCATTTGTCATTTCAACAGAAGGTGCATCACAAACATTAACGCTACTTATATGCATTGCATTTGTCATTCCAACAGATGGTGCATCACAAACATTAACACTGCTTTTATGAATCCCACAACAAATGGCATAAAGCAGAGACATATGCATTGCATTTATAATTCCAACAGATGGTGCATCACAAACATTAACACTGCTTTTACAAATCCCATACTAAATGGCATATAACAGAGACATATGCATTGCATTTTTCATTTCAACAGATGGTGCATCACAAACATTAACACTACTTATATGC
>JANRMT010062837.1:68699738-68721498 GCA_026402145.1 Polypterus bichir lapradei
ACATTAACACACTGCTTTTACAAATCCCATACCAAATGGAATATAACTGAGACAAATGCATTGCATTTGTCATTTCAACAGATGGTGCATCACAAACATTAACACTGCTTTTATGAATCCCACACCAAATGACATAAAGCGGAGACATACACACTGCATTTTTGTTCCAACAGATGGTGCATCACAAACATTAACACTTCTGTTATGAATCCCACAACAAATGGCATAAAGCAGAGACCTATGCACTGCATTTGTCATTCCAACAGATACCGCATCACAAACATTAACACTACTTTTACAAATCCCATACCAAATGGTATATAACAGAGACATATGTATTGCATTTTTCATTCCAACAGATGACACATTACAAACAGCACATGAAACAGAAACATATGCACTGCATGGTGCACTGCAAACATTATTGCTGAGGTCTACGTTGATTACTTACGTTTTACGTCTTAGACATGTAGCACAGTTAGTAGTAAACTTGTGAAATTTACAGATGCCACTAAAGTAGTAGTACTGTCATGTGTACAGAGTAAAGTGAGATTTTTACTTGCATGTCTGACCAATAGGCAACATAAAAATGCATCACTTCATTTTTAAGTAATAAAAAATACTAATTAGATTACTTCAGAGATACTGAAGCAACAAAAACAATTCAAAAAGACAAAGGCAATCTTCAAAGCTGGGGCAACACCTAGAAAATGCACTTTAATGTTCAAAAATGTAAAGTACTACACATAGGCAAAAAAATGTTATTTATAAAAAGAAGATGGGAGAGTCTGACCTACAGGATAGAACCTCTGAGGAGGACTGAGTGGTTTACACAACATTATTATCATCAAAGCAATATGCAGAAGTGATGAAAAAGGCAAATACATTTTCAGGTTATATTGTAAAAGCTGTTGAATGTAAATCAAGGAACGTGATACACAGACTATATAATGCACCAGTAACTGTGTATTGCACACTTGACTTGAGCATTCCTAGTTTTCATCCTTTTTCTCTGTACATTTACCATTCGTTTGCTCAGAGGTTGATGTGCTTGCTGCTTCCTGAGCAGCTCTTCTTTTCTCTACCCTAGTGGCCCACTTCTTCTTTTCTTTTGTCAGCATCTTTTCGCGTCATAACTGATTAAGTCAGTGTTTGTGTTGCAATTACTTAGTACGTTTTCCTTCATTTTTCACTTAAGCTAGCACTTAAGTCTTCAGTCTGCCTCAACAATGATTTAAGATATGAAGAGGCAGGGGAAATGATGGCAAAGATGAGAACGGCGCCCGTATGCATGTGCCACACGATCACCCTGCTGGCCGCTGCCAAGAGTTGATTCTACAATAATATAAAATAAAAATAAAAAGAGGAATAACCTTGGAGGTCAATCATCACCCTGAAAGCGTATAGTAGACGTCATGTAGTATATGTGTACCAAATTTCAGGTCAATAGTTCAAACGGTTTGCAAATTACAGGCGATTTAAAATCCTGGACAGACAAATGGACAGCCACAATGAGACCACATCTGGAATAATGTGTGCACTTCTACAAAAAAAAAAGACATAGCAGCACATGAAGTGGTGAGGAGGAGAACATCGAGATGCATTCCAGGACTTGTCCTGCTCTGACCAGGGAGCTGACAGCGTGTTGCCGCACCCACCACATGACACACCACGTGGATTGGGACCCGAGTGTAGCGGGTGACACCTCAGCTCTGACAAGCTTAAGGAATGAAGGAGAGTGAAGTATTTTTCAGGTCAATGTTATTTTTTTCACAGTCATTGTATACATGAATTTGCTCCACAAATGTATGTTGTTAAGTGTAGAATTTAAATAATTAATAATACTAATTTTAAAAATGATCCCTTGTTCTTGTGCTTTAAAATCGAGTCTACAGTTTGTCATTTTATGCCAGTGACTATAGCTTCGCTTTTATGAATGCCATACCAAATGGCTTATAACAGGGACATAGCAACCAAACGGACACACAGATACACAGCCACTTGTCCTTTTATTAAGGTGGATATTTCCATCTGTGAAGAATGCAGAAGGCAGTGTCACTCTGGACCAGTGGTTCTCAACCTTCTTGGTGTCATGACCCACTTTTTCCCATGTAAGTGTCTTTGAGACCCGCCATTCAGGTCTCCCCCTCAGTGAATCCAGGTGGGGGTGGTCGTCCTTGGTAAAAAGGGGTTTTATCGTCAAAGCAGCAATCCACCTTGCGACCCGCCATGACACACTACCATCAGAAACAATGGCAACTCATGACCCAGCGGTTCAAACATGTGAATGGATTTGTGCAAATCTTATTTGCATGAAAATAAAGTCATGACAGCCACTTTGAACAGGCTAGTGGACATGAAGCTATCTTAAACTTAAAGAAAGTGCCATGAGTATGTGATAATATGCATTACTTCCAATTTAATCTTTTTTTTTTAAGAAAAGCAGAGGGCACGTTTTCTGAATTTGAAACATTTGCCACTTCTGAGTGGACGTATTTGGTCATTTTTAAAGCTTTTCTTTTTCTTGTTTAGACTAGTGCTCTACAGACACCATTTTAAACCATAAGAACAGACACAGTATTTTAAAAGTTGTAAAAAAAAAAAAAGGGTTCCCTTGAGAACACAATTGCCGATGACATATTGATATATACCATGATTGTGAAAAAATAACGTTTACTTGAAAGATCCCAAAGTTATCTTGTAAGTGTCTAGGCTTTGTCAGACAAGCCCATGTGGAGACGTAATCCACATCTGTTAAATACTCAAAAATACAGATACATTTTATTCAGCAGGTTTCTTTAGATTAAATAGTGAACGCGTGCTCGAGAGCACCAGTGTAAATTAAAGGAAAGTGCGCACAAGATGGAAGCAGGAAGCACTAAATGCAGAACTGCTGGAATCTGAAATGGGCTACTGAGGCATGGAGTTGAAGCAGAAACCAAGACAACTTTAAAAATAAGATATAAGAACCACTTAGATACTGGATAACCAAATGAGCTTGATGGACTGAAAGATCTTCTCTTGTTTATCAAAATTCTTACGCGTTTTGAGTACTGCACAATATTGTAGTCCCTGTGCCAAATGCCAAAATGGACCCTCATACCCTTTACATGGCTCTTTTTGGTGGTTTGCTATCCTTAAGTGGACGGCTCGCCTTTGCCACGCTAGATGGAGTTCTGTTTGTGACACTCTGTGTGTGTGTGTGTGTGTGTTCACCCTGCGATGGTCTGGCACCCTGTCCTGCCTTCCGTCCTATGCTGGCTGGGATAGGCTCCAGAAGACCCCCGTGACCCTGTTCTGGACTAAGCAGATCAGAGAATGACTGACACTGCAGGCTTGCTGTTTTTATAGGCCTCACTGCCGCCAGAGATGGAATGCCAGTTCATACTATAGGTGACTCATCTCTAGATGATGCAACTTGTCAGTACTGTTACATAGCGCTCCCTTTGAAATCGCTGTCCCCAGTGACCACATCCAGCTTCTTGAAACAGTACACAACTCTTCAAAATTGAAGGGTTAGTCTTTGTTTCTGCTAAGGTTGTGCGACCGATGACAAAAGCACATCAGCAGGGGTCTTGAGCACTTCACTGTTAAGTATTGCAGCACCAAGGTTTAGTGTTGCACTGTCATGCAATGCAACAGAGGTGTTAGAAGTGAGCAGATGAGCCTCCTTGTGTGGAGTTGCAGATGTACCAGTCTCTTGGCTGTCTTCCTTCACCAAACTTACACTGCAAACAACACCCCAGGTCCAGATCTCAGCTCTGAAACTCTCGCCTGCCCCCCTCCCTCCACTGACGTTCTGTAACACATCTGCTATCTGCATCATCCTTTGCCTGCACAGTTTTACCACAGGCCCTGCTTTACAAGGCTCACCGGGAGTCAATGACAAGTCAATCTGCCATACTTTTTTTTCCAGTTCCATGAGTCAGAAGCTCTGCCCAGGCCAGTGGACTTTATAGCAGATGGAGAAGTGTTGGTGGAACTGCAGAGGTAGCAATCTCTCAGCTATCCTCCTTCTTGCACTGTTGCTCAAATGCCACTCAAGATACCAGCCTTGAGCCTCTCCAGCAACACCTCAGAAGAGTCAAGGAGGTCCATTGCAGTACTGTACACTTTGCTGAATTGGACAGTAGATCTCATCCCACTCCTGACACCAATGTAGCACTAGTGCCGATTGCCAGACTGGATCATGTTACTTCCTACATGGCTCTTTTAGGTTGCCCAATCTCCTTAAAAGGACTTCTTGCCACTGCCACACTAGGTGGAATTTTGTTTGCAACTTTGCCGGCTTTCCATTGGTGATGGAATGACAGCTCATGAATGGGAGACTCATCCCTGGCGGATGCAACTTTTCAGCGCCGACAATACATTAAGAACCAATGGAAAAAGAAACTAAGGTGTTCTGGTTTTAGCTGACCTTGTAAGTTAGTTTGACTGTTGGTTTTGTCTTGTTTCTAAGCATTCTGATGTTTTACATACTGGAGAGTGTAAGGTGTGGTATGTATAAGACATTGGTTAGGCTGTGGTTTCCAAGTAATTCACCAGTGGGGCTTACTTGCTTCTAATTACAGTCAAGGTAGCAACACCATAACAATTACTGGCCAGGCTAAGATCTGCACTGGTATGCAGAAGGTTGCCGTTTTAAATCCTGTTACTGCAAGAAGAGATCCTACTCCATTGGGCTCTTGAGCAAGGCCCTTAACCTGCAATTTCTCCAGGGGCACTGACCCCACGCTCTGACCCCAAGGGGTATGCGATAACTACATTTCATTGCACCTGCACAATGGCAATAAAGCTAAATCATCATCATCATGCATGATCTCCCAGTGTGCCCTCTGTCTTCTCCACATCACCCACGAGGCATTCATGATTCAATAGTTTTTCTGACATGTAGGTTCTGTGACTGTAAGATGCTGGTTCATATATATGGGACTATTTAAACACAAATTTCAGGATTCAGTGGGTACATGTCAAAATCAGCTCTACTAAATTAATTGTAATCCTTAAAAGTGTAAGCATTGCTTTCGTATATATGCTTTATTTTACTGTGTGGCTGTTCATTTTTCCAATCAATAGTCTAGATTCTGAAAAAAATGTACATTAAAAATATACCAAGTGACAAGAACTAGGACAGAATAAAAACTGAAAACTTCTGCTAAGTTCAGTATGGCTGGTCCTCGCCATTTTTCTAGATTAAGGGGCCAGAGGCACACAGCCCCAACAGAAGATGTGCAAAATAAGCAATAAGCTTTTCTCAGTAGTAACTTACTATGAAAATATTTATAACAACCCTCAACTTTGTAGTTCCTAACCATTTTGTTCTAATTTTCTATTATATGCGCAATATATTTTTATGCAGAAAAATATTGCTTTTAGTAGTATGAAATTGTATTTGTGCTGGGTGTTGTAAGCCTGTGTTTGGGTGACAGAACTGGAACAATTGGCCCTGCAGTGTTCTCTATACCCTTCTGTGTGTGTGTGTGTGTGTGTGTGTGTGTGTGTGTGTGCAGGGGAGCTTGAAGGTAAGAGCCCCTCATTCTTGTCATTAAAATGAGGACCACAATTTTTTTTTTATAATTACACGTTTGCACTTCTATTTTGAGCTTTTCAAAGCCAATGCTATGCAGTGCAAGCCACCGAAGAATCACTAAGGGTCTATTACTATTTATCCCTTAATGACAGCCACAGTATTTTGAAGGAAAAAAAAAGAAATCAGATCATTATAAGGAGTTAACCGAACAATAGAAATTGCACTGATCAGAATGGGGCTGAGCAGCATCTTGATCTTCACTGACTACTTAGGAGGATCAAATCATTATGAAAAAGCCACCACGAAAACTTTACACCTTCTTCTTCCACTTTGAGCAGAGGAATCCACCAGTATGATGCTCCTGGTGCTCCGCTGGTGCGGAAAGAAGTGCATAGAAAATCTTTTTTTTTTAAATTGCTAGTTTTACATTGTCCAGCAAACACCCGAGTTTTGTGTTTAACTCATGCAGTGTTAGTCATCTGTGTGTCCACTTCATGTTATTGTGGTTTATTCTTTTTCGCCTTTCTAAACTTGAGGTGTTTCTCATTCAGTTTAGGCAATTCATCGTTACGTGCCTGGGCAGCTGGTGGATAGGAATCTCTGTTTATTTAAAGATTTAAATCTATTTTGCTGTACTTTGTCAAATGATGATGGTGATGTTGAAGGGTATCACAATGATCTAATGCAAATGGAGACAGACCATACACCAGCATCCTATCATCTGATTAATTTTTTTGTGATGCAAAACACAGGCGTCATCCCAACTGACTGGGAAACAGGACTTGTTGTCCCCATCTGGAAAAGGAAGGGTGATCACCTGGATTGTGGCAGCTACAGGGCATAACACTGCTCTCACTGCCTGGCAAGGTCCTTGTTAGGGTCATCCTCAATAAGATCCATGATCACTTGCTCACCTACCAGTGACCGGATCAGTCTTGTTTTACGCCTAAGAAGTCTACCATTGACCACATCCTGGCACTGGGAATTCTCATCAAGTGCAAACTCAAATATCGGTGGAGTTTCTTTTCAGCCTTTGTTGATTTTCATAAGGTATTTGACTTAGTTGATCGAGCTGCCCTGTGGGACATTCTGATACTTCACAGGATACCCCCAAAGTTGCTGGATATCATGGCCGCTCTTGTACACTGGTACTGTGAGTGGAGTGGAGGCAGAACCTCTGTGTTTTTCCCAGGTGATTCTGGCATTTGTCAGAGGTGTGTTTTTGCTCCTACTTTGTTCAATGCTTTCATGGACTGAATGTTGTGCAGGGTCATGGAGTCCAGCAGCTGTGGGACATCTGTTGATGAAGAAAGATTCAGTGATCTTGACTTTGTCAACGATGCTGTGATCTTTGCGGAGTCTATGGAGGCTCTGATCGGGGCTCTCGAGAGACTGAGTGAGAAATCTGGGTGTCTGGAGTTGTGCGTATCCTGGTTAAAAACCAAGATCCTGGCCTTTAATGACCTCTTGGGCACAGGCATCAGCAGTGTGTCTGACTGTGGTGAGAGTGTTGACCACATTGAGAGGTTTACTTACCTCAGCAGTGACATTCATATCTCTGGTGACTCTCCCTATAAAGTCAGTAAATGGATTTGGAGAGTATGGGGGGTCATGAGGTCTCTGGAAAGGGGTGTGTGGTGCTCCTGATATCTCTGCAGAATTGCAAAGGTCCAAGTCTTTTGGGTCCTGGTGTTTCCTGTTTTGCTCTATGGTTGCGAGACATGGATGTTATCCAGTGACCTGAGACGAAGACTGGACTACTTCAGAACTGTGTCTCTTTGGAGAATCTTTGGGTACCGTCGGTTTGACTTTGTGTTGCTCATGGAGTCCCGAAAAAGGCACATTGTGAGGGAATGTAATTTACGGTATTGGGGTCCTCATTGTTGGGGAACCTAGCAGCTGGACTACACCAAGAGGACGCCCATGTAACACCTATCTGTGGCAGATAGATGGTCATTTCAGAAGGGTGAAACTGGACCACATGTCTGCCTGGGGGGTTGCCAACTGGGATCCTGAACTGTTTCATTGTGTGGTGAGTGTAGCAATAGGCTGTACCAGTGCATGCTCTCCAACCTGACCTGACCTCATACTGTGATCTGATGGCTATCGCTTATCATTTCAAGCTTTGATATTGCAGACTTTTAGTCAAAATAATATACTACTTGTCCCCGTAGTAGTTAAACAGGACAAACTTTAAAGATCAATAAAAAAAATTTACAAAATGTAATAATTTGTATTGAGAATAATTTATATTGATAGCTTTCGTATCCAAAGGCCTCTTGATACACAATATTTTTGGATTTGCTATCAGGGGCGAGAATGTAGCTGTGATCTCTTTGCCAAAAATTAAAAAGCCGGCAAGGTATCTCTGGCCAAGCGGAAGGTAGGTAGGCTTTAATGTCAAATGCTGCTACTGTATCTGATCGTGTCGTATTGTGATTGATCTCTGACGAGACAGCGTAAACCCACATGGGGAGAAGAGCACGTGGCTGTGATATCTCTGCCAATGAGCAGGTACCCTCTAAAAAACATGTAGCTGTGATCTCTCTCTCCAAAACATCAAACGTTACTCTTTAACAATCTTTAGATGATAATGTCTGCTGAACAAACAGGTATCACTAGCCAAGCAGAGGCAAGAGTACGCTGCAACACATGGTGAGAGGTAGAGTAACTCGAATGGAGGCTGGCGCATGAGTGAGGATGGCTCTGCCCGGCTCTCTACTCACGAGGTCCTGCCTCTGTCTCTCGGATTTGTGCAAATAAATTGGTGCCGCAACAAAACTATAATACTTAGTTTGATGAGAGAAATCACAAAATCAACCAGAATGTTCAAGCAAATTATAGAAAAAAACCTGAACTGAATCTGTTAAGTAGTTCTCTTGTGAAAAGTGGACAGACATACAGACAGGCAGATGTTGGATTTCATATATCGAGAGATAATATACTACAGGCCCTGCTGTGGGCTGGCGCCCTGCCCAGGGTTTGTCTCCTGCCTTGTTCCCTGTGTTGGCTGGGATTGGCTCCAGCAGACCCCCGTGACCCTGTAGTTAGGATATAGCGGGTTGGATAATGGATGGATGGATATACTACAGTCAAACGTTGCTTTATATTCTGTTTTTGCGTCCACGAGCAGGTACCCTGGTTGGCACCCCAGCATTTTCTATGGGTCCTTTAATTAGCTAGAAAATATTAGCAGCCCTGGCCACTCCTGTCTCTTGTGAATGTTTGTTTTCTATATCAGTTGTTAATCAAACAGAGCATCACTTGAACCCACCACTTTAAATAAACTGATGTGCTTAAGCAATTAGCTGAATAAATAGAAAATCAATATCTTTATTTTTTACTTTCATATTATTTTCAGGACAGTAGTATTGACAGAACCAATAACAGGGCTAATTTGCATTGTGAGGTGGTTCAAAATAAAAAAATAAATACTTTGAACTGCTGACTGATTAGTGTTTCACTTTTCATTCAGTTGTTTCTGTTAAAAAAACAATCAATAAACTAAGTGGAATAATTTAATATGCCTCGTCAAGTTTCTGTTTAAACTATTTTGTATCAGGAAGTGATCACTAAGATATTTTTGCATTATTTAAATATATTAATATATTTGAAGGAATACACATAAAATTTTGATTAAAATGCAGTTTGTCAGTCAGTCAGACATTTCCCAACCCGCTATATCCTAACACAGGGTCACGGGGGTCTGCTGGAGCCAATCCCAGCCAACACAGGGAGCAAGGCAGGAACAAAGCCCATGCAGGGTGCCAGCCCACCACAGTATGCAGTTAGTTTAAATTAAAAATTTTAATTGTACTATTAATTGTCATTATTTTTTTAAATTGAAACAGAAGCCCTGGTAATTTTTTTCCAGAATACAGAATAGGATACAAGATACAGAATAGCCGTTGGAGGTGACCTTTTAACTCCTTTCCATAACTGAAATGCACTGCCCAGCAACCATAATGGCGGGACTGGTGCTCAGAGAAAACAAAGATGGCCTCTCAACAAGATGCTAAAAATACTAAATGTAGCCAATTTACTTTAAATGAAACACCAATATTGTATTTATAATCTTTAGGTCTCAAAAATCCAAAAAGATGAACAAATAATGCAGGGAGAGATTTCAAAAATGTACTAAACCAACTGATTATAACAGTGGTCTGAGAGAGGAGCAGAATTAGAGACAATGCCAATTGTATAGTTAGTGAGGACCTTCGTTAACAAACACTTGGAGGCCCCTTGTTGAAAAGTTACCAGGAGGGGAGTCCACCTTGAAGTAATTAGTGCTACTGAAGATGGGGAGGGTCCCTTTAGAGTTTTAAACACGATCAAGGAGTGTGCTTAGTCTTGTCATTTTGTCAACTTTACCTTGCTCATCTTTCCAGTTTTCCATGACAGGCTGAGCAGATGTGGGACCCCTGGTGAGCACTGGACCCTAAGCAGATGCTTAGTTCACTTATGTCTTGGGTCGGCTCTTATTAGAGATTAAAAGTTAAATAAAAGCGAGTTAAAATATTATCAGGTGAAAAGTATGCCTCACGTTTGTGTACTTTAACAAGGAAAAGGTCAATTCAACCCAGAAACTGTCACTGAAAAGTATAGCATTGTGGATTCACAACTAATGAATGATCAGAGTGGCAGGTGTTCAGTTCCAAAGCTCGAACCCATTTGAACGCGCCTCTCAGCTGTTCACATGAAGATTTTCCTGTGGTGGTTTATTTAACAATGTTTTAGCAAAAATACACATGCTTGGGAGGCTGTGCACATACGTTTGGATATCTGATATATGAATTATACGACACAAATAAGGTACTGTAGTGTCAGGAACTTTATGACCTCCATACAAATATAAGGATAATTTCATTTTTCAGCCATTAGATTAAACAAAACAGGATAAGAACATAAAATTATCATTTTTTTGGGTGGAATATTTCTTTAAGATAGTAAGATAAGGAAAAACTGCACAAATAAGTACAATTCTGGTATAGCCTTCACCTGCATTTTCAGACCAAAAACGCGACTACACAGCGGAGTTGAACTTGACATACAGACTATAATAACACTTTTGGCGGAGCCTAACAGCGTGGACTGAAAATGTGTGGGTGCGACTTTACGGCACGACATTTTAACATTTAATCCCTTTAATGCGACATTATCTTTCAAAACGTTTAAAATTTGGTATCAGCACCTTGAAATTTGTTAGTTTAAATGCTAATATATATGCATTTTAATCTGTCAAATCAAGTTGTGTCACTTTGATATCCATCCATCCATCCATTTTCCAACCCGCTGAATCCGAACACAGGGTCACGGGGGTCTGCTGGAGCCAATCCCTGCCAACACAGGGCACAAGGCAGGAACCAATCCCGGGCAGGGTGCCAACCCACCGCAGGACACACGCCCACACACCGGCCAATTTAGAATCGCCAATCCACCTAACCAGCATGTCTTTGGACTGTGGGAGGAAACCCACGCAGACACGGGGAGTACATGCAAACTCCACGCAGGGAGGACCCGGGAAGCGAACCCGGGTCTCCTAACTGCGAGGCGGCAGCGCTACCACCAATTTCATATCGACCTTTTAAAATTTGATATCAAGATTTTAAAAGTTGATATCTAGCTTTTGAAGTCTGATATCATTTAAAAGCGCAAAAGATCGATATCAAGCTTGATATCAACTTACAAAAACTCGGTATCAAATTTGAAAAGCCTGATATAATTTAAAAGCGCGACAATAAATTACCAAATGCTGGTATCAAATTTCATAAGCCTGACTATCGAGTTTTATAAAAAAGGAAAACAGATTAAATGTTAAAACGGTCTGCCATAAAACGTAACCTTCTGTCGATTGCGTCAGCGTGTCGGAACTCACCGGTTTGCTCTATTGGGACCTCAGCACACCTTCCTCTTAGCCGAGTAACTCGGTCGGCACTAGGACCCGGTAGCCTCAGTGCTCGTCTGGAGGGCGAGCGGCTCTGCACCTCCACACATTACGGTGCTCGGCTTGAACACAACTCGATGTTGCGATGGGAGTAACAGTGTAACAAGCAAGGTGACGGGCAAGGCGAGCCGCTCGGCGTTTCACTGCAGTTGTCGTAACTTTGTATGTAACTGTGACACGGAAGCTTTTGCTTTGACGCCAGGTTTTGAGCATTTTATTGTCATTTTAACACCCAGTACCGTTGACATCTCTCGTTAGGTGTGCGCAGTCTCGAGCCGCGATTTAGACAAACAGATCTTGAGGTGCGCTTACCCTGGGGATATTGCTACATTTACGGGTTGTGTATATTTTTTGGAGCTGAAAATAGCGCAAAAAGGGAAAAATACAGAAGCAGGGATGCTGAAAGTCACTATGCCCTCCTCCAGATCTGGAGCCGCATCAGACTACTGGATCGACGGCTCTAACAAGGAGACCTTGGCAGATTATTACGAGCTGGAGTCTGAACTGGGACGGTGAGTACCTGCGGGGTCCACTAGCTGGGGAGGGGGCGTTTATTTAATTTAATGAATTTATTTCTTTTGCGTCCTGTCAAACATACACGTGTGAGCGGATGACTGCCTTTGTACTAACGGGATCTCGACGGTCGGCCAGCAGCTGAGCGTGCGGCGGGGGAGCTGTCAACCTCCGTGCCGGCTGGCAAGAACGGATTGCTTCGAGCAGCCGCCTGCCGAGAGTGTAGCCGTTTAAATAACACAGTCAGTACCTCTAATAAAACTACCAGGAAAAAAAAAGTATTCCATGCGGCGGAGCAACCAACGTGATAGAGCTCTGCAACTGCAAACAGACCACAATTTCCTGAGCGCAACTGCAACGTTGTTTCTGAGCAAAGTATGCGGAGGAACCGGATCAGACTGTCACCCGCTCTGCATTTGAGTGAACCTCTAGTTTATATAGCGACTTTCATGGCAAGAGTTAAAGCAGTGCAGTCAAGTTCAGCATAGACGGGCATATTTTAAAAATGTACGCTGTTGGCTACTTCTCGTGTCTTTGTGTAGAAAAGCGAGCGGTGACCTGTGAGATAAGGACCGCGCTAGCACGGCACGATCATTTTTTGAAGAGTTACAAAGTGAGAAAGCATTATCGAAATGTATTCTTTGCAGCTCCACAGATCTTTTGCTACCAGCAAAAACTTAATTCACTTTATAATTATTGGTGTAACACCGATGAAGCCGAAGCCTTCCGTGTATTTATTTGTATGTGGTTGTAGAAAAAAAAAAATTAAAACATTGTAGCTTAAAAATGCAGGACCTTAAAACTAGATGCTTAATGAAGAGCCATCAGTACATTTACAGAGCCCACTTAATCCATTTGGTAGCAGTACAGGTAGCGATCCTGGAGCTGTTTGACTGAATATGGACACTCTTGACATCCACCAGTTGTCCAAACGTGCATGTAAGATGAGTGCCAGGAGAAAAAGACACAGGAACACATGGAGAATGTGCTGACTGCACAGAGGCAGGCATTTAGCAATCCACATCCTCTGCTTGTTGGAAGAAAAATGTTGATTACCAAAAAAAAAGTGATTGCTGTATTCATTCATTTTGGTGTAATGGGTAACAGCATCCTAGTTAAGGTCTAGCTTGAGCTTTGCCATTCACACTTGTTATAACTCCAGTGTGATGACAAAGTTGAAAGGAAATTCCACAGTGAGAAGCTCTGTCAGCATCTCAAGTTGGCCTGTGCTAGTCTCAGCCTAATTTCTGTGTGTCATCTGCTCATCAGTTGTTCATTCCTTCAGAACATAAAGTTAGGAAGCAACTTAAGCTAAGCGGCCCCTGTCTTTACCAGTGACGCCCTACCAGATGTGCCATGTTTGCTTCTTGGAAACTCATTGCTAATTTGGCTTCAGTGATGCACAGAAGATATGCCAAATACTGTATGTTCTCCACTTGGCTTGATCTTTGTGTTGCCCCTGTATATATTAAACTGTGATATATCATGCAAGGTTTCCTAGTCCTCTGTTACTGGTGATGGTATGCTGTGCTGAAGAGAGGTGGTCTGTCTGAGAAACTGTCACTCCATGAAATTTCAAAGGCAATATTAGCCCTCTATTGAGTAGTAAAAGATTCATGCTTTAACACTGCCTCTGTTTGGATGACACCTCTGACATGCTGGGTTTAGTTAATTTGGCATAAAACATTAAAGGTGGTGTTTGTGGGCACTGATTTATTATATTGTTATGTGTGCTGTGGTCAATTTTATTTTTGCAGTAGTAAAGCCACATGCTGATTTCTCTTCAAACCAGCTAACTCAGAGAACTTATTATATCCCTCAAAGTTTTTTATTACACATCATGTAAAATGAATACTTTTCAGAATTATTGAGTGTTATTTATGAATGGTTTCAGTCTGTGTGGAATACCACTCCTCTGCTTTCCTTGTCCTTTCCCCCAAACCCCAAAGGCATGTTAACTGGTGGCTCTGAATTGGCCCCAATGTGAGTTAAACATGAATTGGAGTGCCATCTTCTTTTGTGCCCATTGTTGCAGGGACTGACCTATAACTTCTGCAAGTTCTGTTAATTTGGGTTAACTGGTTTCATAGATGGATGGGTATTGATTTCTCCCAATTCAATATCAATGTGGAGCCTGCATGCGCTGTCTTTGTTGACTGCATGTTGTCCCTCCTGTGCTGCTCTGGTTTTTCTCCCACAGCTCTCAGACATGTGTGTTAGGTTGCTGGAGGTTTGTGTGTGTGCATGTGTCCTGAAGTGTATAATTTTTGAATAATTTTGAGAAAAACAAGATGGTTGGATAATAATGTCTTACTTTTTATTTCTGTATTATTCAAATACAAACTACTATGAAATGTGATTGTTTATATTGGTATTATACCACATCTCTGAAGCCATGGCTCTCAAATTGCACTTTTATAGTTTTTGGGATTTCTAACCACACTCCCAAGCCAAATGTGCACAAAAAGTGAATGTGGTGAAAAGATAACTTTATTAAACTGCTGTCCCACACCTTTACTTGTGGAGCTTTTGCCTTATATTAAGTCAGTCAGTCAGTCATTATCCAACCCGCTATATCCTAAAACAGGGTCACGGTCGGGTCATCTGGAGCCAATCCCAGCTAACACAGGGCGCAAGGCAGGAAGATAGCTTTATTACACCGTACTCCCCACTAGCTTACAGGTGGAGATGTGACCATCCATTTTTTATGTAGACTTTCTTTCAATGCCATAACCGTTTATCCATTTTTTGTTCTCATTTACTCATACTATTTAGTGTCATCTACAGCATAGCTGGAGCCCACTCCCACCTATACACAAAGAGGCAATAACACAGTCATTTACAAGTTTAACAACCCCACGTAGAATATTAAATCTGACCCCAAACTAAATGCTACCAACAGACATACTCAGTGCTTGAAGTGGGCTGATAACATCAAGGGGGACCACACCCCTGCTCTTTGATATTATATACATCCATCAGCATGCTTAAAACAACAAGGAGATCCCCCTACTCTTCAGTATTTTTATTTATTTATTTTTATATTTATTTTTTATATATATATATATATATATATATATATATATATATATATAATGTCTGTAATCACACTTCCAAGAGGAACCCTAAGTGTCTCCTGCTCTTCCAAGTTATATACACTTATCAGCATGTGTTCATAACCCCAAAGGGCACCACTCCCCCCACCTGCTCCTCCAGAAGCATACATATATACATATACAGTAACAATTTGCTCAAAACTCCAAAGGAGGAACACTCACCCTACACATTCAGTTATAAAATTGTGTACAATTTACACCGCGTTGCAATAACGGCCAAGATGGGGGGGAAAAAAAACAGTATCGCCAATTTTGCTTTTCCACACAAAGTATACAACATTCTTCAACTAGTGGACTTAATCATGTGCTTGGCGGTGGCTGTCCCTCTTTTGTGTGCATTCATCCAATCTAAATCTAACTTGAACAACTCACGCATGCCGGTTTAGTACTTAAAATGAGTTTGCCAAAATTAGGCAGTCATTTTTTTTTTTTATTGTGCCCTGCAATGGATTAGTGTTCAATGCAAAGGTGGTTCCTGCTTTACGCTTCATGACCCTAAATTACGTCCATAAATTGGATGGAAATAGCAATGGGAACAGCATTCAGAATTTGTCCTTTTATAGGATAGACCATAGTTGTCTTCAGCTCTTTATTGGAATAAGTAGATTTGGACAGTTTAAGGACACGCAGTTCTAAAAATTCAAACCCCCAACCCATCAATATCTAGAACAATAAAAGTAAAGCAGGATGAGCCATAAGTTGCTACAGCTATTTTATGATTTTGTTTGGTTATTTTCTTTATTTTAGTATAAATCTATACTAATAAAAAGCAAAGCCCTCACTGACTCACTCACTCACTCACTGACTGACTCATCACTAATTCTCCAACTTCCCGTGTAGGTAGAAGGCTGAAATTTGGCAGGCTCATTCCTTACAGCTTACTTACAAAAGTTAAGCAGGTTTCATTTCGAAATTCTATGCGTAATGGTCATAACTGGAACCTACTTTCAACCATATATACGGCCATAGCCTGCAGCTCGGTCGCCGTGTGTGGCGGAGTTGCGTCCCGCATCATTATGCCTCCCACGTAATTGAGTGCCTGCCCATATAAGGTAAATATTCGCGGGTGAAGGACTGTGCTTATGCAAACGAAGATGAGATGGTCTAGTGTTTGGCACAAACTCAGCGAAAGTGCGAGAGAAAACTGTTAAGTGCCAGGTCTGAGCTAACATTAAATAAAGCTGTGGACATCGCAAGATCACACAAGAGAGCGGCTCACGTGAACTGACTGTGAACGCAGTACGTAGAGAACAAGGAAGAGCTCCAAAGAGTGCTGAACAAAAAAACACACTACACAATTGAGAAGGCAGCAAAAGAATATGAAGCGAGTGACGCATACAAGCATATTCATAAGTGCAGCTACTGCGGAAACAAAGCACGGTGTAAACCGTAAGTTTAAATTAAGTTTATAGACACGCTACCACTGGCATTTCTCATGCCTACATGCCTACGTCGATATTCGCGAGATACAAGTTTAATGAGAAGACACGAGGTATAAACGAGACTTTGGATCACTTTGTAACAAAGTTAAAATTGCTGGTGAAGGACTGTGCTTATGCAAACGAAAATGAGATGGTCAGGAATGGAATAGTGTTTGGCACAAACTCAGCAAAAGTGCGACAGAAACTTTTAAGTGCCGGGTCTGAGCTAACATTAAATAATTGCTGGTGAAGCACTGTGCTTATGCAAACAAATAGAAAGCAAATGTTACGTTATTTTTAAAATGTTTCCTTTTCTTTTTCATAACTTCTTTAACACACCTCTTCTCCGCTGCGAAGCGCGGGTATTTTGCTAGTTAAAAATAATCAACATATTTGTGTCTAATTTGTGTCTATCCATCTTGTAATGCAGATGAATCTGCAATGCATCCCTTCTGCATTGGGAACAAAGCAGCAACCAGCCAAGAGCGGAAGACCCAAGAACCTATAAAAAAACAAGAAATCTACACAGTCTCCTGACAGACAATGCTCAGGTGCAGCATTCAAAAACAGAATGACATATTTGTGAAGTTTCAACACAAACTACTGTGCAGTATTATCACACAATAGCTAAAGAATGTTGTCTTTATTAGTGTACTTATATACAGTACATGTATTCTTAGATCCGCTTAATTGTGGAAATGTGGAGTTGTGTCCACTAATCCATAAACTTGATCATGTGTCATTCTACATATTCAGGGACTAAAACTAAACATGGCACAGTAATGTGTAATGCCTAAATTAGAAGCAGGGGTTTGAAAACAGAACTTGGATGGAAGTACTTCCTCATGGACCAAAAATATACTTACCTTCGTCAAAGTGATATCCTTCCTGCTTGTTTAATCGGAAAATATTTTTCTCTGTATTATACTTTGACTATAACGAATTAGCTCAGCAGATAAGATAGATGAAGTGTTTATGCAATTTGTGCATTGGTTCAGTAAAAATGAAATGTTAGTTTGTGTACTCAGTACACACATCACTCACCAGTTGTTTCTTTAATATTCTTTAACTGGAATTGTACAGCAATACAGGCAATTAGTGTGTTGGTGGTTCTTGTTAATGGTACATAGTGGGTGGTAAGTAATTGACACTGGTTTATGTGGGAAATTAAAGGTGCTGTTTCTCCCACAGGGTATAGCTGGTGTTGATCCATGTATGTGTTAAATTGAGGTGCTGATGGTGGCACACCTCTTTTTTAGTATAGCACATGTAATCATTGGTTCTGTCATTTTAGAATAGACTCTTGCATGTTGTTGTTTATGAACTAAATGAATATTGCATTTTATAAATTGTACATAATGCTCCTATGAAGTGTGCTTTGTTGTGTTGCTAGTTGTCCATGTGCAGCCATGGAGATATTTGAATAAACCTGCTTGTGTCTTTTTGTTCTCCTAATGACAATTACTTGTTGCACCTGTGGCTTGGTATGCTGTCATGTAATTACCTAAGGAATGTAGAAGAGAGAGGAATACAAACTGGCCCAGTGCCTCCACCTCACAGCACCAGGGACCTGCATCTGATCTCATTCATGGATTAGTCCTTGTCACATTGTGCGGGTGTTTGCATGAGGTTTCTCTATGTATGTGCTGTAACATGAATTGGCACCCCAGTAATTCAAAGTGTTGATATACAATTCTAGCAAATTAATACAAAAGTAACAAATGTCTTTTTTTCTGTGTTATCTAAGTAGTGCAAGTAGAATATTGTACCATATATATGGACCTGGACGAATTGCATCAGTATGTGTGCACATTGCATGAAATGAATGAAAAGTGTTATGCCAGTGTAGTTTGAATTTGTTGCTTGCTGTATAAGAAGAATCACAACTTAGAGTAATATGGAATTGTCACTTAGTGCACTTGGTTCATTGGACTGTACTTCATCCACAAAGGTTCACTGGGTTTAATCTGTGTTTCTGTGTATTTAATTTAAATAATAAGTAAGTTCAGATTCATGTTATCTGCGTATGTAATTGTTCTTTGCATGTTTGACAATGAAAAGCAGTTGTAAGAGCAGCCATGTAGTGAGAGCTGCAGGGTGTTAGAGAGGTGCAGATTTTCAAAATATGTGCTGACTGTGTTTTCTCAGTGTCCACATGGAGTTTCGTAAAGAGATTCTGCTTTTTCTATCTATCCCAAAAATAAGCACGTTGGCTTCATAGGCAACCGTACATAATGTCCAGAGTGTATGACTGTGCACTGCAGTGGATTGTTATCCTGTTAAATGTTGGTTTAAAAGTGAAAGGTCCTGAGGCTCCAAGTATCTGAGAGCCTTAGAATCAAAAGATATAAAGATTCTGCCATCATATGCCCACCACAGACTTTGAGAGAATGTTCAGAAGGAGGTGGTTGGCCGTTTGGCTGAGGTCTCCAAGACTACAACTGTGTCAGACTTTGTCTTTTTATTTTTTATTTTGTCTGGTGTAATTGACTGGTGACTCCCAAGCGGATTTGCTGCTGACCGGAGTTTTGTTGGCCATAGCTCAAGGATGATGTTAATGGACAGATATCATTTTATTTGATTTATACTAATCAGTTTGGAACTGTTTTGTTTTACTGATTGTGTTTGTTCATATCTGTATCTTTCTGTGTATGCTTATGTAATTAGTAATTTATAAAGGGGTAATTGCATTATACTTGTGAATTTGTTGCAGTACTATGAGCCTTCTCTCAGTGAAAAGCCACTATGTAAAATTAAGCTGAATTTAACTGAAGTTTGGCCAACTCTGATTTCATGGGCTGTGGATTGCCATTAGCCTATTCTTGATGATTAGCAGGTTAGCAATGGATGGATGTGATTCAAAGACATTTCCAGATTACCATTATAGTGTAATTTCCATTCTATGTAATAAACATTTGTTGGGGAAATGACTTGCTTGGAATTGCACATCAAGTCTGTAGTATAGAGTTTAAAAAAACACCTAGTGGGTTACAGTCCAGTTGCCAGTATCAAATAATGTATAACGAAACATAATGTAACACAATTCCATTCTTGAAATGACCTAAAACAGTTTTTTTTTTATTCTGCTAGCAGCATTAGGTGCTAGGCAGAAACAGCACCAGTCTACTTCTGTACAAGCCCACACCTACAGTCATACAGGTTCAGTGTACCATTCCTGCACTTCTTTGGTGATGTGCGATTGAGACTGAAATTCCCATGCAAATATAAACCACACATACTCCACACAGGCAGGTTTCAAACCCAGGACATTGGATCTGTAAGGCAGCAGCATTTACCAGCCTGCCACCCAATAATGTATATTTTAAAAGTTACAAGAATTATTTTCAGAAACTACCCAGATGGGGGAGCAGTTAACCATGTGTCTGTTTTGAAACCACTATAGTCCTACGTACAGATGGTCTGAACCTATGTGTGTGCAGTCATTTGCAACTACTTTGATCAATTTACAATTTTATTCAGTACTCAGACATTATCTGAACCTTCATTACTGATTTTAGAGCACTCTTCCCAAACAGGGTTGCTCATATGTACTATGCAATTTTCTGTAGGGGATGTGGAAAAAATGTAAATGTGCTAATAAACACCCCCAAGCCCATCTTCCTCAGGTAGAATCTGAGAGTACTGCATGCTTGCAGTGTACTATAGTACATGTTTCACTTGAGTGGCATTTTTGAAAAATCAGTTTTATTAATGGGTATTTAATTTAGTTTACTGAAAAAACATCAGCAGCATAAATGAAAAGTTTTTTTTCAGTCACACAGAAAGTTGCTGTTTTATGTTTCTGGTGGCACCTTTACTCCTAATTATGTACTAAACATCCTGTCAGTAAGTTTTTTTTTTTTTTTTTTTAAGATTGTTATACAAGTTCAGCCTATACTGAAAGTGCGAGACAGCTTCTACTGATTTATTAAAAACAAGCTAAACCCTCACCATTTTAATTGTGAGCCAAAAAACAAGACAATGTTTAAACATGATTAAACAGCTTAAAAGCTTTATTTTGTGAATTTTAAAGGTGTTAGATGGTCCAAGGTGCCAGAGTCAAGTCCCAGCCTGTTGCTGTCTCTGTGGTTGTACCTGCTTCATGTGTATGTGCAAACTTTGTGTCTGGTACTGATGTTCCCTGCCTTGTCCCAAAAGGATACAGGTTAAATTGACTGGTGCATGCCCACTAATGGTCTGGCTCTCCAGACTTGACCATGATGTTGCTGGGACAGACTCTGTCTCTGTGCCAGTTTGAAAATGAGCAAATGAACATGAAATGAGTAGACGAATGAGAATTTTTGCACCTGAACAGTCATGGTGCACAAAAACTGTTTCTTCTGCTGAAAAATTAAAAATAATGACTCTTTCTGAAACATTAAAGTTATTACATGTGCCTTGCAATAATTTTTAAAATGGCTGTTGAATATGGTGCTATGTCAAGAATTAGTTCCTGCTTTGCACACAGTGTTACAGGGATAGGCTGCAGTGATCTCAATCAGATTAAGCAGCTTTGATAATTGTGTCTCTGCCAGTTTATTGGCCATCTTCATGGTTCACCTAGGTTGTCCAGTTGTCCCCAAAATGTTGGGTATCAGAGCAGACATTTTTGCAGATGTCAATCTTGTTTAGTCTTCTTTTATGATGAGCAAAAGGAACTCTGAACTTATCTTAACCCCACTTCACAGGGATAAGCTTTGGAAATTGCATATCATGTTAGCTAATGCATGTAATAGTCCTTTGTTTATGCATTATCATCTACTAGTATTGAACAAATGGGAGAAGCCAAGTACAGTCATTCATTCATTATCAAACCAATTTAATGCAAATTATGAGTGCCAACTGTAGTACCAGTAGGACTGGGAGTTGGTCTGTTTAAGGGCACACTCATTCACACACAAACATTCTTATTCATGTTGGGTTGGTTTTGAGTTCAAGTTAAAGGAACCTTAACCTGTATGTCTTTGGACGTGGGAGGAAAACCCCACGATTTAAACTAGTTGATGGTGTTTTTTGCATGTAAGATGGTCAAATGATCTATTAAAATTCAAGCAGTTTTTGCCCTTCAGGATCACTGCTCCTCTTGCTACACTTTTTTTTCCATAGGTGAACATATTTGTCCCACACTTTTTTCCACTGTTTCATACAGCATTCATATGTTGTTTTAAATGTGCTATATAAATAAATTGACATTGACGTACATTCTCCGACTTCCAAACCGGAAGATGAACAGAAA
>JANRMT010062837.1:68721508-68782100 GCA_026402145.1 Polypterus bichir lapradei
AACGGGCCAATCAAGTCATGAGGTCTGCATAGATTCGCATTGACACAATGCGTAGTTACAATTTTGAAAGGTGCATGTCGGGCTTAGCCGTAGGTTACATAGGTAATGTGTATCTATGCCTTGGGCTTGACATAGAAGTATAAATCAGCTTTTAGTCACACCAGAAAAGTCTTCAGAAGTTGTGTGGGTTTTTTCTTCTTTTTGATTCTTATCTTCTTTTTGTGCTTCCTGTCACTTCTTGGAATACAGTGGGCAGCCAGCTGTAATGATATTTACATGTTACACATAGCAGAGCATTATTTATCTTCATTATTTTTAATAAAGAGGCTGACACCATCGTCTCTTCGATCACTGTGTGAATGAGAGTAAAGAAATGACACGGCACAGCTAATAAATAAAATGGCTACAGAGAGAACTTCAAAGGCCTAACTGGTGGCCGTTGATAGGTGCATGTAAATCGTGTAGAGATATTTGTGTCTCTCTTTGTATAGCAACTGCTCCATGCACAATGGTGAGTAACTTGTGGGAGGATCCAGTTGTCGGCACCAACACTGGCACACGTCTTAAATATGTGGTATGGTTTCTTGAGCCTAGTGGTATTTTCTCTTGATGGTTTTGCACAGTTTTTTTTCTGTATTTAAATATTATGTGGGGCAGATGCTGAAGCTACATAATAAAGTTTGTGTTGTTTAAATGAATTGATAATTATCTGAATAAAGAGTAGGAGCAAAATAAAAAAAAAATCACACTCTCACTGAAACTCTATTGGCACACAATGTGTTTTTTTCTTCTTCATGAAGGTATAGAATAAGAGTGATCTTTGTCTGAAATGCCTTTGAGATGCTTCAGATAACTGCATATTATTACTGTAGACAACTTAGTAGGTCATCCATTCAGTCTTTTCGTTTATTTTGAGGCTATCACTGCAGGCTGGCTTACTAATGAGTGAGTAAATGAACTCTGTGAAGACTGTTTGCTCTCCTTTTGCTGGTCAAATAGGCTAATATATGAAACGTGTCACAGTAAAGTCAAATTTAAACTAATCCCCATATTGCTGTTTAGCTCTGTAGTGAATTGTTTCAGAAATCAATGTTTACATGGAAATATGCCATCATAGTCAATTAAAAATTTTACCTAAAAATATAACTCATCATCAGTTGTATTTAAGTTAAGTTACGTGGGAGTGTATAAACCTACACATCCGTTTTCTGAAACCGGTTTCTCTGTTCCATTATTACAGGGAGTCAGCCTGCTGCCCTATCTTGGCCACAAACTAGAGGTCTGCGTGGGACTGATTTTTTTTTTTTTTTAAAACCCGTGCCTGCCCGCTTCCGCATACACTTGGCCTCATTTGTCCCGCTCCCGCCTGCGGAAACACCCTGCTTCCCATTAAGAAAAAAAGTCATGAATGTTTGATAAGATTGTTTAACATGATGTTGAACTGGTAGGTGGCTGAAGCTTTCCCTCTTTGACCCAGTTGTTCTTAGTTGTTCTTTTCACTTTTTTGAGACAATTCTGCTTCTTCAGTATTTAATACAGGTATTCCGTTGGGACTTAATAGTTTGTGAGCACAAGTCTGCATGTCTTTTTCACAGAAAGGAACAAAAAAGAGCAGTGTAAGCAAGGTTTCTTTATAAAGCTTTATAAGTAGGCAACCACTTACTGTTCTATATTGAAATAAAGTACAATTTATGTCAATAATTGCTGTTCATTCCACAAAAATGAGGAAATGGACACGGAAGGTAGGTGCTGTCTACAGTATGTAAAAGTCACGTATATAAGTTTTCTGGTCAGAATAATAGGTATAATACTGTTATAGAAACTCAATTAGGGTTAAAGCTCAATTATTACAAATCTCTTCTTGTTCCTACACCTTTTTGATCCTCTTAAATAAAAGATATTGAAATAGAAACTTTGGGCTGAGAAATGTTGCTAATTTGTAGAGAATGTGGATAGGAATTGGTGCTAAACAGTTTGTTGACAAGTTCTTTTAGACATCGTAATATTTAATTCTAAATTAGTTATTGCATCTTTGAATGGTTTCATTAAAGAGAGCACTGTTGTGAGTATATTTTTGTTGATGCAGCCAATTATCAACTTGCTACAACACTGAATGCAGCATATGGAAATCAGAGTTCCATCTTATCTCCACAGACTATCTGAGTGACCTTGTAAGCTTGCCTTGCTGTCCAGTATGTTTAAAATACATGACTAACCTTTTTTACATTAGCCAGGATCTATGCAACTTTGGGTGCTTTCTCCATCACTGCTATTGTAAAAACACTTGAGAGAATTGTGTTAAGAATGGGCACTACAGTTTAATCTGTTGTACCTGTGCAAGGCAGCGATCGTGTCAATTCTGAAACCTCTTACATTCCTCAAAAAGTAAAGAGCAAATGTTTTCACCAGTTTTAATCATTCTTGCTTCAGACGGGGTTACAAAAAGCACCCTTGACACAAGATTGTAGTTCTTATTAATATTATGGATGGTAGAAGATATGAAAGTGGTTTTCTCAAAGTTTTCTGTCCAAATATCATTTGTGACGGCACATCCGTAATAATTAGTAATCTCTTGTGTGATGTACAGCCAATGGCCATTACCTGGCCGGGACGGCAACTGCATGGAAGGACTTGGGGAAAGAGCATTGGCAGCGCAAAATCTTACCTGGGATGCTAGAGGGCAGAATTACTCTTATTCGATGTTAATTAATGCTGATTTATTTTGTTTTCATATTGTGTTTTTTATTTTTCTATTCTTTATTATGTAAAGCACTTTGAGCTACTGTTTGTATGAATATGTGCTATATAAATAAATGTTGTTGTTGTTCTGGACGGCTGTGGCACCATGGATTCCTGCAAGGCATGCTGGGACTTGGAGTTTGGCATAGCCCTGTTGGGTTCCATGGGGGCCAATGGGGGAAGTTGCAGAGCCTTACACTGGGCTCTTTCCACACTTGGGAGTGATTGATTCTGTGTCCGATTAACACTACCAGGGCCATCATAAAAGGAGCCGCCTCACTCCATTTGAGGAGCCAGAGTTGGGAGGAGGTCGATGAAGTTTGAGTGGAGACAGAAGGACTGTGAATTGGCAGCTGAAGAAAGGACTGTGTTGTGGTGCTGTATAGACTTTGCTGTACTTTGGCGGAGCAAAGAAGAAACGCTTCCCCAGCTGTAAACACACTAGCATGTCAATAATGTACAATATCCTTTTACAGTATTTGGGCTTTTTCTACCATGTACCAGATGGAACAGTAACTCTTTAAACTGCGGACTGACCAATTTTGCCTACTGTGTCAACCAGGCATTGCTTAAGTTGCATAAAGCCCTCACCATACACTGTGTCCTAAAGCTGTATATCCTTGCAAAAAAAATCCACACATTTATCCATATGCTTTGCTTTTAGCATGAGTTGTTGCTTTTGACAGGTTTGGTTTGGTAAGAATGTCAGTCTAGTTTGACCCTTCACTACTGCATATGCACAGCACTTTAAACCTGAGGTACCTGACTTGTGTCCACTGTATACATTTATTGCAGTAAACAAATGGCACTTGGTTGGCATCACCATCGATAACAATTGAAATTTACTGCCAGATAATCGAATTCCCTTTAGCAAGTTTTGCAGTCTTGCACTCTACTTTTTTAATGCTGTTTGTACTCAGGCTCTGCAATCTTGAGAAGGCTGAGTGTGAGACAATATACAGTATACATGCTTTGTAACTGATGTATTGAATGAATGTACATTCTTTTTAAATTTTAACTTTAATTTCTCAGACTCTAGCTCATGGGTGTTGACTGCCCACTCCTGCCCACAATGCTGAAAATAAGTCCCACATTGCAATGTCCTCCCACAAGTCCTGCAGAGTGCAGACCTCTACCACTAACCTACCTAGCAGTCCACTGCACACACACTCACTCATAGCTGGCCAATTCAGAATCACACGTTAACCTAAAACACAGTGTGATATGGGATGGAACTGCAGTACCTTGTAAGTGAAGTTACTGTACTGTATATATTTTAATACATTCTTGTTGGCGGAGAGTGGAGATATATTCCATGGTGGTCAGACATAGAGGTAAGAATTTCACTGTTCTCTGTACAAGTTACAGTATGACGGCTTACTATTAATAATGGAGCCCTGTGATGCACTAGCATTCTGACAGTACAACCACCACTACCACAGGTAATACTACAATTATACACGGTTGCTTCATGCCATACGCTGAGCAGCTCTGTCCAACCATGACTCTGAATTGGATTATGCATGTTTGAGAATCAGGCTCTGTTTGTTACTGGTGATAAGTTACCTGTAATGTAAAGGCTTTGGGAAAAATCCAGTCAAGGAAAGTTGTCTGCCAGTGTATATTTTATGTATGCCTTTCTTAGTGTGAAACTTTTTTTATACAAACCAACAGTATTAAATTTGAAAGAATATACACTAGAACTTCACAAATGCACAAAATCAAGTTAATGCAAATTGAGGCTAAGTAATTAAGAAAGAAAAGATTGCAAAAATTAAATTTGGAGCAGTGTGTGAAAGCACCTTTTCATATGGCACAACTAGGTCTCTCATTTATCTGTCTTTTTCTCTCCACTTCGTCTCATCCACTGTAATGTGCAGTAGCTCAGGAAAGAGTTTGACATGTATCATTTGTCCCACTTACCATGGCACACAGCAGTATGGGAACATGTGAGACTCACTGCTGTTGTACCCATGCTTTGTCCCTCTAACTGTGGTTCCCATACTCTCACTCTTTTTCGGTCACTTAATTCAATTACAGTAGATTTGTAGGTACTGTAGATACAATCTCATAAGTGCTCAAATTACCTAAAAGATACATGTTTTGTGTTCTCACGACTGTAAACCTACTTTTGTCCTGTATAATACTTTAGTTGTCCTCAAAGGGAAATTAAAACTTTATGGAAGCTCAAGAAAAATTTAAATATTTCCTCAAACACAGACAAGAACGTCTGGCTTAGATTATTAGACAGATGCTACCATCGGATAACAAGCTTGTAGTTGGCAGTAAGATGTGATCACATCAGCCCAGTTGTGCCACAGGTTTATATTTAAAGAAATTAACACTTGGATACAGCAGGTCAAGCTTATTGTGTCCAAAATGGAACATGCTGATAGAAGTCCACAGTTTCTCTGGCTGAATTCCACTAGCATTCAAGGTCAGAATGAATTATCCTTGGAGTGTTTACTTGTAACAGAGTACATTTCTGTTGCTGAGGTAATAAATCTTAACAAGGATAATGCAACATATCTCCCCAAGTAGTAATGTGGACAAATTATGTCAGTATTTTAGTGTCTGGATTACGCACTTTAGTTCTAATTATATTGTCCTCACTTTTTTACCATTGCTCATTTACACAGTGTCCAGCCCCCTCCTGCCATTTCCACATCGTCTGACCATATCAGATGAAACCAATCCACAATTAAAATAGCATCTGAAATAAATTATTTCAGCTGGTTCTCTGCAGTGCACAAAATGCCTCATTGCCCAAACTTGTTCTGATTCTCCATGATATGTGACAGTTCAGCTAACTTATTTATTTTTTTATCCTCGCTCAGGATCTTTACCCTTTCCATTTTTGATTGAGCTGCTCCTCCAAAAAGGTTCAATGGGGCTCTGTAGGTGGTAGTTATTACAGAGTTGCCATCTTGAATGCTTAATATACCCCACTTTATGTTTGTCAGAGTCTCTTACATTCTCAGTGTTATAAGCATAAGGTAGCCTTCAGATCCTCAATGCTCACCCTGCTCACTTGCAGCTTGTCCAAAATGCAGTTGAGACGAGCTGATGCCGACAGTCTATCTTAAATGTAAAAATCCATTTCAACATTTATAGTAAGAAACCAGGTGCCAGATCACATTTAATCTTACCAATAATAATTAATAATTGTTAAATAAAGATTATTAAAACCGAAAAGAGATACAGAGAGCTTCTTTAAAAGGCTGCCACCTGCGTGGTACCTAGAGGTGTAATTTTTGGCTTATCCACTTACAGTTGATGACTGTCTTGGCAGCACCAGACCCGAGCTGAAAGCCAGCAATAGATGAGGTGCCTGCTTGCTGTGTGCCATACTCTCTGCTAATTTAGAGTTGAAAATAAACCTAAATACGCATATCTTTAGGATATGGAAAGAAAACCCCCACAGACAAGGGAGAGCATTACAAATTCCACATAGATGGCGCTCAGGCATTTTTAACTTTCTACTCGGAGGCTGATGTGCTAACCACTGCATGACCACATTTTTAAGTTAACTCTGTGTTGAGTCTCTGTTGGTACTTTCAACTTTTAATAAACTGTCACACAGTTATTGTAAGCCAACATCCTCTGTTATATTTAGTAACAGATTAGGATCAGTGTCTTTTTAGTTTGACTTGCAGCACTTTAAAGAAGTACTAAGACAGCATAGCTAATTAGTCAAAAACTTTATTTACAGAAACATTATTTTTGCTCAGGAGTTTTCTCTCAGTGCTGTAACCCTGCTGTCCCTTGCTCCATAGTTGGAGCACAACTGAAACTCAGAACCTGCTAATTACTATACTACCGTCTTGGGCAGTAGAGCTAAAAGAGTTGAGCCTTGTGATGGGAGAGGTCCATGGCAAGAAGTTTATGTCCTTTACAACTCATGGGACAATCATGCAGCAAATGATTTTTTTTAGATAATAGCTAGAATAATGCCTCAGTGGAGACACTGTATATATGACAAATTGATCTTGGCTTTTAATGTTACATTTGTAGGCCAAAACTTCCATTAAGCCACTTTCTGCCATCAATAAAGATTTTAAAGTAATTTTGGAAAGCCTCATTGCTTCATCGGCTTGTATTTGAATCAGAGCCTGGTGTCAGGTTGTATGGTCTCCTCATGCTCTCATATCCTCATGACTGTCAGTTTAGGTGTGATGACTCTTAATTGACCCAGTAGGAATGGGCAAGTGCACCCTGTCCATGTTTGAATCCTTCATTGTGTTAGTTCTGCAAACATGGACTTCCGCTCACTAGCCCTCTGTAATGGAATAAGCAGATTTGGAAAATGAATAATAGTGAAATAATTAAACCCAAAGAGAAAGCAGATGGAAGTACTGACAGCTTCCATCCATCCATCCATCCATCCATCCATCCTCTTCCGCTTATCCGAGGTCGGGTCGCGGGGGTAGCAGCTTAAGGAGAGAAGCCCAGACTTCCCTCTCCCTTACTGACAGCTTAAGTGGCCCAATATATATATTAAACTGCAAATTCAAATAATTTCAAGGAGCAGAAATTATTTGAATTTGCAGTTTAATGGCAAGCATTGCATTTCAGGAAAATTAATTTTCAGTTAATTGTTTAATGATTCATGTTTAATATAAACTCAGATATAAAAGGAAAAAGTAAGCCAAACATACTGTGCTGTAGCTTTAAAGAGTCTGAAATTCACAATGAAATCCTAGTAATTATACACGACCAGTCAAATGGTTGGACATGCCCAGAAATTGCTTTTGATAGAAATTGATACGCTTTTTCAAGATACCGTTAAATTGATTTTTAAATATATCCAAGACGTTACTGGTGTTTCTAGAGGCTATCACTGCATGAAATGGTAGATGTTTTTTAAAAAAATGTATTCTTCAATTATGGCTGCAGAAAGTCATTTTCAGAAGCCAGTTCTTCAGTGTCCTAGTGGTAAAATCCCTTAGCTTATCCTTAAAATGTAAGTGTTAATTGGTCATTAGAAAATCTGTAATTGCATTAACACCACTGAAACCTGTTACAGTATTCTGTTCATTTGGAATTCAAGGTACCAGAATTCATAAAGTTTAGTTTTGGGTTCAAAAAAGATGAAACAGCTGTCTCAAGAAATGTCAGTCTTTATTGTTTTTTGGGAAAATTAATGTTATTTCATGTGACGGATTGACAAGAAACTGAAGCTTGCATTCAAAGGGGCCCAAAGCTGTCTTGTGTGAAGAGGTCAAATTGGATTTAACCAGGATAGAAAAAGATGTGTAAGGCCCAGATGCTCAACTGCATAAGAGAATAAGTACATCAGAGTCTGTAGTTTAAGAAGCTAACACCTTGGAGATCATTAGTTGGCTTCTTTACTAAAAACACACCAAATATCAGTATCAACTGCAACAGATAAAAGACTACTGCAGGAAGCAGGCCTTAGAGGCACAGTTTAAAAAAAAAAGGCCATGTTTGAAGCTGTCAATTAAAAAGTAAAGGTTAGAACACAGACATTGAATGTAAGATGACTAAAAAAGCGTATTATATGCAAGAAGCCAAGTGATGACCTGTAAGGTGTTCATTTCTCAAACTACAGACTGATGCACTTATTCTCTTATGTAGTTGTGCATCTGAACCTTCACCTTTGTTTCCTATGCTGGTTATATCCAAGACATAATACACAACTTTGTATGAAATCTTCAGTTTTTTCGCAATCTGTTGCATGAAATACTCTTAATTCTGCAAAATAATGCATAGTCTGACCTGTTTCTTGAGAAAGCAGTTTCACTTTGGCCGGGACTCACCCCAAGTGACCAGAATAACAGATTTCAGAGTTGGAATTACAATTACAAAGGTTTCTCTAATACCCAATTAGCATTTAAGTATGACTAGTTAAAGATAATCAAAGGGATTTGACCATTAAGACACTAAAAGAATGGCTGATGAAAAATAGGGCTTTGCAGTCCTGTTACATGCGAATAATAAATTAAAAATCAGTCATTTCGAACAGTAGTGGTTGTTAGCAACACTAGTAATCTCTTGGCTATATTTTTGAATCGATATATTGTTATCCTGATTTAAAAAAATCTATCAAAAACATGAACATTTCTAGGTGTTTTCAGACTTTAACTGGTACAGTACAATACAATACAATTTAATTTTGTACAGCGCCTTTCACTGAGTGCAGGTGCCTAGCAGTGACAAACTCTCAGGTAAAATGCAAGTATAGGTTATACTTATTACTGAATAACAGAATTAGTACACTTGGATACACATCTGTTAAAACACACCAGAAACTGACTAACAAATGGAAAACAGCAAAATCAGTCCGTGACTTAATTGTTGAACTTTGGATGGTTGACACCAAAGGAGTTCAGAATTGTAAGAGAGAAAGACAAAGTCAGACACAGACTAACAGACATAGAGACAAAGACTAATAACTGGTAGTATCTCTTGTGTATAATTAAATGCTAATGTGTGTGTGTGTGTTTATGGTGTTTTTGATCAGTTTCACTGTAGTTGCCCAGTCAAAGATGATTGAGACAGGAAGAAGTAGAGCAAGGTGCCTCAAAATGACAGAGTTTGAGAAGCAGGGTTTATGGGAACGCAAACGAGAGAGAAAGTGCTGGGCAAGAGAGGTTGAGACACACGAGGATACTGAATAAAGAAGTTAACAAACACTAACAAACACTTGTTGGAGACCAGTGTGAAGCCTGCTATTCAATCCAAGCAGTGGGGACTGCTGTCTCAAGGAATGCTTTTGCTGTAAGACAATGCCCACCCACACACTGCTAAGAACACCAAGGCTTGTCTGGAGAAACTGAAGTTTGAGGTATTGCCACATACTCCTTGTTCACCAGATTTGGCACCGTATGATTTCCACCTTTTTGGACCTCTAAAAACACATCTGGTTGCGAGGACAAGACAAATCTTTTCATTCTGCTGGAAACCAGGCACTTCCATGCGGGTGGTGCAAGTGCAATGAGAAGGGTGGAGACTACACTGGGAAATGACATTATCAGTTTTGTTAAGGTTTGTTCCATTTTCTAATAAATACCATTTTCTAACTTTAGCTTGACTCCCCCTCTTATAATATTATATAAATTAAACATTAATACTGTATTGTTGCCAAAATATATATTTTTTTAAGTCATGGAGCAAGTTGAGATGTTTCATTAATAAACTGATGGAATGCATTTGTTTAGTCAAAGTCCTTAATGATAGAAATAAAGCAATATAGTCTAGTTACTATATGTTTAGCAAAAAATATGAAAGTGCAATATCTCATATCTCTTTTAGATCTGCACACAATTACTGCGCGCACAGTAGTGCATGGTAAAATGAAGATTAATGTCTGACATCAAATTGAGTTCAGCAGGGAATAAGGGTGCCACTTCTGAGATGGACGACATTTGTCAGGTGTCCACAAAAGGAGATGCCTGTGATAGCATATAGCAGCAAATTGTACGAGTGTGCAAGAGCAAACTGTCACAAATCACTGTAGACCAGAGTTCCCTGGTGGTCTGCCCCACATCCGTTTCCAGTCTAAATCTCTTCCCTTATTAGCTTCTGTTATATGAAGAAACTGTCGTGTAATAATGTTAGTTTGCTAAGTGTTGTTGTAATGTATAATGAAGATAACAGAAATACAATCTCATAAAGGAGTATTATTCACAGCTCGTCTATTTCATAGGCATTTCTTTTAAGTCTTCACTTAACATGGCTTAATATGAATCAATACTGGTGAAATAAAGAAGAAGCCTGTGTCCTTGAAAGAGGAGCAGCTGCATTGTAGCTTCCACTTGGTCCAATAAAACCCTGTTACAAAAAAATAATAAGATTAGTTAATTACAGCTTTGCCACCCTCGCTCTCTTACCGTATTTTGTTTTAAATAATTAGATCATTTACTGACTGGGAAGGATCATTCCCTTGCCTGTTAGTCATATGCACAAATGGGTCTGTAGGCAGCTTTGCTTTCCTATGCCAATTACCTTGTAATACATTTTCCATTGGGAGTTTTTCAGCAACTTCATTCAAACAAAGGCATTTTTCCAACTTGTGAAACCAACTGACCAGTAAGACCTATAAAAGAGGGCTGTGGTTTGAAGTACAATTTGATGGATTGGCATGGGTAGAATTTATTCAAGAGAGAGAAGTCCCATGGGCCTGGAGGATATCTTCATTTACAAGAAATCCAAATAAAGACGTTATTTACAATGAAGAGCTAGTTTACGACAGAATGCGCCGTATCCCTTGACTAGCTCTAGTGAGAGCAATTCTTTCGAACAGCTGGAATATATTTGAAGAATTCAGATTGAAGTTAGAATTGTGCTCATTGCATGAGGTTTTCTCAAGCAACATTACATACTGATAGAGACATTTTCACATTATACCAAGCTTAACTAATTCACTTTCATATATACTTTGAGTTAGTGCAACCTCTTAAGTAATTCTAGTTGAAAACTTCAGTGAGAGTCAGAGCTTATCCTGACAGCATCAAGCACAAGGTAGGAGCCAACTCTGAATGGATCACCAGTAGCATTTAAATAATAAAGGAACAATTCACCAAGCTGACTTTGTCAGTAATATAGTGAATTGTTGGCCCCTCAGAGCTTCTTTCAGTGTTCTTGGCAGGTGATGAGCATAAGGGGTTATGTCACTGCTGTAGGCTGGGGGCTGAGAACCCCAAGTGTTTAAACCTTTACCAGTTAATACCACTTGGTTCTGCACTTTGGGACTATAAGCCTTCGTCTGGAGGAAAGAATTGAAATTCAGTATGCAAAGGGTGGAAGACATCATCAAAAAGTGTGCCAGATTTGGTACAAGTGTTAACATTCCTATTCATTTTAAGAGCTTGTGCTGCCTCCAGTACCTGTAAACTGTGACCCTCAGTTAGGTGTTCTGCACCCTCTTGGTTTCCCCTTACCTACTGAGTGCCATTTTCTATTGATTACGTGTACATGTACTGTATTTAAAGTCTGATGTGAAAGCTTTTTGGTCAAAGCAGTCCATTGTACTGTGATGAAGAAACCCTAATCGACTCCAAGCAAGGACCTGGGATGTTCTGCCATTTCTGTTTATCAACAGGGAACACATGTATTAATTGCAGATATCTGGGGCTATCTGCCATTCACCTTTTCCCTGTCCAACAGTAAATTTAAACAAGCAGTATGAATAAAACTGTTTTTTTTTTTTTTTTTTTTACTGCAGAACACTATTTTGAAAGCAGAGGGATTTCAGCTCACATCACAGGGGCTCTGAGGCTCACAGTGTTAACAGTTGCGCTGCATACATCAGGACGCTATTTTGCCAGTGAATTGTGATGCCACTTCTGTCACACTCATTTTTGCAAAAACATCTGTTCCCTCGCCCCCATCTGTTTGCATGCTTTAACCAAGAGTTCACTTATTTTATGCTTTATTGGTAGCACTTTAGTTAGCTACTGTACTTAGTGACCAAGCATGCACAACTAAATAAACAGGGTGCTGTTGGAACATCATTTTTAATCATGTACATGTTAGAGCTACGACTGACCAGTTTGTTTGGATTCCAGTAAAGTGGCCCTTTACTGTTTTATTTTCCTTCAGTTTTTCAATGATGGGCTTCAGTTATTCATACTTAGTTATAATGGGCCAGTTTGAATTAACCAGTTAAGCTATGTATACTCTACCCAGACTGTAATCAGGTCATTATTTACTCCCAGTCTGCTAGAGCCTGAGGCACCCACTCTAGCGACTGTGCCACCAGATTCCTACACTAGGATCATTATATAACACTTATTTGTGATCAATTGTCTATTAAAAACAACCAAATACAGACAAACAGTATGCACAAATAAATTAAACAATGAAGTAATTACATAACATTGTCAAACCCACTTAATCTAGTTCAAGGACAAAGGGAGCACTGGGTGCAAGACACAAAACAGGACTGGACAGGGTGCCAATCTACTGCAGGGTCCACTCACACATGCACACACACACACATATACAGGGTCAATTTGGAATGACCAGAGAAGAAAGTGCAAACTCCACACAGGGGTCAGGCATAGGGTTTAAAAGTAGGATGCTGGATGTACAAGGCAGAAGCACTGATCACTGGGCCAGTAATTGTTTAGTGTTATTTAATTTTAAATAATTTAAAACACTACTGGGGCTCATTTATACCAACAGCAATACAAGAGTATGATGCTTCACTCTGTAACTGCCAAGCTAGAAATTTTCTTTCTTTTTAGTCTTTATGGTGTGTATTCAGACCATAGTGTGTGTGTGCGTGTATGTGTATGTCTGTCTGTCAAATTTAATTTTGAAAGTGTCACATGGGGAAAGTAGGGAACAAATTATGAGTTTTGTTTTCAGTCATGGCTTAAACTCTGCTATAATATGGGTTTCCTGTTTAATGTTATTTGGATGGCGGTATTTTCTTTATTGTTAGTTTTATGGTGTTTTTTTTGTTATAGTAGTTATAATAATGAAGTAGATTATCTATTTGGCAGGCCAAACCTCTCCAGGGTCTGCATCTTCTGCTTCTATTTGTGTTAATCCGGAACACTGACAAAACTAAACTGTCCATGCATTTTACAACGGGTAATCCACCTGAAGCTATGCGTGTTCAGACCCAGCCAATGTCTGGATGGGAGACCAACCAGATAAAGCTTGGGCTGCTTTTGGAAGAGGTGTTGGTGAGGCCATTATAGGGTGCTTACTCTCTGGTCTGTGTGAGGATCACAATGCATTGACAGGGACAATGTGCTGTAAAAATTGGCACTGTTCTTTGGGATTAGACATAATCCCAAGGTTCTGACTCTGTCCCTGGGTATCTTTTGAAAAGAGTAGGGTTTACCCCAATGTTCTGGCTACATTGCCCACCGTAATATTGTCCATTCTGGCCCCATAATCATCCCCTATCTCCAACTAACTAACTGTCTCACCCCTTCACCACCCAATAGTTATATGTAGTGAATGTACTAGCGCAAAAATGGCTTTTGTCACATTATCCAGGTGTATACTTCATATTGGTTGTGACTGAATTGGCCCCTTACTATGTAAAGTGCTTTGATTGACTAGAAAAGTGCTGTATCTATCTGTCTTTGTGTCTGTCTGTTCATGCATCAATCAATCCATCCTTAAATGTGCCCAGTAATGGCGCAGAGTTATTTCTGTGGCTGGTATCTGTGTGTCACTTTACTGACTAGGCCAGGCAGGTGAAGAAAATGGATGACAGGTTGTATACCTTGTTTTTAGATATTTCCCAGGATGTTCAACAGACTCAGGTGGGAGTTTCTCAAAGTTACACAACAAAGATTAGATTACTGTTTATATAAAAAGCTAAAAACACAAGGATTCACAGAAGACTGAATTTTTGTCCAGTCGATTTAGCAGTCTTAAGGGCACACAAGTTGGCCTTATGAAACATCTGTTGAAGATTCTGAATTGTGATAGTGTTTGCCTTTCACACCTTTTTATCACAATTTTCAATTATGTTTTATCTTGAAACTATTGACCACTTAAATGAAATATTGTGGTTGACTCTGAATGTAAAGGCTGTGTCATCGAAATGAATATGATCTTCTTGATTGAGACAGACTGCAGTTTAATGCAGCAATGGTGTGAATATTCTAACTAAATATCTGAAACTGTATGTTTCTTAGGAACTGAAAAATATCACATTAATTCAATTAATACATTGGGTGGTGAATTAAATCTTTACATTAATTAAATAAATACATTGGGTGGTGAATTAAATCTTTAGTTTATATGTTGTTCCAGGTTTTACTCCCTGGGACTTGTAGCCCCTGTGCCAGCTTGTCTTGTGTGACTTGGTTAAAGAAGTGACTTACTTTCCTAAAGTTTACTTTTCTGTAGCCTGGACACTACTACTGCTGTTTGTGCTTATAAGGTGGTGATGTCAGTGTGCAGCTCTTTTACCATACACAACCTATTTCAAATATGTGTGTGTTTAGTTTTTTTTTTTTTTATCTGTTTATTTTATACACATACTGAGAATTAAAGCTGTAAGGTTGGGATTGAAGCAGTCATAGTCCCCATTGTAGTCAGATTCTGTACATGAGATCCTTCATTCCACATACAACATGACATGAATGGAAGAGTATGCTTTCTCATGAATACAATTTATGGTTGCAGAAACCAGAGCTGCTTGTGGCAGGATTAATATCCATACAACTAAGTGAGGGCTTCTGACACACTGTCCAGGCGCCCTGTTCCTCTCTTGCATCCAGTGATTGCTGGGATAGGTTCTAGATTCCCCCTGACCCTGTTCTGGATAAGCAGGTTAGGAAAAATGATATATGGAACATATAACAAAAAGAATAGTACA
The DNA here is from genome assembly GCA_026402145.1 of Polypterus bichir lapradei. NCBI lineage: Eukaryota > Metazoa > Chordata > Cladistia > Polypteriformes > Polypteridae > Polypterus > Polypterus bichir. Next base: position 68,736,561 of record JANRMT010062837.1, read on the forward strand.
AAAATTTGCATTATGTGTTGGATAAATATTAATACCAAAAGGAGCAGTTGTGATTTATCAGCTATTACTGTTAGTAAATATGTCTAGGTGTGTTTACTCACTAAATGTGTTAAATATCCTAATGAGCTCACTTTTTATGAGAGCACTTAGAAAAATAGTGGAAAATACAAAAGGCAGAGGTTTTTAGTAATATATGAGATTAATAATAATGATAAAAATTGTTTAAGCTTTTGAAAGTGTCAGTTTTCATGTGTGAAAATATTTTGTTAAACAGTAGATTTTGTTAATTATCTCTGCATCAATTCCTAGATTGCTTGGTCCAATTCAGGCAGTACTAGGTGCAAGGGAACAAACAGGCCTAGACAGGTCACCAGTCCACCACTAGCCTACCTGCTCACTCCCAAACTCACTACACCAGGCCACCTTAGAGGGAGGAGGTGCAGTTTTTCACAAGCAGTGCATAAGCTCTGGTTCAGATCCAGTCTTTTCATCCCTAACTGCACCAAAAGGTTATATTGTTAAATCTATATTATTTTTTGCATCTCACAAAATGTCTAAATTTAAGTAATTTAGGTTTTCTCAAGCTGTATCCTGCCTTGTGCAAATCTTCAGGTTTTGAATTTGTAATTTTTAGTATCTTTCTTGTTGGGTGCAGGTATACCCTGCTGTCTGTGTATGTGCTGTAAACAGGGATATTAGAGGATGTAAAAATGTATCTGGCTAGTAGTAAAGAACAGTAAAGGTTATCTGTGTTGAGAGTAAAAATGGAAATGGTTGAGTCATTGAGCTACTGTTCGGGAATCACTTTAAATCATAATCAGGTCTAAAGTACATTTGTTTAGGCCGATTTGAAAAAAGATAATGATCTAGAAGTGTTACTAGGTCAGCTGAGAGGTATCCTCTAACCAGGGTGTCCTGAGTCTGCCCCAGGATCTCCTACCAGTTGGGCATGCCTGAAGCACTTCCCCAGGGAGGTGTTGAAGAGGCATCCTTACGAGGTGCCAAAACCACCTCAACTGACTCCCTTTGATGCAGAGCTCTACTTTGAGCTTCTTCCAAATGTTTGTTCTTCTCACCCAGACACCCTGTGAAAAAAACTAATTTCTGCTGCTTGTATTCACAGTCTAGTCCTTTCTGTCACTACTCAAAGCCCAGGACTGTAGGTAAGGGTTGGAATGCAGATTGACCAGTAGATTGAGAGCTTCAGTTTTTGGTTCGGGAAGCGAGAGCTTTACTTTTTGGCTCAGCTTGCTTCCCTTACACAACAACTGTTTGGTACAATGTCCCCATGAGTGTGGATGCTGCTCTGATCCACCCGTTGAAGTAGTAAGCTTCACACACCTAGATTTGTGGATTTTCCACCATTCCTCTCTGTGGAATCTTCTCAAGCTCTGTCAGGTTGGATGTCAGTTGTCAGCTATTTTCAGGTCAGTCTAGAGTTATTTGATTGGGTTCACGTCTGGACTCTTGCTGGGCCATTCAAGAACATTCACAGAGTTGTTCTTAAGCCACTACTGTGTTGGCTTTGCTTAGGGTCATTGTCCTGCTGGAAGGTAAACTTTTGGCCCAGCCTGAAGTCCAGAGTGCTCTCATGCACGTTTTCATTAATAGTATTTTTGTTCTTTGCTCCTTTCAGCTTTCCCTCAACCCTGACTAGTCTGTGCCACTGAAAAACAACCTCACAGCGTGTTGCTGCCACCACCACGCTTCACTGTTAAAGTAGTATTCTGCAGGTGATCCGCAGTGCCTGGTTTACTTCAGACATGACTCTCAGAACTGAGGCCAAACAGTTAAATCCTGGTTTCATTAGACCAGAGAATCTTGTTTCTGATTGAGAGTCCATTATTTACCTTTTTGTAAAGTTCAAGCAGGCTTTAATGTGTAGTTTGGCCTCTAATCCCAGTTTAATGGAGTGTTCCAATGGTGGTTGTCCTTCTGGAAGTTTCTGTCATCTCCATACAGGTTCTGTAGAGTTCAGCCAGAGTGCCCATTGGATTCCTAGTAACCCACCTTACCAAGGTCTTTCCATCCTGATTTCTTATTTTGGCCATTGCATTGAAGAATCATGAAGGCTACTTTGCTCTTGGGAACCTTCAGTGCTGCAGAATTTTTTTCAAGCGTTCACCAGATCTCTGTCTCTGCACAATCCTGTCTATAAACTCTGCATTCAGTTCCTTAGACTTCCTGGCTTGGTGTTTGCTCTGATACATATTGTCAACCGTGGGACCTTGTATAGACTGGTGTCCGTCTGCCCTTCCTATTCATTTCCAATCCATTGACTTGACCACAGGTGGACTCCACAAAAAATGCAGAAACATCTACATGATGATCAATAGAATGGGTTGCACCTGATCCAGATTTCATGTGTCTTGCAAATGTTGTAATGTGATATTTTTATTTTTTTTATTTTTAATGCATTTGCAAAAATTTTGTGTCATGTTTTCACTTTTTCATTCAGGGGTTTTGAGTTTAGCTTTATTTGGGGGAAAAATTATTTTCAAACAAGTTTAGCATAAGGGTGCAACATAAAGTGTGTAAATAGTGAAGGGGTTTGAATGCTTTCTGAAGGCACTGTAAATAAATATTTTACTATACTCTTTACATGTGGCAGTAACCTTGAAGTTCAGTGACTGCAAGATCCTAATTTTGTGACATGTGTAATGTTCTTTATTAAAATAATCTATCTTTACGGTGGCTGTAAAGCACAGAATAGGATGAGGAAATACAAAAGCCCAGCAAAGCCAATGGAAGTTTGTGACTGGATTCATTCATTTGAGTTTATTTGCTTATTTTTGAGTTTGTTTATTTATTTATTTACTGCTGCATACAGCCTCATCAGTACAGTTTCCACTGTCTGTATGCAGTTATAATTCCCATGCTGCTTCCACGCATGCAACCTGGGGAGTTCCTGGGTTCACCAGCCCAGACATTTACTGGGATACACTTGTTCATACTTTTTATTAGGCCCTGGTAATTTATGCAATGATAGTGTTTTGTTTCTTATTTTGAAAGAAAGAATACATGGTGGTGAACACCAATTTTGAAATGCTATGTATCTTCTGCTTATTTATTTACAGCATCATGTACTCCAATTGCAAAGAAACATTTGAGTCATAAACAACACTAAGGATCACAGCCTGCGAAACAAAAGAGCCAATGTGGAGCAGCTAGAATCCGGAGACATATGCTGCTTGCTTTATGATAACTCTTCCAGAAAACTGCTCAATGCTCTATTTCTCCTGGATGAAGGCTATGTGCCTCCTGTTTAATTGCTTGCCATTCAAGCAAGTGCACCATTTCCATTGTTGTGACTGTGAATTGGATGACACATGGACAGTGGTAACCAGGGTGAACAATTTTCTACTTGTATTGGATGGATAGTCAGTCCGTTATTTACGAATCTTAAAATAATTTTGAAAATGCAAACCACCATGAGGCAATCAAGTTAGACTTTAATTCATTATCACCCATGTGACTGATATTTTAGCATGTATTATGTGAGGTCACCGTGTCATTTTGGGTGCTGAATGGGGCAACTTTCCGCCACAGTTTCCATAACTGCACACTTGAGAAATTCTTGGGCATGATTCTTGGCTATGATCTACAAAAATAAACAGTTTTCCTGACTTGGCATTATGTACACAAGCCCTTGACATATTACAAATTTCTTCTTGCCCATAGTTTGTGAGAAAATATTGTACCAAATGCAGAGAGCTCTTTACAGGCAGAACTGAAAGACGGGGTCTGCGAAAGCTTCACAGTCTGGGTGGGGCAAGTTGAAAGAATTTGTGGAAGGACAGACAGATTGGTTTGTGATTGCCACTTTATTACACATGCTGCTTTAAGAAATTAAGAGTTTAGTCAGTTTGTATCTGCCCAGTCAGTAGGCATGGTGTCTCAGTGACATGTTCAGTTGCATCAAACTCCAGACCCCTAATTTTCCTTCCTGGTCTTGTCACAATCGAGATAATTGAATTTCATATAGGGCTTATACTGTGGCTGGGGTTCAAATGCCATTTGTGTTTCTTTTTGATTCCTGTCGTTATGTTAACATTGTTGGTCATTTGTGTTTTGTGGGTGGTCCCTCAAGAGGCAGGGACATCATCCCATTACTTTAAAGGGACTGCCTTAGGGCTGAGGAAAACCCACAGTCCTTTGCAGTTCATCGTGAATACACTTCTGGTAGTGATGAGTTTATCCTCAGATATCCTGTTCTTTTGTGAATTTTTCTGGAAACTTGCTCTGTTTTTTAATTTCTCTTTGGATTTGTGATTGGAACTTGTTTGCCTTGGATTGCCCTTACATGTGACTGCTTATGCCTCTTGTGCTCTGTACATCTTTATTTTCTAAGAGTATTTTTTGTTCAAATAAATCTTTTATTTATAAAGATACTACACTGGCCTTTTTTGTTACTAGCTGGGGTTTGACAGTTGTAAGTTAATGGATGCTTGGTGGCGCTATGCCCACCTTTCTTCCAACAGACAGATGCAGACACTGTTTAAAAGCACCCAGAAGTATTTTAATTTCTTCTTTAAAGTGCACAAAGCACCTACTCCATCACAATACACAATAATCACAATCCAATAATCCTCCTCTCCTCCCAGCAGCTCTGTCACACTCCCTCTCATCTCGGCTCAGTCTGCTGGGTTTCCCACAGTCCTTTTTATATTCCTTGACTCGGATGTGCTTCTGTCCTGCAGTCCATGTGCTTCCATAGCACATCTGGGTCAGATGAAAACTCTTTTTCTTCAGCCCAGAAGTACTTCAGTTCTTCTGTCCCCATGACTTGGAAGTACCTCCGGGCAATTATTGAAACAGAAGTCTCCGTGTCTCCCTGCAGCGTTTCCTGGTGGCACCCATGGTACCCAGCAGGGCTGTGAAGCCAAACTCCATTTTCCATGATGCCCTGCGGGAATCCGGGGCACCTCTAGGCTGCAGGGAGGACACCATCTAGCATCCTGGATGTGTCAACCGGGATGAACTGCCGGCCGTCCATCAAACAGTATTCCCCCCCATTTCTGGGATTTTTGAGTCATTGCTCGACACTTTAAGCTTGGGAACTCTTTAGATCATAACTGGTACATGAAGTTTACATGTTCTACTTAAGTCTACTTTGGTTGTCAACACCACATTGGCCCAGGAAGTAGGTCTAAGTATGTGTGCCCTGCATTGGGTTAGTGCCTTATCCACTGTTGGTTCCTGCCTTTCAAAAAACATTACCAGAATAGTCACAACTTTGAACTGGATAAAGCCTGTCTTAAAAAGGAAGATTAGCACTCCCAGTATGTTTTCCAATATTCCTAGCACATTTTCATTGGTATTCATTTAATGTTCTGAGAGTCCATGCAAAGAGCTTGTTTAAGTGAAACTAAAGTTATAAAGTGACTTTCTTAATTGGAGCAGTCCCAAGGCAGCTGAGTGGCCTCCTTTTGTTAGGTGTTCCTGCCTTTCCTGCACAGCTCTCGGTCAGACGGTGGCAGCATCTTTACAATATGTACTATGTACACATGACAGTAAACTTGACCTTGACTTGAAGCCCCAAAGGTTTTTTTAACAAGCAGTTATTGTTAAGGTGTATTGAAATTAGGTTACAACAAAGACAATAATAGCTAAGCCAGTTTTGTAGTCAAAAACGGAGTAATGACAGAGGAGCTAACTAAACCTGACACAACATGGGCAGAGAAACAAACTGCTACGGTTAGTCAGCTTATGACCAGATGACTGTTGGATCAGAATGTGCATTTCATTGTACTTTATCATGGATGGGGTATAGCAAACAATGACCCAAATGAGTTCAAGATCAGTCTCCAAAAAACAATTAGTTGGGGCTGTAGTGGGCTAAGAAACACATACACAGGACACTGCAGGATTGGAAAGATATTGTCTGGGGTGATTAATGATGGTGTCTGCTAATTTGCATTAGTGGGAGGATCAGGATATGGCAAAAAAGCTCAGGAGTCCATGGATTCATCCCACTAGTTGTCAACAGTGCAGCATGGTAGATGTGATGTGAGATGCATTTTCATGGGACCTCTTTGAATCTTTTAATACCTTCAAAGGATCAATTAAATGTCACATCGTTGACATTCAGGTTGAAGCAGGTTGTGGTGTCCTTCAATGAATGGGCTTTTCCAGCATAATTTTGCTCCCTGGAATTCTTCTTGAACATAACAGTGAAATCAGCTTAAATAGGGATGTCAACACAAAAATGTTTAAATGTTTATCCGATTTGAGGTTGAAAACATTTTAGTAAATAATTAAAACAGTTAGTTCCCTTAACCCCAATCATAATGCACTGTATGGGGAAAGCAAAAGTTTAATGTAGCATCTTTATCAAATTGCAAGTCAATTATATAAATCATATTTGCAAAACTGATTCCAATCAAGTGTAATAACAAAACAACCCAGGAAAATGGGCCTTGGAACCAGTCGTTGCTGGTCCTTCACATGGTGTATGCTCCAATGGTATGTGTGCAATCAAAACTTACTAATTCAGTAAGTGCTTCTGCAGTGATAGTAGCACCTTTTATAAGGAAGGCATGGAAGCAGTAGTGAGGTTACTACACTCAAGCAGCAAGAAAAGACAGTTGAGAGAAAGTGTACTTTAGTGAGACTGAGATACTGGTGTCTGTGTCTAGAATGGGTCAGAACTGAGGACACAATATGGTGAGTACAGTAAACAGTGTTTATCATCATTTATAACCATTGTCAATGTCAGTGAGCTCTTGCTACTTTAACCATTACAACCAATATTTTTATTAGATGCAGCTGGGCGGCTTATTCTACTTATAGGCGCGTTGGTAGTCTGGTGGTACATAGAGTGATATTTTATCTTTAATCAAAGAAAATTATTTGAGTTTTTACAACATTGTGTTTAAAACCAAATGGTTTGAGTTGGTTTTTTATTTCTATTTTTTTTTTATTCCTACTGTGTGATGACATGGTTGTGGCTTTCTGACTGTAGTTGTGAGTGTTGATTTTTGTTGTTTTAAGATTTTGACTTTCTTTTATAAAGTAATTTGAATGTACACTTGTAAATTCTGGTGACTTATAGCACTGCTGTCTTAAATATGGTTTAGTAGCATGTACAAGTGTCCCTGCATTTCAAAGTATGTACACTTCCCTCAGCAAAGAAATGATTGATATTTGTAAGTTTATTTCTTCCTTATATAGGCCACTTATATCTTGGCATTTTCTTCTTGAGAGGGGAACACCGTGCTTATAAACTAAGAACTCATACCTAGTTGAATAAAGTTCACCTTATCTGCTGTTTAGATTCCTTTTTAGTTTATTCCCCTTTTCACACGTTGATTTGAAACAGCTAAAAACAAATTGAAACAGGCAGCAAACAAGCTGTTTTATAACCCACTTTGTGTGCGCACAGAGTGAGATGGAGAGAGTGAGAGTGCACACAGCAAGAGGGCAAGAACAGGAAAAAGAACAAGACATCTCAGTAACAAACAGGAGAAAGCATCCTGCACATCTGAAACCCCAGCACCCAATGTCTAAGCACCAGCCACATACTTAAGTACAAAACATGGAATAAATTGTGGACCCTTTGTGTCATGCTCGCAGACATTCTAGAACAAAGTGCACTCCACCAGACCTGCCAGTGCTTAGCAAAATATACCACTGGTAGAGTGAAATCAAATCTTGATTCAATCGTGCATCATTGGGGATTGGTGAGTGGGGTTTGTAATGAGCTACTAGGAGTTGAGAGCCACCAGCTAATTTTTGGGTGTGGCACCCTATCAGGACTTAGTTCCTGCATTTTGCCCAGTGCTACTCCTAGATTAGGCTTTAGCCTGTCCATGGCCTTTAATTAGATTACACTTTTTTTTTAGGTTGCATGTTTTATACTAGTGAAACACACAGCAATCCTCTTTGTATTTCCTTTCTGTATTCTGTATGGAACTTTCATCAGTTTACTCCCAGTAGTTACACGCAGACCCCCGGCAGCATGCTTTCCTCTGTCTTTGTTGTTCTTACATTGTGTATCCCAAACGTACACTTAGCAGATGACACTGCTCTATTTCTTTTTCTTCTTATGGTGATCTTCATCGTGCCATCGGCCTCTACAATTTGCTCAGTGCTCAGCAGATGTCACTGGTCTTTTTCTTTCTGCTATGCCACTTCATTTGCCTATCACACTTTGTCTTAAGAAACCCACAAGTACAGTTCACTTTTTTCCTTAATCTGACTTACCAGATCATACCAGGTCATAAGCTTTCAATCAACACCATGATCAATGTTCTACTCTCAGTAGTTCATGAATAATTGGGCGACAGACTAACAGACACTAGCATTTAATATGCTGTATGCTGTATATACTATAGATGGCAGCTTTCACAGTAAGCGATATCAAAAGCTGACAGCCTAGAGCACAAGATGATTAAACTACAAGATTAATGTAGAGACAGACACAGGATAGAGCCTGCAAATCTCCAGCTGTTAAGTTGGAGCTAAAGAGAATGAGTTCTATCTACTATCCATGCAGTAGGAGTTGAGTTAGGATGTGTGGCACATCCACCCACCAATTTATTGAGCCTGATTTATCAATCCACTAATTTGATAAGGAGCAGCAAAGCGAATTCTGACAACATTGGAGCCAACCCTGGATCTAGCACCAGTCCATCGGGTCAAACTGCTATACTCATTAACCAATTTAGGGTGACCAAATAGGCAATTCTTTTTTTAAGGTGAAACCTGGAATACCAGAAGATAACCCACACACAAATTTTAATTAATTAATTAAAACTTACTAGTATAAATCATATAACCTTATTAAACAGTACTGGAGAGATGTTGCTTAACTTAAATAAAATAGAATAAAACTCCTCAATATTCATTATTCAAAATTCATTCTGAATCAATCACAGCATTTTATTATCGTTGTCATCCAGTTCTTCTTTAGCAGTCACAGTAGTGTAGTAGTGTTTTCTCATGATTTGCAGTATAGTGCTTTTCACAATGAAATCCATCCTAATGCCCTTTAAATCTTCAGCACAAGGTAACAGACACACATAGCCCATAGTCATGAAGCTCAGGCAGCTGCTTGTGTCAAGATCTGATCCTGTGATCTTCAAGTTGAAAAGATTTGCTGCAGACTTGAATGGCCGTATGTCACCTTAAATGCATTAGATGAAGAGTAGTTGCTTACACGTTGTCTGTGTCAAGCTATTATTACAATAAAATCTTTGTTTTATGAAATAATGTAGGATTTTTTTGTGGGTCAGAGGAAGGGGTAAAAAGATAAGACTCATTGAAAGTCGATTGCCATGTGCTTTTTAGCTCTCATTAGTGCTTCGGTGCCAGGTTTTCCTCCTTGGTGTTTCTCTTCTCTGTGTGACCATCTGCAGGCCCTCCACAGAGTCCTTGGCTTGTTCGTGTTTCCTTGGCTGGAATTATTCTCCTGGAATTAGCACTCAGATGTTTTGGGGGTGCCATGTCACACGGCATTACCGGTGCAATAAATCAGGGACAACACCTACTGCCTAGATGCAGCTTTGACCCAGTCTCTCTCTGCTAAGGTTAGTCCAGGGAAAAAACAAGCTTCATTGCAAAGTGAACAGAATAGTATGTTTGTGTTCAGATAGAATAGACCAATCAGAGACAAAGGCAGTAGCTCTTTAACTGTTTGAGATTGTATCAGTTAGCTGCCTTTTCCGGTACTTAGTACCTCCATCCATAGTCAATATTGCCCCCTGCTCACTCTTACACTCCACATTGCTCTGATCCTCTCAAGCGGTGTTGTTAATAAAAATGGAGTGCACCCTTTAAATGTGCCCCACCCTTCGATGATTCCTGCCATTAAGCCTTTAGCTGAACTTAACCCTGAACTTGACGGTCAGTTTCAAAAACAGAATGAATGGATTCTTTAAACAATGCAACCTCCAACTTCCCCACATTTGTTTGCAGTGTGTCATATTTATGCAATTTAATGAAACTGCCAACAGCCATAGCACATGCACTTGAAGCTAAGCACGTGTGGGCTTGACCACTACTTGGATGAGAGGCCAACCAGGAAAGCTTGGGTTGCTGAAGAGGTGTTGGTGAGGCCATAGAGGAACACCTTAAGGGATCCCAATGCCCCATTGCAGTGATGGAAACTCTGTGCTGTTAAAACTGGCAATGTCTTTCGTATGGGTTGTAAAACTGAGCTGCCGACTCTATGTGGTCATACAAGGTCCCTGGGCATATTTTGAAAAGACCAGGATGTCTCTGTCCATTTCAGTCCCCTAATCATCCCCTGTTCCTTACTGGCTCTCTCTGTCTCACATGCCACCACTCAGTATGTAATTTGTGGTGAGTATTCTGGCGCAAACATAGCTGGGTGGATGCTACACATTGGTTGTAATTGAAATGGCTCCCCATTGTCCATGTAAAATATTTAAGTATTTAAAAAGTACTATGCAAAAGTTCACATTTAATGAAAACTGTCTTACTTTTGAAATTGAGCTCGAGATGTTCATTGGAATCATTCTAATGCACAAAAGAGACAATTTTGATACTTACTATATAAAGACAAATGGTCCAAAATATCTTTTTTTTATTTAAAGTAAGCAATGCATATTGCCCAACTGGCAAAGGTCATTCACTCTTATTAATGGGATACCCAGAGGCAGATGTACATTCGGAAACTAATCAGTGAGCGAGGAAACCCGAAAGAGGACAATCTGTTGGTTAGAGTGACAGCCAGATGGTAGCCCTAGGTGTTCCTCTGTGTCACCAAGTGATGCTGAATGATGGGTAGCCAAACCTAATCCATCCAAGAGATGGTGACTTTTAGAAGATGAGTGAAACTGAAGTGTGTTGTGCTCTCTGTGAGCATCCAGTCATGACAGTCGGGCCGTCCTGTGGCCTAAATCTGCTTCAACCTGGGACTTGGCTTGGAGTGAACAGCTTGCACCTGCTCTTGTCTTGGTCAACTGAGTCGCAATAACATGTCCAAGGGGGTGTTCTGCTATTCTGTTGCATTTAGCCTACTTGTACCTAAGGATACATGTGTTTACTCCATTGTTTTTCCTTCTTAAATCACTCTCTCTTGATTAATATTTACTGGATAGATAGATAAACGTGAGAGTCATTATATATTTGATGGATAGTAAAAAAGCCCCAGACAGACAGATATGAAATAAACTATATTAAAGAGGTAAAGCAATGCTATACATAAATAAAGATACAAATTGCATTGCATTGAATAGATAGATGATAGATAAGACATTATAAGATAGGTAGACAGGTAGTTTAGTTGATTAGTTATTGTGCCTATTACATCTCTATAGTGGGAATTTTTTTTGCTTGAATGGCAAAGCAGGGCATAAAGTCATAGTAAAAATTCTCTTGCTGTGCTGTGGTACCTACAGTAAGTAGTCAAGCAGCTAGAGTACAGATGGGATTGATTGCTGGGGGCAAAAAATATTCCAGTGGTGTCTCTTAGCACACAGTGGTGTAATGAGCAAATGAACAGGTGGCCAAAGGTGCTCCAGGACAACATGGCATAGAGGGGATGGGCAGCACTATTCATGCTGTCCTCTAATTTTGCCATCATCCACTTTTCTGCCTCTGCCTCCATTGAGTGTGGAGTCAGTCTCCTTATGCATCTGTTCTTCTGGATTAATTTATTCAGGCATTTACGCCACCCCCCCCCCCTTCCCCCCTCCCCCCCCCGCTGGTGTTACTCCCCCAGCAGATCACAGTGTAGCACAGTATATTGCACACTATGGATTGTATTAAAATTCTCCACCACCTTGCCCTGTTATTAATGGACCCGAGTCTCCTTAGAAAAGACCTTTCTTTACAGTGCCTTTCATGGTGTTCTCCATTACTCTGTGCTTTACATTGCAGTGTGAAAGTCAACAACATGTCTCATGTTACAAAGTGCTATAGTTACTGTAAAATAATAAACAAACAGTCTTGTCTCTGCATCATTTATAGCTGGAGTCTCAAACCACAGTGGTTTCTGCATTATTAGTTAGTAGCCAGTTACTGCTGTTAAAAGAATAGATTCAGGTAATGGGGGCGTAGAGGCAGGAGTAAACTGATTTGGGTTAAAGTTACATATTTTAATATAGTCTTGTTTATCATGGTGCCAGGAGTGTGACACCTTATTTCATGTTGATTGGACACGCTGGTAAGAATTTTACTGTATTCTGCTCACATGACAATTTGACTGCTATGGCAACTGCTATTATACTGGCAGATATAGAATTAAGATTTATCAGGGTGGTCTGCCAGAGCAGAAGTAACACAGAGAGAAACGTTTTAGTAAATAATTAATCTACTGTATAATAAAATACTAAGATCTATGTATATGTCCAGCTCTTCAGAACAATCTGATTGGTCAGTTTGGCTTTGAAGTTACTGGTCAGCATGGCTTTGGTGATGCAATCTGAACAGGAAGTGTAAGTGTGAGACACATGAGGAAGAGAAAAGGCACAGGAGGCACACTGAAAGAGTTGCCTTCAAGGATGGTAGTATAAAATTGGACAGGAGGAGAGATGGTTGTCTCGAAAGTAATGACAGAGTCTGAGTAGCAGACCTTGCAGGAACGTGCTCAAGAGAGGGAGCACAGGTCAAGAAGAGATATGTCTGGCTGCACTCACGGCAAATTAACTTTTAGGTGGTGAAAGGGAAAGAGAGATGGTTAGCCAATTAGAGATAGTGAATGATTAGATATGTCTGGCTGCACTCACCGCACATTAACTTTTAGGTGGTGAAAGGGTAAGAGAGATGGTTAGCCAATTAGAGATAGTGAATGATTAGAAGACTAGAACGGGTGAGGCCATGATGGACAATGTAGCATGGACATTGGGAAACACCCTTCCCGAAAGATGCCCAGATCACCACTGAGAGACAGAACTTCAGTTTTATGTCTAATTCAAATGACAGTTCCAGTTTTTACAGCACAGTGTCCCTATCACTTCACTTTGGCTTTGGGATCCACACACAAACTACAGGGTAAGCACCCCCTCACGGCCTCACCAACACTTCTTCCAGCAGTAACCCAGGCTTTCTTAGTTGGTCTCCCATCCAAAGTCTGGCAGAGCCCAAACATGCTTAGCTACAGGTGAATTCTGAGCAGCAGGTGGTATGTAGACAAGGGATGAGGAATTAATCTGACCTGCAGTGCCACACTTTTTGAGTGTAGCTGCTTAAAGCAGCAAGTAAACAAAGAGCAGATATGAAGGTGGCCTACAGAAGTGCAGATCATCCAGTGTCACTTGCATCAGGTCCCTGATAAAATAAGTAAAGAAATAAATGAAGTGGAAAGAATCAGAAAGTAAATATCAGATTGTGAAGAACCAGTCCATTGTTTTGCTAGATTTCCTAGAAAAACTTAAATGCATCCCTCTGTCTGTTGTAAAATATTACAGCCTCACATTTAGGGGGCACCAGTCCAGTAAATGAAAGCTACCATAGAATGGGGAATGGGAAGTAGGGGTACATCTTACTACAGAGTACAACTGAGATATTATATAAACAACTTTTCACCATAGATAAGTCTGGAGAATGTGCTTTAATGCAGGTCTAGTCACTGCTTAGCCTGAACAGATGTGACCATTTGAAAGTACACTATGCACTATTTGCCTTTGTTAAAGGGTAAATCAGTTCAAGACAGGTGGGCCACATAATTGTCCTCGCCTGTACTTGTTAGACCAAAAAAATATAATAAATAAATAAATAAAAGTGAAAGCAGGCTGCACTGTCTGTGGTATGCTAGTAATTTAACACTATATTCCTAAGGGCAATTAACAACTCAAATAAGTAGTAGAAAAAAGTCAAGAATAGATTTTAAATGTGCTAATTAGTCAAGAGGAGGAGAAGGAGAAACAAAAGCTTAAAAATAGATTGTTCTTCAGATTGTAAGCGACTTGGCTGCCCTTGAAGTCTGCAGTCCCTCTCAAGACACAGTGAATTGTTCTTTTATATAGTGCCTTTTTGCTAAAGAAAGGAGATGAAACAAAATACAAAAAATTGCATTGAGCAAGTGCACATACAGCTCTAGTGTGGGCACCTACTTTGTGACCTACTGTAGTTGTTGCTGAGCTCATCAAGGACACCACTCTGTGGCACTAATTGGCAGGCCCTCAAAATTCATGGCATTTGGGTTGTTCAGATAATATGCTTTTAGGCAGTGAGAGGCACAATATAAAAATTAAAATTGATTTTTTTTTTTGGTTAGTGGGCACAAATAATTATGTAGTGTCCTGAGCATCAACTAAATGTTAATGTAGTATTTATGTGAACATAATAAAATGGACTTAACTGTGATGAGTATGTACTTTAAACAATTTGTAGTGAAACACATTATAGCATATACTGACATAATTAAGGCTTATATTCTGCAAACAAATTCATTTCAATTTGTTATACATTAACATGCAATGGGAAATTGTGTTTTGAAGTGAAGGATCTACTATATTATAAAATGCTACTATATATATATTTGGATTATATTATATATACAATTGATTGGAAATGGGGAGCAAAAAGAATTCAAAATCAGAAGCTTTTGTCATTAACTATATCTAATGCGGCTTAGTGTATGAAGTGACTAATATGTTTATGTATTTTCACCACTGTGATGATCACGTTTGTGTTATGCCTGCAGATGCTAGCAAAAATACATTTTGTCAAATAAGTTCAAATAAAAAATAAATAATAGAAATGCGATAAATAATAAATAATAGAAATAATAAAAAGGTCAGAGAGAGGTGAAACTCCCATCATTCATTGGCAGAGCACTTGGTTACAGTCGGTCAACAATAGCATTTATTAAAATAATGTAACTGTTCCGACTTACATACAAATTGAACTTAAGTACAAACCTACAGTCCCTATTTTGTACGTAACCCCGGGGACTGCTTGTGTGTGTGTGTGTGTGTGTGTATATATATATATATATATATATATAATATATATTTCTTCATCAAATTGTACTATTTTAAAAAATGTCCATCTGTGTTTATCAACTCATCGGCTGCCTCCCTCCATGGTAACTCCAGACCTCCTTGAGACGTGCTTTGTGATGGCTTTTTTCATTAGTGCTACAATTGCAAATTCCGAATGATTTAAGCACTTCGGGCATGGCTGGTACTCCACCAGACATGATTTCCTAAAAAACATCTCTCTATTATAAAAGGAAATCCTGGGATGAGACTTTTTCAAAAAGATAATTTCAAGTCCCACGAGACGAGACTTTTGTTAGGAGTCCAAGTCCCGCACTCCTGTCAACCATATTCAACCACTCACATGATCCAATCACCTCTCATTCGTGTGAAAGCTTTTGTCACACACTGTTCCTGTGCGCCCACCTCTCATTCGTCTTTTGTGCGACACACTTCCTGCGCTCGCAGCTCTTATAAATCTTTACGTTTTTCTTATTTTAAGTTGTTTATGAAAGTCCTCTGTTTCATCCTTTAAAGAAGCTTTTCTGGACAGTATTGTTATACATACAATCTATTCGTTTCATTCGTAGTAGTACATTTCTGGAGAATTATTCTATATGTTCTAGATAACATGTCAACGATTAAGCGAAGAAGAAAAGGCAGCGCTTCGGAAAGAGGCCCAAATGCGTTGGAGAGAAAAGAATTAAAAAAAGAACAATAATAATCTAAGTGCAAATTCTGAAAATAAGGAAAGTGATAATCAGTCCGGACCAAGTGGAATTGAAAACCTAGTAGGTCCAAGCGGGGACAGAAATAAAAGACAAAGAGTAGAAAAAAAAATAGAACGTTGTATAGAGGTTCAAAAACGTTGGCGCGATACACATGTAGAGCAGATTAAAGATTATGAAAGTAGTAAAATTTGAAAAGTACGAAAAACTGATAGTAAGTAAAGATAGCATTAGTGCTAACAAATGGAAATTATTACTCTGTGAAATAATGAAACAGCGAAAAGAGAGCGAATATATGGACATAGGTAAAATGACAGAAGTATGTAGATATTGTTCGACTTTAAATTTTAAGTCGGAAACTTATAGATCGTCTAATTCATGTTGCCATCAGGGAAAAGTAGTGTTTCTTCCCAATGAAGAAGCGTATCCGCGAAAATTAAAAGATTTGTTGTTTGGCGTATGTTTTTACTGAAGTGTTACAGTAAAAGTGTAAGTTTAAAAATTATTTGAGTGTTAAATTTCAAAGCCAAACAGAACAAAAATATATAACTCAATGAATACCACTAATGCAACATGAAACATAATTTTCTTTGAATTAATTATGTTTTACTATTTTTTACTATGATTACTTACTCGCTGTAATGTAAAAAGTCTGTTTATTTATTAGAGAGAAAAAAACAATATTCACTCACGGGCAGTTATACATTGCATTGTCACAATATAAGTCCAAACACAGAATTAAAATTAAATGCAATATTAATAAAAGGTTAATTCCAAATATTGATTTTACTGAAGTGTTACAGTAAAAGTATACGTTTAAAAAGTATTTGCATGTTAATTTCAAAGTCAAACAGAACAAAATTACTCGCTGTAATGTAAAATAGTTATATTATGCATATGTAACAGTTCCCATTTAATAACAATCGCTTTAAATTGTACATCCGGTTACCCATACCTGGGGATTAGCAAGCAAAGCAAGCAGGGGGCAGAGACCCCTAGTATTTTATAAATGTAAATATGTTTTGTGTATATAGAATATATATATATATTTTTTTCTACATTACTGTCGAGAAGTGAATTGCACCCAAGCTCTCTTCATGGTTAAAGGTGTTATGTACCAGCTGTCAGCTGCATAAGTTCTGGCCGCTCTTCTCTGTATAAAATAAGGTGGCTGACTGAGGAAGTTGTCTTTATTTGTGACAAACTTTCTTTTATTAGCCTCCATGTCTATCATAATCATTGTTGCTTTACCATTTTGTTAATTCTATTTGATCCCAGACTTACTTGTATACCCTACCAAAACTTACTTGATGACCAGAATTTTATCCTTGTATAGTTTAGGTTCAGTATACAGTAGAAGCTAACAAATCCTGCACTGCATGATTAATTTCTTTGACGGACTTTAGCAAAGTGAGGATTACTTCTGTTTATGGCCTCACAGGTGTTTGGGTAAGATGGGTTCATCAGTGGCACAGCACAAGACAATAACAAAGTATAAGATCAGATTGTCTGTTATGCTTGACATCCCCTGTTGTCAGACAGTCATACTATGTGCAAATATGGACATGCAGGGAAAACACAAACACTGTAATGTGGAAAGGTCAAGAGAACAAGGTGAGAAGCTGACATTTTTTACAAACTTTTCACAGACAATGGAGAAGATGACATACTGTATGTCTGTTATTAGTGCATTCAGTTTGGCACTGGCATCAAATTTATCTCATAGCTGTAATAAAATGTCTCAAAGCAACAAATAACCATGTTTTGCAGTGAACATTTTGCTAAACACCTGTACTGCCCTGGTGCTCTGGTTTTGTTTTCTCTCTTTCTTTTATTTTTGTGGAGACGCTAATCCACTTTTCTGTTACATCCGATGCATGCCATAGGAAATCGCCTGGGCTGACTTTACCTTTCAATATTGTGTACTCATCAACTGATCCTTTTCATGAATTCACAAAGCAGGAAATTACAGTTGGGTTTGAGAGAAGCAAGTAGCGGCTCTATTCTTTTAAATAGGTTTAAATAGGATTGTGGTGTCATTTCCAATAAGCAGCTCTTTTCTTTTTTCTAATAATCTTTCCAGTTGCTTTGTTTACATTAATCTTTGGCAAACAGATGTACCAGTCATTGTCATCCTACTTCCTGCCCATACACTAAATTTCCCACTCTTCTTTGGGGCAGAGATTTAAACAGATTAGTTGTAAAAGTTGATCAATTCCATGATACTTTTGGGTAACACTGGACAAGAGGTTACCAATGCTGTCTTTTTGTATATAGGTTTAGCTCCTGTTATCCTGCATTAATTTAGGAATTGTATCTTATGTTATTTGGATAGCCCAGTTTTTGTCTTTTGGTGCCCTAAGTTCCTTCTTGTTGCTCATCCAAGACCAATTCTTCCAACTGTTCAGTTGTAAGCTACCAACATTTTCTTTGTTGACAAATTATTTGGTATTTTGTAAATGAAAGACACAAGGAACTGGTCTGACAATTTTTTTTTGTTATAAAAAATATTTTCAAATCTTCAATTCAAGGATACTGAGGTGGTTCTGGCCTAGCAGCCCAGAGCAGGAAACAGTCCGGGATGGGGTGCCAGTCTATTACAGGGCCCACTCTCACACACACATAGTGCATGATGTACAGTGAGCAAGAATTAGTGTGACTAAGCACAATTCATCTGAATGAGAAATGAGTCACATGTTATATATAGGACAAATATAAATTAAGAATGGGCAAAACACCAAAATTGAGGCTAATATATGGGACTGTCGGTAAAACATTATGTCTGATCACACCACTTATAAAATAAAGAACTCCTATATTCATTAAATAGAGGAATAAGGTGGGCATTCTGGAAGATGCAAACCTAATAATCCAAGGAATCTCGCATATGGATCTAGCAAGAGAGTGCTTTTCAAGTGAAGGATTGGAGATGTCTCACTGGTTCATGCTGTGAATACTGGTGTGGCAGAGCAGAGTGGGCATTTTTAAATATTAACATCCACAGATATGGTAGGAATTTAAGAAGAAGCTTGAGTATTTCAACCCACACAGTCCAAATATGGGTATCTACAGGGCTGTTTCCTGCTTTATGCTCAGTGCTGCTGAGACATGTCTAAGCTTCAATTTTAAGTATTTTCATTATTTTGAAAGATAAATACAACTGTACATTTGAGTAAGTTAAGAGAGTATGTTATTCTGTGATGATCTAGCATGCAATTTTTGGCAATGTATCCTCTCTATATGTTATTCTGTGATGATCTAGCATGCAATTTTTGGCAATGTATCAAGAAGGGTCTGGCTTCAGACCTCTAGTGGCAGACCCATCTGTGTCTGCTCCAGCCACAGAACCCTGTAAATTTATTCAGGGGCCTGCAGCTAGAGATGAAAAGGTGTGAATTGAAGAGTCTTAGCACAAGGGTGTTCTTACTTAAAAATGTGCGCTCTTCTTATGTGTTAAAATAATATCACAGTGAGTGGTGATTGGTTTTATACCTTTTCTCAGTAATAAACTTCACAGCCCTATGTATATTTATAATTTTTTCTCTCTCTCTCGAGCTTCTGTAAAGTTTTAATTTCCTCATGGGGTCTGTCTGTCTGTCTAATCATGACAACCATGATTAGTGAATATAAATACCTTACTTTTCCAATGATTTTCAGTCGTAGCTGTCATTCACATAATCTTAGTCGGAGTCAGTTAGCCAGTCTCTTTCATAAAGGCCAGTTGCATAAAGTGACACGCTCAGTGACTCACTCCAACCTGTCAGCAACTTACCCTAACAAAATCAAGCAGGTTTGATTTTGCCTTTAGTCGTAGGGATGGGTTCTATGTGTTTGAGAGCTGACAACACAATGCATATAATACAATGACAAGGAATAAGGAATGCGGGTGTTTTAGACCTTACAAACAGAAAAAGCTTGTTTGTGTGATGTGTTGTTTTTTTATATAAATCATGACAGAATGGAGAAAAGATTGTAGCTGAACTCATCATACAGTAGCACGCTATTAGCAGTTACAAAAAAGAGACAAGCACAACTGTGCTGGAAAGTCATCTCACTCTCACTAAATTTGACATGGCCACTGATTTTCAGTTGTGTGAACTGACATAGCCCAGTGACAGGATCGGCAAACTCATTTGACAAGTCCGACATACCCTCTGAGTAGAAGTTGCGTAATGTGACTTTGGCTTTACCTGGAAAATCTCAGATCATATTTAATTGAACATGCTAAACCAAGAAGTATGGTATAGTAGTTAAGGCTTTGGACTTCAAACCCTGAGGTTGTGGGTTCAAATCCTGCTGCTGACACTGTGTGACCATGAGCAAGTCACTTGACCTGCCTGGGCTCCAATTGGAAAAGCAAAAAGAAATGTAACCAATTGTATCATAAATGTTGCAAGTCCCCTTGGATAAAGGTGTCAGCCAAATAAGTACAGTAAATGTAAATTTCTAACATTATGGATATATGAGGCTAGTTGGAGCTTCCTTAATAATAATATAGCTCCTTTCCCTTGCTCAAGTCTATTGTATACATGCATGAAATCCTAACAGCCTAATCCAATTCAAAACCCACCTTTATTTTTTAAAGTATCTGTCTACAGCAAGTATCATCCCAATGTACTTCACAAGTACAGCATGTTAACTGTTTTCATGTATTGTCTTTAACTTTATTTATTTATTTTTTAACAGTTGAAGCCAGACAGTTTAAGCTGCATGGTCAGGGTAACACAGGTGAGAATAAAACCAGCAGCCTTGTAGTTCTTACCTCCGACATTGTACTCTCTGCAAGTTCAGAGTCAAGTGGAGACAATCCAGCTAGCATCAGGTGCAACTTTAAATGGGGCACTAGTGTAGAATATATATTATTTGTTAATTTTAGAATACACATTACTGATTCTTATAACTGCAAATAAGTTTTACACTGTATTGAAAGCTTACCTGTTATCATAGCACTACTTAAGGCAACAGTCCTTGGAATCAGCAAACTGTCTGTTACCTCATGTCCATTGGAGTCACACACTCCTATTACTAATCCCTGCTTATTAATCAATGGATCTGATCAGCTGCTAGAAGGTTGGTGAAGTATTTTCATACAAGGTAATAGTACAGCTTTCAAGATCCCAAGTAAACAGACTTGTATAGATGTCATATCATGATAAGAGAAACAAAGGCTCTAATGAGAGAATAGTAAAGGCAGACCATCACTCATCAGTGACATGTTGGTTAGGTTTCCAGACCTAACTGCAGCTACCAGCACAGCTCAGGCTAAATTGAATGTTAAACTATAACATCTGGCTTTGAATGCACCGCTGTGTGACCTAAATACAAATGTGTGCTGAGGCATGCAAGAGCAGAGACAACAGCTTTGGGAGAGAAGGAAAGGCCTGAGCCACAATGCCTGATTCACAAATTCAGCACTCTTTAATGCATGCCACCTCTGTGATTAGGAGCAGGCGGTTGAGATGATTAGCAAAAATGGTGCTTTATCACACTAGTGAGTTCAGAGAACAGCTTGAGCATAATGTTTGAGATGCTTATTTAGTCTTTTGTTAGAAGTCAAAGTGAAAATATCTGACTAGATAACACCTGAAATAATAAGAACAGGAATAAAAGTCCACTTTAGAGCTGATGGATGTTAGAAACTAACCTAGAAGAGTACAGTGCACTAACCTTGAAAGCCAGCCCATCACAGGAGACGTGAGTTGGGTCAGGTTACTAAACAGGCCTAGGATTGAACCCAGGTTCCAGAAGTTATGATGAAGCAGTACAAGCCATTTCATTCTGCCTCCATAGTGAAAGGAGAAATGGCAGGCTTGCTGTTTTATAGGTTCCCCTGCATGTGTCACTGAAACTACATAACTTTTGCATAATGAAATGCCAGGTCATACTGTTGGTGGCTCATTGCTAATGCCATCCTCTGTGCCATTACATAACCCTCCCTTTGAAGTCACCATCCTCCACTTCTAGCTCATTGCAATGGTGTACAAACTCTTTATAATGGCTGGGTGGTGGCGCAGTTGGGATGTTGAATGCTGCACTGGCAAGAGATACGCCTGGTGGTGTTAAACACTGCACTTCTGTGCAGTAATCTGTCCATCATATATGGGCTGGTGAAACGCCTTGTGTAGAGTTACAGATAGAATGGTCTTTTGGCTGTCATCCTTCACTGAACGGGTGTTGTGAATGACGTTCCAGGTCTAGACTTCAGCTTTGAAACTGTTCCTCCAAGGCTGCTTGGTAACACCTCTATGATCTGCCTCATCTTTCCCATACAGTCATGCTGCCTGCCTTGTCTCACGCTGCTCATCTGGAGCAGGTTGGTACTAGATCAGCCGCACCACGAGCCCAATGGGCCAAAACAGATAGATTGGTTGTTTCCAGAGCAATGGAACTGCAGAGATAGTAGTCTCTCTGCTGTCTTCTTTCCTGAATTGATACTGCTGCTGCCATACCAGATTCCAGATTTTAGACTTGTATCTTCCCAGCAACTCCTCAGTAGAGCCCCACCAAGTCAATTTTAACTGTTCGTGTCACTCAGTGCTTGGCTAAGCCAGACCGTAAGTGCTTGATTTATTCCACTTCTGCCAAAAATGAAGCACTGTGCTGAGTGCCAACAGATTCTTACTCTGCGTATTACTCTTTTAGGTAGATCACTGCCCTTAGAAGGACAGCTTACTGTTGTCATGCTACTGGAATTCATGTGACAGTGGCAGGCTTGCCTTTTCCATAGGCTTTACTGCATCTGGCACTAAATGCTGTTCACTTATTAGGGGTGTCAAACTCCAGGCCTGGAGGGCCACAGTGGCTGCAGATTTTCATTCTAACCCTTTTCCTAATCAGTGACCAGATTTCACTGCTGATTAAATTCCTTTTCCCTTCATTTTAATAGCCCTGTTTTTAAGGATTCAGTGCTTTGAATTGATAATTTTCTTCATTAAATGACAGCCAGACAGAAATGAGACCTGAAACAAGCCAACATGGAGAAGCTGATTTTTGCTGTTAATTAAACTCGTTATTTAATTCCATGGCTTGTTGCTTCTCTCATTTTGCCACAGCAGACATTTCTAAAACTATTGATTTTATGTTTTTTCTAAGAACATCGTGTTTTGGTGACCTGAGAGATCAACCTTACTGAGACCTTCACCTTTCTTTATTTTCAGATATTGACTTGTTTTGTGTCTCACTATTATTTGGCTGCTAATTAAGGAAAAAGAAACAACAAAGGGGCCTGAGTCAAGTTAATAAAAATGAAGGCAAAAGAAGTTAATTAGCGGCAAAAACTGGTCACTAATTAAGAAGATGGTTAGAATGAAAACCTGCAGCCACTGTGGCCCTCCAAGAGTGGAGTTCAACACCCGTGAAATGGAATACCAGCTCATACTGTTGGTGACTCACCTTCAGGGTGATGCAACTTGTTTGTGCTGTTACAATGTTAAAATAATTTCTTGTTTGTTTTGGCTCTAGAGATAGGAGTTGTGCTGTAGTCAGACATGCAATTACGCACTTCACTGTACTTTGTACCTGTAACAGGACAAGTGCTACTACTACTAATACCTTGTGTTTCTGTGGCTTTTCCACTGGTTCCTCCAATTTGTCTTCCACATCCCAAAGACCTGAAGGTTAGATGACTCTAAATTGACCCTGTGCAAGTCAGTAAGATCAGCAGTGGTGTGGCAACCGATTCAGGGTTGGTTGCCTACCTCATACCTACTGTTGCCAAGATAGACGTTTCATTGCAGTAGGTTAACATGTTCTCCCCCTGCTTATTTCATTTGCCTGAAGGCTTTGGGACAGCATGGCATACCAAGTTGGACTTTATGGATTTTTAGGTTTTGGCTCACTTTTACAAATTCCTTTGAGTTGATTCATGTAGTGCTGCCATTACTCTGCTGAAGGAAGGACTGTCATTTTGTACTCCCTGATTTGCATTATTCTTCCCTTTTGACTTCTGAGTGCCTTGTCTGTATATGCGTTGTTGTGAAGCACCTTGGATAGGCAGCAATTGATGGTGCCCTATTACTTCTACCCCATTCTTTAAAAATAAAAACCGAAGTGGATCCCTCTTAGGCAACTGCCTTTTTTAAGAAAGACTAATGGAAATAATCAGCAGCAAAGTTTACAAATGACTTGTGTTCTTCCAAAGCCATTAGCAGTGAACGCGGGCAACTGTTTATTCCATTATGCAGCAAAGCTTTGAAAGAATGTTCATTGTGGGTGAAAAGGCTAAGGAAATGGAAATGGGCCATTTCTAATCTTTATGCTTTCAAATAATTTGGGGTCAATTCAGACATGCTGTTTGAGAAGAGAATGGCGCTTGTGGCTGTCTAAACACAAGATGTGGAGACTACTTAGGAGGATAATGCATTATGCTGTGGCTTGTGGCCAGGAAGACGCCCAGACCTTCTTACCAAGATGCAAATGATACCAGCAGCACAGACAGCTTCCAGAATTTGCTCCAGGGGTGTGAGAATTTATACTACAATGAATCATTTAATGTCATCTTGTTCAGTTTTCATTAATTTGTTGTTTCAATAAATATACTAGTTTTATGTATAAAATGCTGGCTCTCACCGTGTTTTGTCTGATTTTTAGAGTGTGTGTATCTGCAGCTGCAGCGGTAAATCCCCCAATTTCACTTTTGATGGATGACTCCTTCAGATGCCCTTCACATCCTTTAATACCTATCAGCCAAAAACTACAGCTTTTGCATTTGTTTACGCATTTCCCCATATAAATAATGGTTAACTGCTTGACTTTTTCTTTGAATGTGAGTACTCACAAACTAATGGTGTTACAACCTTGGTCTTAGTTGAAAGGTTATGATCTGGTATGTTTTGAAAATTCAAAAAAAATTATGCAGCCTGTTGGCCACTTTACTGATGGCCAGAAGAGTTTAGTGGGTTTACAGCAAAGTGATAGAAAAACCATGTGATAAACACCGTATGGCAGTGACATCAGTTGAGTGTCAAGCAAATCATAGAGAGTGATTAAGTGATGAAGAATGATAAAGAATAAGAACACAAGACACTGAACTTAATTGACAAGAAAGAAGTAATCTTAAATGTAGATCAACTGAGCAGCAGTCAAACATGATGGATCATAGGCATTTAAAAGAGCATCCAGGATGCAGAAATCCAAGGTAACAATTGAGAAGATCATTATATAGTCAGGACTTTTGACCATATGAAGTATTGCTTTTACATTCTTAGATCAATGTTTCTTTGAAAGACGACTACTTTGTAAACAGTAGTCATCAACAATATAATCAATGTGAAACTGAATTATATAATGGTGAAAATAATTAATGTGTTGCCATAATAGATGAGCTACCAGAAGTAATAAAATACATGATAACATGTAGAGGAATTAAAAAAAGTAACTTGTTTGAAAATTTCCAACAGCTCCTTATCTTTAACTTGGTTTTTATTTGCATTTTATTTTAGAACCATAGGTCCTCGTGTTTCACTAGTAATTGATGAAGATTGTGAAATATTGGTGATACCTGTAGAACTCTCGTTATCTGTGTGGAGTTCTCATTTTCTTCTTTTGTGTTTCTGGCTTTTCTTCGGCATCCTTTATCCAGGTAAGACATTGAACTGGATTAAGCAGGTTTGAAATCGGGTGTGAAAGTAAGCTTAGTTCCACTCTGTGTACTTGAGCTGTAAGGGTCAAGGTTGGCCTGAACCTAGGCAATTTTGGGCAAAGGATTATAAGGTAGACTATAAGGTGGATTATAAGGTTTTAGGTTTAAATCTGGCAGCTGGCTCCACATTTAAACTTGGGAAACATGCCTCATCTATCTTCTGTCGACTTTATCTTACATTATCTGAAGGAAAATAAATGAGGCCTGGTTGATGATCTTTATGAAATGTGCCTTCTACTAACATAGCTTCAATATTCATATTAGCCCCATTGGAGACTGTGAAGAAAGATTCACAATGTCTGATCAGGTCATTTTTTCTTAAAAAAAAAAAAGGGGCATAATTGACTTCTTAGGTCACAGTAAGGGAAAGGCCACACGTCGTCATTTTTCTGTACATTCCGTACTGCCTCAGATGTCATCAGAGGCAGGGGAGAGGGCCATTGGCATGCTGTAAGTAAACATGTCATGTGCCAGTATTCAGAGACACCGTGGATTAATCTATACTACAGTGTTCTAATGGCAGACCAGGTTTCAGCAGACCCAAGGTCTGGTCCATCTTGATGGATCACACCAGAGAAGGACTCGCCCATATGAGCGACTGCCACCTGGACCTCTGCTGAAACTTCCAGCAGAAACGGTGCCCACATCAGTGATAGGATACTAGGGGACAGACATCATGGTGCTGCTTTTAGATCAAGGTGACCTGTCAGTGGCTGTCTACTCATATCTCCTACATGACTGACCCTGAGGAAGGAATGCTGCTGTGCAGTTGCTGCCTTGGCCTGCTTTCTCTCCTGGCTTTAACCCAACAAAGCACCATTGGATGACAGAACATCCAAAGATGTGACCCTCTCCTTCTGCCAGTGACCAGGAAGTTTGTTTGAACCTTTGGCAGAAATGGAATAATGTCCTACAACTACTGATCCAGAGGCTCTGCAAATGTGGTAAGCAGTGCAAGAGGTAGTCAGTCCAGATACTGATGGACTGTAAGACGGCTCTTATCTTTAAATGCTCTGTGTGTATATATGTATGTATGTATATATATATATATATTGTGGAGGACTGCCGGCTTCTCATGCCGGTCCTCACCCCCAGGCCGCCAGGAGGAGCTCTCCCGACAGCAGGATAGTGCCCCGAGGTCCAGCAGGGCCTCATGGACTTTGTAGTATTTATACACAGCCCTGCTGGATACCTTGGGGGCCACCAGGAGTCACTGTGGGGGGGCTTATGGGCTCTTTTGTGCCTTATGACCCGGGTGTACGTCACAAGGGAAGGAACGACATGCTCCCGGGTTGAAGTGGTGGATTGATTGCCCTGACCTGGAAGGAATAAGAAACTGTGGACTGCTGGGACAGGAACACCTCCGGGTCAGGGGCTATAAAAGGACGAAGGCTCAGTCCAGACGCTGAGCTGTGCTGGGAGGTAGAGGAGCAAAGTGTCTGGGCGAGGAGGAGTGATTATAGTGTTGCATTTGATTTATAATTAATGAGTAGTGTGGAAGGTGCTTGGTGCACTGTGTTAAAAGAAAATAAAAAGTCATGGACTTTTACCTGGTGTCTGGAGTTGTACCTAAGGGTTCAAGGGAGCACTAGCGCCCCCTACTGCCACAATATATATATATATAATATATATATATATATATATATTGTGGAGCCGACCCGGACACAGACAGGCAGACATGTTGTAAATCACCACCACACGTATTTATTTACAATTATTTACACAAGTTCATGTGCACAACAAACCCCAACTCAGTCCTGGCCACTCAATGCCTTCTTCGGGCCGCCTCCACTCTCTTCTGCCTCGTCCTTCTTCCACCCGACTCTAGCCCTGAATGAAGGGAGACAGCCCCTTTTATCCATGTCCCGGATGAGCTCCAGGTGTTTCCGACACTCCCCCGTTGGCCACGCCCCAGCATAGCGGAAGTGCCGGCTGTTCTCCCGGCAGCTCTCCGGGTGTCCTTTTAATTCTTCCCCCCCAGCACTTCCTGGTGTGGCGGAAGTGCTGAGGTAACAGGTCTCCAAGGCATTGAGGCGCCTCCTGGCGGTGACCACGGGCCCCTACAGGGCGGGGCTTCCATGCCCTCAACCCGTGGCCCCCAAAGCAACCAGGATGGCAGCCCCCACGTGATCCAGGGTGGGCTCAGACCCACATCCGGTCCCTGACGGCGTCCCGGCCGGGTCATTGCCCCTGGCATCCCTGACATAATAAATATATATATATATATATATATATATATATATATATATAATATATGTGTATGTATATGTATGTAATATATATAATATAGTGTATAGATAGACAGATAAGTGGTTTTTTTTTTTTTTTTGTGTGTGTCCATGGAAGATAATAGTCTGCCTTCAGTAGATGTACTTTAGAGTGGGTGCACTCCTGCAAAGGCCCTTTAATCTATAATTCATTAGTTTTCTTGCAACTGCTGAGTAAATTATACACATTCTGTTTTTAGTGCATGAAAGACACTTGAACTTAAATCAGTAGATGGTCTAGAACTGTGAAGCTACACATGATATTCAGGATTAATCTCAGGGATCACCATTTAAAATTCTCTTTGCTGCTGGGCAATCATCCAGGAAGGGCAAATGCAATCTTGTCAAAGAGCACAGACGTTTTATGCAGAATGTTTCATATCTTAGAGACCTGGGGATTTAAAAAAGGAAAATATTCTTTTGTTGAGTTTTGATGTCATTATTTTGTATATGATTTTGGGAGAAGTAAGGCCAAGAATGTGATGCTAAGACCCTCCACGGGAGGCCCTTATCTGTTTCTGTTTGGCGCTTGACTGCATTTGTGTGCAGTTTTCACAGTGAGTAAAAGCATTAGACCTTTCTGTGTAGGTAGGTCAGTATTGTCGCTGTCAACCAAGTAAAAACAAATGCTAAATAAATTGGGACTGATAAAATTTCATCTTCATGGGGTTGACAGTTTAGATTATTGTCTTAAGATAAGAAAGCTTCCATTTCAAAAACATCTCCTTGACTACAGCAGATTTCACACTCTAGGCAAAGACTGGAAATTGAAAATTTTTGAAATTATTAAAACTGTGAATTGAAAATTAGTACACACCAATAAAAGTAGGGAGGAATATTTCGGACAAAATTAAATAAATAAATAAATGCGTAAATAAATAAAAGTACTGTGAAATGTGAGCATAAATAAATACATTTGTTATGAAATAAGAGCCTAAATAAATAAATATGTCATGAAATGAGAGCATAAATAAATAAATGTGTCACGAAATATGTTTTTTGTTGCTTATTTATTTCATTTTGTCCGTAACATTCCTGCAAACCGTCATGAAATACGACTTGAAATAAAACTGTCACTTTCACTCATCAAAGTTGAGAGGGTGGGCTCTAACACGCCCTCTAGTTACTGATTGGTGAATCGATAGCACAAGAATTAATTAGAAAAATGCTTACTACTGCCGATGAAATGGATTCTGCCGAAGATATTGCGTATTTCAGAGTGAGAATTGAAGATTTATCGGAAGAAATTACAATGTTGGCGGCCCTTTTAGACTCCGATGTAGATGAAACTATTTCTGAAGAACAGGTGGAACGGACAGTTCCCTGCTCTGGACGTCCATCCTTTGACATTCCAGCTGAGTCAATAGAACACCTTCTGTTATGCGGTTTAAAAGTACGACAGATTGCAGATCTATATGGTGTATCGGAGAAGACGATCACAAGGCGATAATTTCATAAATAGTTTCATCTATATCGGAGTCTAAAAGGGCCGCCAACATTGTAATTTCTTCCGATAAATCTTCAGTTCTCTCTCTGAAATACGTAATATCTTCGGCAGAATCCATTTCATCGGCAGTAGTAAGCATTTTTCGAATTAATTCTTGCGCTATCGATTCACCAATCAGTAACTAGAGGGCGTGTTAGAGCCCACCTTCTCATCTTTGACGAGTGAAAGTGACAGTTTTATTTCAAGTCGTATTTCATGACGGTTTGCAGGAATGTTACGGACAAAATGAAATAAATAAGCAACAAAAAACATATTTCGTGACAAATTTATTTAAGCTCTCATTTCATGACATTTATTTATTTAGGCTCTCATTTCATGACACATTCATTTATTTATGTTCACATTTCACAGTACTTTTATTTATTTACGCATTTATTTATTTATTTTATTTTGTCTGAAGTATTCCTCCATATAAAATTGATAAATCTTTATTTACTTCTCTACCAAATCTGCATTCACAATGATGGATTTTTGCCAAACTGTAGACGTTTGAAGCCCCAGTGTGGTTTATGAGTCTTGTCTCTTCTTGCTTAGTAAACACACTAGTCAGAAGGGATATTAAACTTGATGCCTGAGTTGCTGATCTCTTACCTGAGTAAGTTTAAATTACAGGGTATGTCAAATAAGATGACTGCTCAATGAATTTACAGCATTTTCACAATTCTAAAAGTATCACAAGCTCGGCCCTTTTTCTGACAGCCATTAATTCACTGCCTGTGCCTGCATGAAATCTCTACAGGTACGGCGAGTTCAACAACAGCCTTGGCTCAGTTTACCCTTTTCTCCATTCTGTTATGGTATGTAAAATGCGAGAAATCAGACAGACAAGCCTCTCTCTTGTATGAGTCAGGTCCAACTTCTTAACTGCATTGTACTTCTGGTTGTGCAGTCATTTGTTTTCAGCACTTTCATACAAAGAACCCAACCCTATGACTTAAGAAAAAAATAAATGTGATTTTGTTGGGGCGAGCTGCAGACTGATTGGACTGAGCTGCTTGATATTTCAGACTACATGACTGGTAGTCACAGGAGTGAGCTGTAGCTGTCTCCAACTCTCTAAAATCATTTAAATAAGTCTTTGACTTAAACTTGCTGGAAACATTGTGTAATGTGATGTGGCTGTAAAGTGGTGGTTCTTAAACTTTTTTCTCACACCAACAATTGCTGTGAAGCATCATCCATGGCATCCTTCCCCTTTGTGGAACTGCTGCTGATTGTCATTCTTCCTGGTTCTTCCTTGGCCAACAATGTTGCTGATTACCCGAAGGAATTTCTTTTTCCCCTGGCAAAATGCCACCCATCTCAAGGCATTCCGTAAGCCATATGTGGCCCTTTCTCATTCAGTACTATTGTAATTCATGACACCGAGTGACCCCTCAGTTTAAGAAACACTGCCTTGAAGGAACATATTCAAGTAATAGGAGCATAGAGAAAGAGTAAGGAGTATACTGATTTGTGGTTTGTTTTTATTAAAATGGTGTTATGTATTTTGGTACATTCTTGTTTGTTATGGTACTGGACAGTGGTGACATGTTGGGTCATATGGAAATTAGAATGTCACATGCCAATGGCCATTATTAACACATTTAAACACACTTTAGGACCTCTTGTTAATCTTTCTCTCCATCACATTAGGTCAAAAGTTAACTCACTGCTGCTTCAACCTTGTAGTTAATGTGCTTTACTAAAAGGCACTATATTAGTAGAAATCAATGCTTCCCATTGACCTAATAACCCTTCATGGCCTGCATAGTTATTTAATGTGGTCAAACCCATTAAAAACAAACTGAAAGGTGTTTGTTCATTTATTTTTCTTAGGTTGAAATTTTTGAATGTAGTCCAGGTTAGCAGGACTCAAAGCCATTACTGGTAGTAATGGACAGGGCAGAGTCACTCATTAATCTAAGTGCAGACGAAAAGCCATGCAGACTCAACAAGGACAGAATCTGTATCAGGATTTGAACCCTCAACTCTAGGCAAGCCCAAAGCTTTAAAATGTTCATTATAATTTAATAACAGACATCTTTATGCCAATCTGTTTGTTTTCATCCTGTATGAGGTTGTCCGGTAAGGAAGGGGTCAGACTATTTTTTTTTTTTGTGAGCCACATAAATCACTCAGACTTTACAGGAAATGGAGTCCAAGCTAATGAAGGCCTGGAAGTTGGACTGTAAGATATCATTATTAACTGGGTGGATGACAATCACTCATGAGTCATCTAAGTGACACATTTGCCGAATGGTATTAGGAAGTCAGAAAGAAGAAGTTTGGATGTGTGCAATCATCTGCGCCTGCTGCATCCTTGACGGCTTGAGGAATTCCTTCATGTTACATCAAAATAAAATGTGCAATGAACCAGAAATGTTCTGCGTTTCTGTATGATTTAGATCTGAATGAGCAATGGGAGTACCTGTATGTGTGTATCTGTATCCTAAATATAGTGGTGAGGGGGTGCAGCTTTTGTTTTGAATGAGTTTTTTTCTTTTTTTGCTATAGACGTGCGAGTTGTGCTCAGCCAGCAGCTCCACAAATGCAATGCTGTCTTCTTTGTTCTGCTGGAGGGTGGCCAGTAATTACCTGCCATTTGCAATCTAGAAAGTCTCCAGCACACAAGCTGAGTGTTGCCTTTCTGATTAGTTTGAAGGGAAGCAATCTTGTGCAGAGCGCTTTTTGTGAATGAATAAAGGCATTCTGTTACATACACGATCCACTTAGAACATGGTTGTCTATCAATATGCCTGAAGAGAAATGCAGCCATTTAGGTGTTCTCAACCTTTTCAGGCTGCACCATTCGGCATGTCCTATTATAACTGGCCACTTTAATTAATAAAGTATTGTCATTTAGTAGTAATCATATTATCATGCATACAGACTACAGTGAAATTCGTAGTTGATTATCTCTTTGGCACCATGATAAGCAAGGCTATATACATAACTTCATTTTAATTAATAGAAAACACAAATCAACTTGCATGATGTACTTGTTACTGTTGTCTTTATGCTCCTATTACCTGAATATATTACTTTGGAGAGGTTCAAGATGATTTTTTTGTAATGAATGTGGGAAGTCATTGAGTGGTTTCTACTCATATGAAGTTGCAGCCACAGGTTCTTTTGTCACATGGGGAGTTGTGGGTGACATCTGCCTCCATAGAGAATATGAAGGAGATAAGGATGCTGACAGTAATAGCTGGTGAGATTCTGTCGTGCCACTCAGGGCTACCTGAGAACAATTGCCTATGATCAGACCAGTCTTTATTCAGCTATAGCACCTTATTGGAATGAGTATTATAGTCACACTGCCACTCATCCCATGAGCTTAGCCCTGTATTGTGCTTGCATGCTCTTTCATTGTCCATGTCTGGCTTCTCCCCAAATGCAAAGACATTCCGGACAGGTTATAGGAATACTCCACCCAAAAACACATGCGTATATGGTGTTTACCCCATGTAGTTTATAATGGTGGCTGAGAAAAAAAATTAATTTCGTATTTTTTTGGAGAAAGAACAGATTTCAGATAGAATAGGACTCAATGTCGATGAGCACAAGTAATACACAAAAAGGAAGCCCCTTCACATGGGGTCACATTTTTGAATTGAAGACCCACCACTCCCCCTCATTCATTGGTCAGGAGTCCAGTTTTCAATTAAAAAAATTAACCTGGTGTGAAGCGGCCTCCTGTTTGTGCACTACTTTCCTTTTCATATTTATTTAGCAATATTTAAGCGAGAAAATCCATGCGTTTTCCACATTTTGAGCATATGACTGGATGACTTGAAGTGCAGATTATGTGACATAAGTAGTGTGAGATTTTTTTTTTCATTGATATGTTATATTGTTTGCAATTGTCCAGTGTGGTGGCCATTGGGTCCTGTTCTATCAGACACTTTATCGCTGCTCTATATGAAAACATGAGATTAAAAAAATTTCTTAGCCACAACTACAAACTACATGGGGTAAGTAAAATATAAAAAAAATGTCATTTTTGTTTGGAGTATCTCTTTAATTGGTGTCTTTCATGTGAGTATGAGTATTGGTAAGTTAGGCTTATGATGGATCGGAGTTGGTTCCCACCTTGCCTTCGGTGCTGCCTAAACAGGTAATACATGAGACATTTGACAAACACAGGTTCACTGTACAGTCCATTAAGTATATTTTGTTATCTGATAGCTCATTTTACCTAATATCAGCACATTTTAATTACATTTTTTTATCATAGCATCAGAGAATGGCGACATGTTGTGTAAGAATTTCACTGGATTCTATACACAACAATATGACTAGTAGCATTATTAATGGTGCCCTGTATGCCCTGGCAATCTGACAATCTGACGACTAGTAGTACTATATGCTATAGAAGTGCCATGTGTGGTGAAATTTGGGGACGCTGTGCTCCTATGCTTCCACTCATCTCTTTTACCGCTCTCACTGTGAGAGTCCTGCAGTATACGAGGTGTGGCAGAAAAGTAATGAGACTGATTTTTTTATTTACCAAAGTTTTTATTTTTTTCAAACATCAATGTTATCCCCTTCAAAGTAGTTCCCTTGGGCAGCTACACACCAATGGAGACGTTGTTCCCACTGTTGGTAGCAGCGCTGGAAGTCTTCAACCGGTATCTTCAGCATGTCCGTTACACTCTTTTGGATGTTTTCTAAAGTCCCGAAATGACGTCCTTTGAGGACATTTTTCAGTTTAGGAAAAAGGAAAAAGTCACATGGACTGAGGTCAGGTGAATAAGGGGGCTGGGGAACCACAGGAATGCGTTTTTTCGATTGTCCTTCTGCTCAATTGTGAGGTTTTTCGGCACCATTTTGGCACTGACCTTTCGCATGTGCAAATGTTCAGTCAAAATTTGATGAACGGTAAATCTGTTCAAATTTAATTGTTCACTCAACATTCTTAATGTTAAACGACGGTCTGATCTCACAAGAGTGTTCACACGTTCGATGTTTTCATTGGTTTTCGAAGTTGAAGGCCTCCCTGAACGGTGTTCATCTTCAACGTGTTTTCTGCCTTCCAAAAATGATTTGTGCCAAAGTGTTAACTTTTCAAACGTCACACTTGCCGATTCTCCAAGCTTAACACAAAATTTAATGGCACAACGTTGCTCCAAATTCCGCTGTTCCATTTTGCGTGACGCACAACCAAAAACACAACTTCGCTAATAGCAGTCACAAAAATCACGTAGTTAATGGAAGGAGTTGAAACTCGCACTGAGCTATGGGAGGGTACTGATACACGTGCTCTATCAAGGACAACAGCGCAGTGTTGCCAGATCGTTTGCAGTGTTGCCAGTCTCATTACTTTTCTGCCACACCTCATATGTCTTCTCCTCAGGTTTTACTTTTAAGTTGGTTCTCTTTTTACATATCCAATTAGGGCCCTGCTGTCTATCCTTGTTTGCCTAGGTGTGCCATATCAAAAAAAAGAAGCAGATAAATGAAAATTGTGAGATCTGGTATCCTCTTCATACTCCTGAAGGTTTACTGGCCTAGGTAATTAGCATCATTCTTGTCAGCCTCTGCATTGCCACATCATAAGGACGTCTTGTGAAATGACCAGCTGCTCAAATGCCACAGTCAGCCATGATTGAAAGCCTTTCTGGCAGGCTTCTCACAGGTTGGAATCTAAAATGAATCACCTCTGGGCTCACAGGCTTTCCCCACTTTCACATTTCCTGAGTCTCAGGAGAAGATTAAATACAATGAGATATTGATTCAGGCTCTCTGGAAATTAGAGCCCAGCTGCCACAGAATTATACTCCTGAAATGTACTGTTCGCTGCCTCTAATTAAAGTTGGCACTGAATTAAAACCTGTGAATTGAAAAGAAAAATGGAAGGCTTCTCAGCAGCTCACTTTGCTTGGTCTGGCATGCTGTTGGGCAGTCAGCCGGTATTCCCTAGGGCTCATGGTATTATAACAGAGGATGGGCAACCTGGTACTGGGCATGGTATAGTTTACCTGATGTCACCAACAGACAGTAGTAACACATGCTGCTTGGTGTGGCAAGGGCATTTGCCCTAGAGAAGATTGCTTTTGTGCCTCTCCTGATACTCCCTTTCTTCTATCTTGTGCAGACTTGTGGCCAGTATAAATAGATAGAAACTTTATTAATCCCAAGGGAAATTGCAGGTTTACAGTAGCAGACAAAAAAGCACAAATACAGTATATATGTATCAAGAATTATCTGTATCTACAGTATAAGGATATTAACAATGTATATGTGTTTACGATACTGGTGTAAAGTCATTAAAATTTCATACTGTGTTATCAGTGCCTTATTGGCACAGTACGGTTCAGCACACAGGGCACAGTACCGCCTCAGCCGAGGAGTTACTCATTATAGAGCCTGATGGCTGACTGTAGGAACAAACTCACATAGCTAACCTTGGAGCAACTCAGTTGTCTCAGTCTGATACTGAAGGAGCTTTTCTGTTTAGTCAAGACCTCATACAGACGGTGAGAGTCATTGTTCAGAATAGTAAGCAGCTTCCTGAGCGACCTCTGCTCTACCACTTTCTCCAGTGAATCCAGCCTGACTCCCAAGACAGATCTAGCCTTTTTAATCAATTTGTCTATTATGCTGGCATTAGCTGCACTAATAACAAATAAAATAATTACATTTATATAGTAAATTTTAAGCTACTCAAAGTGTTTTAACATTGATAGTCTGAAACCAGTTCAACCAACACCAATATGTAGCATCCACCTGGATGATGCGATGGCAGCCATTCTTGTGCTAGTATTCTCACCCCATGTTAGCTGTTAAGTGATGAAGGTGTGTGAGAGATAGTTAGCCAGTTGGAGAATGGTGATTATTATGGGGACACCATGACAAAGTCATGAGGGGAAGTTTTGCCAGGACAGTAGGAAACACCCTGCTTTTTCTCAGAAGATATTCAGAAATCTCTTAAGACCACTGAGAGTCAGGACCTTGGTTTTACATCTCACCTAAAGACAGTGCCAGTTTTTATAACAGTGTCCCCATCATTGCACTGGGATATGGAGACCCACATACAGACCACAGGGTAAGTGCCCTCTGATGGCCTCACCATCATCTCTTCCTGCAACAACCCAAGCTTTTACTACATGGTCTCCCATGCAGGAACTGTCCAGGACCAAACATGGCTAGCTTCAGGTGGATTACCTGTTCTGAAGTGCACTACTAAGTGAACTACAGACTGGTAGAAAACATGTAAGATGACCTCAGAGTTACCCGCATACTCCCAATGACCTTAATCTCCTCAGGAAATAGGGGTGACTCGGGCCTTTCTTATTTACAGCCTCTGAAGTGGTACTTAAGTCAAGCCATCAGTTAGATGTACCCTGAGGTACTTGTACATCCTCACCACCTCCACGTCTTAGCAATCAATGAAAACCGGAGACAGTGTGTGCCTGACCCTTCTGAAATCTTTGATCTCCTTTGTCGTACTAATGCTCAGCTGCAGATAGTTCATATTGATGCTTTAAGTTGAACCAAATTGCTGGTGGTACTCTGTTTATGGAGATATGCTAGCATTTGTTTGAAGAGTATGGGAATGCGGCAGACCCCATGAAACTTTGTGTGTTGTGTTAACAGTAAGATTCGATTGAGTAGAGTGGGTTGGTAGTTCCAGTGACACTTTGAATGCCGCATTACATTTACATTGGATCAGAGAGCAGGGGATGTGTGAGGGTGCCCTGCAAAACTTAGAGTGCTGCGATGTAGTTATATTCGAACAAAGAATGGATGCACAACTGCAAGTAGAAACTGAAAGAGGTGTCAGTACTGTGTAATGGTGAGCACTGGCCCACTTCAAGCACTGGATCAGTTTGTGTCATTCAACAAAATCCTGTATTTTTTTAACTGCCCATCAGTATATATTCTGCATTAAAACTCCACAAATTACATTTTGTGTTCAACTTTTAACCTATACAATAAAATCCAACACATAGCCAAAAATCTTAGTCTTAAGGACTTAGCAATAAATTCCTTGCCTTCTGGAACAATATGTGAGCAACCCCAAGAAAGGCTTTTACTGGACCAGGAGATACACATTCATTTTGAAATCTGTAATGAGATTCAGTGTTTAAAAACTCAAAGAAGATGCTTCCAAAAACTGTACAGATAAGTCATAAACAGAGTTAAGACTGGAATTGCCATGAGTCATTAACTAAAACATGTAGACAAAGTCAAGAAGTGGAATACTATAAGTCATGAACCAATAGACATTAAATAGGAAAACAATAATAAAGTGTATCAAATCAAATTAAGACTGGAGTTGACCCAAGGGCTAAACCTGCAATCTCAGACCCTGTACTGAATGCCGTGTGGGGTTTTAAAGCAAAGCAGCCATAAGGCACCTAGCAACAGTGTAGCATGGCCTAGCAATTTCAGTTAAAGTATTTATACTGGTGAATAACCAATTTATCAGTACACGGCACCCTTGTATTAATACTCCTTGACATTAAACGTTCCAATGATAAACAACAGAGCAGAAAACTTATTTACAACAAGAAAAAGTTTTAACACAATGTCTCAATTTGTAACACTGCCTCATGGTGCCTGAGCTTGAGCTCAAATACCAGCACAGTCACTGTCTGAGTGGAGTTTGTACATTCTTCCTGTGATTCTCTGGATATCATGGTTTCTTTTCACACTCAGGATATTTAAGTTACTTTGATTTGAGTTGTCCTTATGTGAGGTGGTATGTGTCTAGTGATGGACTGGTGTTCTGTGCTGCGTTGTTTGCTACCTAGAACCTGATGTTTAGTGGATAGGTTTCATTCTCATTATACCCTTGTAATAAAAAGAACACACAATGAATGTTTGGGTCCCAGCTTCAAAAAAAGGAAGGAAAATGTCTTCATAGCCAGTTATTAGGTTAGTTGAGGCTGTCTTTTCTTAGAAGATCTGCGTTTCCCAGCAGCAAGTTCAAACTGAATGCTGAATGCTGATGTTTCTTTTATTGGGCCATTCTGCTAGGCAGATCTTTGCAGACTTCCTTCTCCACTCTAAGGGAAGAAATGACAGGTGGGCTATAGAATCTGCATCACTTTTAACCTTTCCCCTGTGTTTAGGCAAACATATCCCTTTAAGGCACTCAGCATACTCACATGTTTGAACCCCTGTATTTGATACAATAGTATAAATAGCAAAAGAATGAATGAATCCTGTATTAATTGCTCCCTCCGACCATTTTCGAACCTGCAGGCCCTCTAGTAGGACTTGTAGTAGTAGTAGTAGTAATAATAGTAGTCATCGTCATATTGACCCATATACTGAGCATTTACATTAATTTTTCTCATTTACATGTCCGACCAACATGCAACACATCACTATTCTCTGAGGTCGTGATAAACAAGAATGTGTAAAAATACATAACTTTATGTTCTATAATGTCTCCAACCCATTAACAAGCTCACCGTCCAGTTTTATAACACTGAACACCATTGCCAGTGGCTTCACTTCAGTTTTAATTAATAGAAAACCTAGATCATCTTACTTGATGGACTCTTTTCTCCTGCCACTATATTCACAATTACTGAATTCATAAGATGGGCAGGACCTGCTAGGCTTGACAAGCCCCACTCAGCTTTACGGCCTGCTGAGGTGTCAACAGTATGCAAGCATTTGTTTTCAGGATTGCGTGCAGCACAACCAATAGTCAAAGGCCAGAAAGTGGTCTTAAGTTTCTTTTTCTAGCCCGTCAAGTTTTCTGAGCAAGTCCGAACAAGTTGGCATGGACTGCTTATTGTTTGGCTAGCATGTTACTTAGGAGAGTTTTCATTCAAGAAAAGCTGTTTATTTGTAAAGGTGTGTTCAAGTTGCTTATCGGGTTACTCCTCCACGCCATATCAGTAAAACCTGGGGCAGCTGGTGTTGGTGTGTAAATATGTCTTTGTTCTGAAAATATAAAAGGAATTTAGGACACGATCTGTACAGAGTAGTTCATGGGGCAAAGTACAATTTATAAAATAAAATGTGGAGACATGCAGCAAAATTGAGATTGAGTCCATTAAAGGAGTAAGGCAAGGGATTTGCTGCTCATCCAGTTTTGCCCCATCCTTCAGATGTGCCAGTTACGTAACCTCTTTTTCTGCTGTATGAACTATACACAGAAGGTATGCTGATTCCAGATCTTGCAAGTCACCTTGGATGAGCATATCAGTCAAGTGCATGATGCTAATAACAACTATAAGAGGCAAACATACTAACCATAAGAGGTCTGGATGTAAATCACTCAGCTATTTAATCCTTTCATAACATGTTCCACAGGGAACCCAAATAACTAATAAATGCTTAAAATTAGGAATCGAACAATGCAGGTTTTACATGAGAATAGAAATGTCCATATAACATGACAAAAAGTCCTATCAAAGTGTCTGGTTTACTAAAGAAAAGAGGAATTAAAGAAGAATGCTCTTATGCAAATGCCTTTTCAACATTTCAGTTCGTTTTTTTCATTTATTTATAATGGAATGGCCTGTTCAGAAGGGTTTAAAAGTGAATCTCCCAGCCCAGGAGTTCCCATTGTGAGCCAAAAGTCCACGACTGCCAATGTTTGTTTTTGTGTCACAGACATTGTTTGGTGAAGGTTATTTTGAAGAGACTTCCACACATAAAAGATACGGTTTATATTTACTGTTCGCTTACATTAGTATAATAGAGACGTGGGCACTTGAAATGAGATTGACACCCATCAAGATGTGACCTTAGATAGTTGAAGATTCCCATTCTCAAGGACAGCTGCTGACATTAATGTGCTCTTTTATTGTCCACTGTTTTACATTAGTAAAAATGGTTATTATATTTTAAACTAGCGGAGTTACCCATCTATGAGGGGTAAATTACTACTTCAAAGCTATAGAAGAATAAAAAACATTTGGTTTAAATTCTTGAATAAATAAATACTTATTCTGCTTTATAACATATCAATATTATCTTTATGAAAATATTACAATTAAATTGAAATACTGAATATACTGTTATTTATATAAATGTCCTCTGAGATGAATATACATCAGATGTCAAGTGATTGTTGCTTTATAAATAACATTTTTTCTTGTATTTCATAGAGTGTATATAAGCAAAGACCTTTTTGACGTCACTTGTGAGCAAGCAACATAAAGCTTCACCTGAGAGAAAAAATCCATTCTTAAACCAGTGCCTGCAATTTTCAATATCATTCCCTGTGATTTGTTTATGGTCATAGCAAAGCACACACAAATAGAAAATTGCAGATGTTTTACAGAAAATGGAAAATTATTTGGAAGCAGAAGTATTTTGGGACAAAAATGATTTGACCTATTCCATTGCTTTTCAATATTTAGCCTCTATTATTTACAGTAGCTGTGAAGAGATATAACTTTCACCGTACGGTTTCAAACGGTTGTTTCACTGTTCTTGGCTTTCATAATACCACATCAGACACTTTCTTCTGGCATAGGCACATCTTGGATTTAAATTTGTTCTCTTTCTAGATGTTATATTTTAGCCAGGGTTCCTCCACTGGCTGTGGTTTAAATCCATGTTTTTTGTCTTTTTTGTTAATTTCTGATTATTTGCTTTATTCCCAATGCAAGTGTTATGTTGTTTGTGTTTTGTGTGTGGTTCCGCAAGAGGAGAGGCCACATGCTCATCACTACAGGGGACTGCCCTCAGGTAGGGGCAACCCAGACTCCCTGGCAGTTCATTCGAATGCGCTTGGGAGGTGGTGAGTGTGTCTATTGTAGTTTTCTGTACTTTTGATGTTTTGTGATATGTTTTTTTTTTTAAAACCTGTGC
This sequence comes from Polypterus bichir lapradei, assembly GCA_026402145.1. Classification (NCBI taxonomy): domain Eukaryota; kingdom Metazoa; phylum Chordata; class Cladistia; order Polypteriformes; family Polypteridae; genus Polypterus; species Polypterus bichir. The sequence goes on from JANRMT010062837.1 coordinate 68,777,363, forward strand.
TCTTTATTTGTGTCTTCACATTGTGTCTAGGATTTTGTATTAGGACTTTGTTTGCCTTGGATTGCCTTTGCTGGCAACTCTTTTTTGCCTTTGGTGCTATTTACTATTGTTCAAGAGCATTTTTGAATAATAAATATTTTTTTTATTTATAAAGCTGCTGTATTTGCCTTTATTACTAACCAGGGTGTGACAGTAATGTCGCCTTCTAGTAGGAGTTTTAAGAAATTATTTGGACTATCGTGCTTTGGAATACTCAAGTATTATAATAAGTGAATAGAAAAATATAGAAAACAGGAAATAGAAGAAGCAAAACTTCCAGAATGTGAATGATTAGATCCAACAGGATCTGAGGGCACTGGGGGCTGCTTTTTAAGCAGGTCTAATTTTAATTTATCCCTAAACTTTCATGACAATGTGTTTGTATGCATCTTTGATTTGGGAGTGAATATGTAACAAAATAATGTATCTTATAGAAAGATTTCTCAATGAAGCTGCCTCCACACCATACTAGAAAGTGTAAAGAAAGATAAATTGGAGCTGATATTGTGTTTTCTATTATTTTTTGCCTTGATTTGAGGTATATTTGTGAAATAATGAAATATATTCTTATAGTAGTATTAGTAGTGGTATTGTCACGATTAAAGAGTACAGTGGAGTTCTTACTTGCATTTTTGACCAACATGCAAGAATTCTTTTGAACTTACCCATTCATGATTGCCTGTTATTCAAACTTACAAATTTTATTTCAGCTAATTAACTAAAAGATTACTGTCTACTCCTGACACTACCCATTTTGCCGTAAACTGCATCTTAGTCAATTTTTTAACAACACTAATCACAAGATTCAGTTTCTGTGACCTCCAGTACCCTCTTCTTTAATTTTCCAGTGAGTTGAAAATAGTCTTTCTTTCTTTCTTTCTTTGTCTACAGTGAAAAAGTACTAAATTAATATTCTAAAGCTTACACTTTAAGCTTTCACTTTTGTATTTGCCACAAAACGAAGATAACATTTTTGAAAAGAATTCGGTATCAGTTATTTGGAAGTACAAGCAAAGATACCAGTTTATTGACATCTATGAAAGTTGTTCTGCAGCCCACCTCATTATACATTTACAATTCTCTTCACCCCTGTGTGTGCTTTTTGTTTCACGAGGGTCTTCCTCACTGGCCCTATTTATTTTTACTTTCCTCTTCCATGTTATCCTGTATGAAAAACGTTCACTCCAGCTTAAGTGCCTGGAGGTTTTCTCCATCAGTGATAATAAGTCTGGCCTGAGAATAGCCACTGTTGATGTGCTGGTGCTGCTTTCATAGATCTAAGCTAAGAGGCCGGGTTCAAATGCACTCTTTACTGATTACCAATTGTTGACTATTTGATTCCCCCATATTTTGTTCATCTGCTTGAAGGCAACTCTACGCCCATTTCTTGCCATGTCTGTTCTTGTCAGCTTTTTGACTTGGTCTTGTCTGTCTTCAGGTCTCATGGATTCTTGCAGACTGCACACACATTCTGTGAATTGTTATCTTTGGTCCTGTTGTTTTGATACCTGTTCAGATACCACCCATGATCTCTGAAGGTTTATGTTTGTTAGAGTATTTGTAGTTTTTATGAGTTTTTGCTTTTTTTTATCTGCTGCTGTAACCCTGCAATTTCCTTTGTGAATAATAAGGTATCCATCCATCCATCCATCCATGATTATCCACTTACTTGTTTGTCCACAATACCCTGACCCAGATTAGAAGAACCATACAGTTTGTCTTCTCTGAATAGGTCAGCATTGATGTAACCAGTTAAAAATTGATTATTTCTAATATTCTAATCTTTCGGCAGTGCTGTATTCCTAAATTATTTTAGTGTTGTAAATCAGAGTTCACTTTAATGCTGTTGATGAAGGCATCCATGGTAGGACTTAGCTTCTCAGTTTGTTTTAATTGTCTTGAATGAACCCAGAGAATGTATGTCAGAATTTCAGAAGGGTGTCAGGGTGTATTCTTTCTGAAGGTGGATTATGGTGTCCTATAAATAGATGCACAACTGAGTAATGAGTGGCTGTTAAATTGATGCTTGATCACAATTAACTTTTTAATACCTACTGTCATAAAAAGAGTGAAAAAGGTGTTCATTTGGATGTCACCAACCTCACAAGTAGGAGCTCCTTGATACTGCATGATTTGCCCGGCTTGTATGCTGTAATTCTTACGAGGATAGCAGGAAATGTTAATAAACAGCTGCCTGCCTGCAAACGCTTCCTCGCTCACTTCTCTAAAGTGTTCCTGCTTGGACTAGGCGACACTTATTGACCTAAATACACAACTCTGCAGGTGCTGCCTGTTTTACAGCTCTCATTTTGTGCCCAATCCAAGTAAAATGCATTTGATGTATTATTTTGGGGAGGAGAGTACAGTGAGGATTTCAAATACAGGGAGTAAAGCTGGCATCTTCCCAGCACTCCACAAAACTGTAGTTTGTTTGATGCCTCTATGGAGTTCTCTTTATACTTGAATTGTTTGCTAGTACCAGTAGACCCTTTTTTTTTTTTTTTAAACCAGGAATTGGTTTAGATTCCTTTATTTTTAAAAGTCTCCTTCTGGAACTTTCTCTTGGCCTTTTCGTTCTTTTGCCCTATATGCCACAGCAACCCTTTAGCCTACATTCTATCTATCTACATATAAAATTTTGTGGGTCGCACAATTGAAAATAGACAACATTCTACACCTATAGCTGAAGCTACAGTCTGTCTGCATCAGCATCATAAGGGTAATTCATGGCTTGTCTTTGACAAGGTTTTCTTAAAACATTTGCTTTTTGTCACCTTAGTGGACACTTGAAGCATAGTTTAGGCTGCATGTATATCCTTGAACACTAATACATTAAATATACAGTACTTATTCATCTTAATTGGTTTTCCTTTCCTCCATTGTCAACTGGCCATAGCTCAACAATTAATTAATGGATAGATGTTGCTGAGATCTGTTTATGTTAATCAGCTTCTAACTACTTTGTTTTCCTGTCTATTTAATCAAATCTGTGCCTTTATGTGTACTCAGTGGTATGTGTATTTAGTAGTTTGTAAAGTCTGTGTTTGCATTTTATCTGAGAACTGGTCACAATGCTCTACTCCAGCACACTGTGAAGAGTGCTATACAAAAATGAACTGAACTGGTCGCCTTCAATACTGGTTGACCTCACCCTTCTGTCTTTAGCTTTTTTGTTAAATCAGTAGAGAACAATGAGTGTGCAGACTGTTTCATGTCTGTCACGTATGCTCAGTGTGAATCCACTCTCATCTGTGAAGAGAATGGGGCGTCAATTGCAGAGCTACCAAAATGTGGTTTTCTCTGGGGAATTTCAATCAAGCTACTTGGTGATGGGCTGTGAGCACAATTCCCACTAGAGGATGTCGGGACCTCATGCCACCCTTGTGGAGTCTAACTTTGGTCTTAAACATACACACAAGTAGCCAGCTATAGGTAATTTTATAAGAGTCTGGCAGTGCTCCTCCCACAAAGGAGCAGATACCAGTCCTGCTGTTGGGTTGATGCTGTTCTACAATCTTGTCCAGATCTCCTTGTGTGATGGCCCATCTCCTGGTATCTCCTCCATGCTCTTGAGACTGTGCTGGGAGACAACCCAAACCTTGTGCCACCCTGGAGGAGCTGGACTACCTATGCAACCAGATTTGGCTGCAGGTACGGCCTCATGCTACCAGTAGTGACAAGAACACTAGCAAAACGCAAAACTAGAGAAGAATCAGGAATGATAAGGAGAGAGCAAGTGGCCAGCATCTGCAGAACCATTCCCTTTCTGGAGGATGTCTTGCTGTTGCCTCTCCAGTACACCTGTTGTCACTTTTATTTACACCAAAGCAAGTGAAGTTGATTCACAATCACTTATGCTTTGTAACTGAACAGATTGATATTTCTGAAGCTTCATTGACTTGGTGTTAGACTGCAATGATTAAGTGTTTCCTTAATTTTTGAGCAATATACAGTAGTTACATTTGGACCTACCAGATTTACTTTTCTATGTAGGCATCATAAATTATACAGTATCCTTGACAATGAATGTATGGACTGTGGATGCATCCATGAACACGGAAGTAACAAAACCCATGCAATCATCATCTTGCTTATTGGGCCTTGGGTACATTCATGAACTTAAATATATTAAACTCACCCATTTGTCCACTTAATTTTCATTTGTAGCATTGGCTAGGCTGTAGGTATGTCTGTAAATACAGATGAGTATGACCTACTTACTCATTGTCTTATTGGTTAACCACAAAATCTGTAGCAAATTAATTGGAGAATAGGTACTTTAACATCTACCTACTATGATAGCAAGTCTTCAAGCATTAACTGAGCAGCATCATTTACAAGATCTTCTTTATGCATCCAGTTTCTGATGAACTTGGTTAGCTTTGGGTGTATTGGTGAACATTGAAACACTGAGATTCAACCCCTTATTGGTTGGATTTTGGACATATGCATGATATGAACACCATTAACCCCTTCTGCACTAGCATTATTGAGCACAAATTATATACCCAAAAATAAATGGCTAATACTCTCCTTACTGTTTGTAATAAAGGAACTACAAATGACAAGAGTGCTGATTACATCACTTCAGAATTTAAATGAAAGTATTTATATAATTAAAAAGTTCTGTTTACACCAATATCTATCTATCTATCTATCTATCTATCTATCTATCTATCTATCTATCTATCTATCTATC
>JANRMT010062837.1:68782110-68802273 GCA_026402145.1 Polypterus bichir lapradei
ATCTATCTATCTATCTATCTATCTATCTATCTATCTATCTATCTATCGCTTTATGGATTTCTGTTCAAAAAATACATTTTACAGTACATAACCATGACATTTTATGATTCACAATCCTAAAATCAAGTTACTTTTGTGCCCCAATCTGTCAGCTATCAGTGTGCCAAGTTTAAATGTCATATCCCTTAGCACTGCAGACTTACACTCTGCGAGGTGTACCTCTGTTTGAAAACATAGTGTCCCTTTTTGGAAACATTTACTGTCATGCACCTAAACTCCTTCTTCTTCTTCTTTTGGCTGCTCCCATTAGGGGTTGCCACAGTGGATCATCTTGTTCCATATCTTCCTGTCCTTTACATTTTGCTCTGTCACACCCATCACCTACATGTCCCCTCTCACCACATCCATAAACCTTCTCTTAGGCCTTCTTCTTTACCTCTTGCCTGGCAGTTCTATCTTTTAATATTCTTTTCCCAATATACCCAGCATCTCTCCTTTGCACATGTCCAAATCAAAGCAATCTTGCCTCTATGACTTTGTCTCCCAACCGTCCAACCTGAGTCAACCCTCTCATGTACTCATTTCTAATCCTGTCCATCCTCGTCACACCCAGTGCAAATCTTAACACCGTTAACTCTGCCACCTCCAGCTCTGTCTCCTGCTTTCTGGTCAGTGCCACCATCTCCAACCCATATAACAAAGCTGGTGTCACTGCAGTCCTGTAGATCTTCCCTTTCACTCTTGCTGATAATCATCTGTCAGAAATTACTCCTGACACTCTTTTCCACCCATTCCACCCTGCCTGCACTCTCTTTTTCACTTGTCTTCTACAATCCACCTTCGCCAACTCTACTCCTCACCATTCCACTGACTTTCCCCTCATTCACACACATGTATTCTATCTTGTTCCTACTGACCTTTATTCTTCTCCTCTCTAGAGCATATCTCCAACTCTCCAGGGTCTCCTCAACCTGCTCTCTACTCTCGCTACAGATCACAATGTCATAGTCCAGGGAGACTCATGTCTAATCTTATCTGTCAACCTGTCCATCACCATTGCAAATAAGAAAGGGCTCAGAGACGATCCCTGATGTAATCCCACCTCCACGTTGAATGCATCCGTCACTCCTACCGCAGACCTCACCAACGTCACACTTCCCTCGTATGTATCCTGTACCACTCTTACATACTTCTATGCCACTCCCGACTTCCTCCTACAATACCACAGCTCCTCTCGAAGCACCCTGTCATATGCTTTCTCCAGGTCCACAAAGACACAATGCAACTCCTTCTGGCCTTCTCTGTCCTTCTCCATCAACACCCTCAGAGCAAACATTGAATCTATTGTGCTCTTTCTTGGCATGAAACTATACTGCTGCTCACTAGTCATCACCTCCCTTCTTAACCTAGCTTCCCCTACTCTTTCCCATAACTTCATGCTGTGGCTCACCAATTTTATCCTCCCATAGTTACTACAGCTCTGCACATCCCCCCTTATTCTTAAAAATCAGTACCAGTACACTTCTTCTCCACTCCTCAGGCATTCTCTCACTTTCCAAAATTACATTAAACAATCTGGTTAAAAACTCCACTGCCATCTCTCCTAAACATCTCCATGCTTCCACAGGTATGTCATCTGGACCAATAGCCTTTCCATTCTTCATCCTCTTCACAGCTGTCCTTACTTCCTCCTTGCTGATTTGTTGCACTTCCTGATTCACTATCTCCACATCATCCAACCTTCTCTCTCTCTCATTCTTTTCATTCATCAGCCACTCGAATTACTCTTTCCAACTCTTCAATACACCGTCCTCATGCCAAGTACCCTTTTTGCTGTCACCCTTACTACTTCTGCTGTAGTTACCCAGCTGTCTGGTAACTCTTCATTGCCACCTAGTGCCTGTCTTACCTCCTCTCTAAACTCAACCTTGCAGTCTTCCTTTTTCAACTTCCACCATTTGATCCTTGGCTCTGACCTCACTCTCCTCTTCTTGATCTCCAACGTCATCCTACAGACCACCATCCTATGCTGTCTAACTGCACTTTCCCCTGTCACCACTTTGCAGTCTTTATATCCTATGCAGAAGAGTCAAGCTGAAGGAGATTAATCTACCTGTGTGCATCTTTCTCCACTCTTGTATGTCTCCCTGTGTTCTTACCTCTTCTTAAAATACATATTCACCACAGCCATGCCCATCCTTTTTGCAAAATCCACTATCATCTGAACCTCTTCATTCCTCTCCTTGACACCATACCTACCCATCACCTCCTCGTTCCCTTCACCAACATGTCCATTGAAATCCGCTCCAATCACCACTTTCTTTCCATTGGATACACTGTCCATCCAACTCACTCCAGAAATCTTCTTTCTCATCCATCGCACAACCAACTTGTGGGGCATATGCACTAACAACATTCACCATCACCCCTTCAGTTTCCAGCTTAATAATCATTACTCTGTCTGACACTTTTTTCACCTCCAAAACACTCTTGACATACTGTTCCTTCAGAATAACTCTACCCCATTTCTCCTCCCATCCACACCATGGCAGAAGAATTTGAATCCACCACCGATCCACCTGGCCTTTCTCCCCTTCAATTTAGTCTCTTGCACGCACAATATATCAACCTTCCTTCTCTCCATCATATCGGGTAACTCTCTCCCCTTACCAGTCATACTGCCAACATTCAAATTTCCTATCCTCACTTCCACTCTCTTTATCTTCCTCCTCCTTACTTTCCTCTGGATGCGTCTCCCCCTTCTACTTCTCCTTCTTTGGCCAACAGTAGCCCAATTACCACCTTCACCCTGTTGGCTAACAGTACTGGTGGTGGTTGTTGTTAACACAGGACTTGACCGATCCGGTATAGAAATCTGTATTGTTATTTCTTTTCATGTTTATTGTTTACTCTCTTATCAGGATCATGTCTTATTTCATTTTTCTGTTTTTGGTCTATTTTCCATTTTTTCAATAAAACACTTTGGTTATTTTATTCAATGATCACCCATCTCTGACTACATTTTCAATTGTGTTTTACTTGAGGACCGGAGGGCCATGTGTTCTACTAATAATAAACAACAGGGTAAGTCAAAAGTTTGGAACCACCCAAATATTATTTATTAGACCTAATCTTTGTGTGATCTATCCATTACAAATCTTCAATAGATCAGTGGGTGTACCTGTGAAGTATTTATGGGCACCCATTTGCCCTGTTGAAGGAAGTCATTTTGAATTCAGCAATATAATTTCACATTGGAAAAGGAGTCGTTTAAACATTATTAAAATTTTAAAAGAAATTCAATGGTGAAGTCCATTTTAATGAAATATTTTGTTTATTTCATAATTCTATCATTTTTTTGTTTTTCCACTAAACCTAACCTGTCAAAATATATAAGAATTGTTCTCACATGATTATCATTCTTGAGAGTACCGTATTTACGCGTGTACCACATGCACATTTTTTCCCGAAAATTAGCATTAGAAAATTAGGTGCTCGTCACATACGAGGAAATGTAATACAGTAATGTTTACTTCTTCTGCTTGGGCTCGCTCGCTCGCTCACGCACTCGCGCTCTCTCTCGCTCGCCCACTCGCACTTGCGCTCTCTCTCTCTCTCTTGCTTTCTTGCTTGCCCACTTGCGCTCTCTCTCGCTTGTGTGCTCGCCCACTCATGCTCTCTCTCGCTCGCTTGCTCGCGCAATCGCGCTCTCACTCTAGCTCACTTGCTCGTGCACTCTCGCTCTCTCTCTAGCTCACTTGCTTGTGCACTCGTGCTTTCTCTCTCGCTCGCGCAATTGCACTCTCTCTCTCGTTCGCTTGCTCGTGCTCTCTCTCGCTCGCTTGCTTGCGCTCTTGCTCGACAACGCTCTCTCTCTCTGTCTAAACGCTTCCTATACAATCACAACGTGCGTCGTACACAGGGCAAAACTTTATTCGCAATTTTCTTTGTAAAAATTAGGGTGCGCGTCTTAAATACGGTATTATGTATTCATTTATCTATATTTCAGTCCATTCAGCTAGCAGTCTTCACTTACTTATATTTCATGTTTCCCTTCATTAAACTTTTTTTGTTTCTTGTGCAGGAAACAACTTCTTGATTGGGGTTTATGTACAGTACAGGCCAAAAGTTTGGACACACCTACTCATTCAATGTGTTTTCTTTATTTTCATGACCATTTACAGCACTCCATCACTCTCCTTCTTGGTCAAATAGCCCTTACACAGCCTGGAGGTGTGTTTGGGGTCATTGTCCTGTTGAAAAATAAATGATCGTCCAACTAACCTGACTTCTGCACAACACAACTGCTGGTCCCAACCCCATTGATAAAGCAAGAAATTCCACTAAATAACCCTGATAAGGCACACCTGTGAAGTGAAAACCATTTCAGGTGACTACCTGTTGAAGCTCATCAAGAGAATGCCAAGAGTGTGCAAAGCAGTAATCAGAGCAAAGGGTGGCTATTTTGAAGAAACTAGAATATAAAACATGTTTTCAGTTATTTCACCTTTTTTTGTTAAGTATATAACTCCACATGTGTTCATTCATAGTTTTGATGCCTTCAGTCATGAAAATAAAGAAAACACATTGAATGAGGAGGTGTGTCCAAACTTTTGGCCTGTACTGTATTTCACACCAGCAGACAACAGTATTTTAATGTTGCTTATTAAAGTAACTGTAGAAAATGAAAGCCTGGGTTTATAAATGCTAATGATGTGCTGCCATCTGAGCCCCCAGTTTTCCTTTTTTAGGCTGATATTAAGGTACAATATTAAATGAAACAGATTGATTCCATTCCCATTCTCAGGTTACTTCTTTGCTTCTTTTTGATGTGTCTGTCTATATAGAGCAAATGCTAACTCCATGCATTCTGTCAAAATAAAATAAGGCTGAGTGAATCCTTGTGAGTGTGCAGTCTGTTGTTTACAGTATAATCCTCTCTTATCAGATTTGATTTGACTCTTTGGCAGATTACCTATATTAGCTGTGAATCTATGAATTATACAAATGTGTGTCTGAGTGTCACAAGATAATATGTCTGTACCATCAAATAATACGGAGTTCATTCCACCATTCAAATTTTGGTAGAACTTTAAGGATAGGCGTGTTAAAGTTTTGCCGTAGGGCATTTTTTACTTGTTTATTGCTATTTAACACAAACCAAGATTTTGCTAAGGTCTTGGCATAACATTTATTTTTATGACACATTTTCATACACTGGATATAGGTTAGAGTGCTACAAACATGTCAAAGAAACAGTTAACATTAAATAAAGTAACAATGAATAAACATACAAGAAAACAATAATACACAATTACATAGGATAGATGTATTTTTAATAGACAAATAGAGTCCTTATATGTATATGTGTGATGAAAAGGTCAGACGGCCTGGGAGGACAGAAAATAAAACTCCAGACAAGCTGGAGATGCAAAACAAAATCTGCAGGGGCTCCAAGGTCAGTAGACCACCCAGCCCCCACTGGGCATTTTACCTAACATAGATGTGAAAATGCAAGTACAACCCATGGAAATTGTTAACTTTTTCAATATATTTGAAGAGACAACCATTAGATCTTCATGCAGACAGTGCCTACAGATGGTGATGCACTTGAACAAATGGACACATAAAACTGACACAGTGTATTCATTCTCATAATCTAAATCAGTAGATCCCAATGTTCATTCCTCAGGGTCACCTGTGGTTACAGGTTTTTGTTTCAACCAATTTCTCAGTCAGTCAGTCGGTTATTGTTACCTTTCTTTTATCTCATTGTTTAATTAATTGACCCATTTGAGATATTTGTATCTTTTCTTCTATCTTTAAATGCTTACTTTGTTTTGTTTTATTTTTATTTAACTTTTTCTGTGGACATTGCTTTCTTAATTGTATTTGAATACAGACAATTAATGTTGAGCAGAACAGACACGAGCAAAAATGAAAGAGCAATTACTTCAGTGTTACCCACTTGTGTGCTTATCTACCTTAATGAAAGGATTAAATGTCTGTGTGTCTGTCTGAATGTCTGTCCAGTCTCTATGTCTCTGTCATTCCGAAAGGTGGCACATCAAAAACATTCTTAGTAATAAAATGCACTGCATTTGTCTTTCAAGCAAATGGTGCATCATAGACATTAACACTGCTTTTTCCAATCCCATACCAAATGCCTTATAACAGAGACGTATACAATGCACGATGGACTACAAATGTTAACGCTGAGGTCTATGTTGGTTTCTTAGATTTTAACCCCTTTTATATGGCTAGCATAGTTAGTTAATAAATAGTTGTCTAATAGCCATAACGTTAAAAAATTAAATAAAAATAACATAAGGATAAAGAATGAATAATTGCCATCTAACACATATACCTGTATAGTTCTGCTTCATTCAGCAAAAGTATACCATGACGAATTTGTCACTTTGTGAGGGATGTTCAGTGTTTTCCCCAGAAATTTTTTCCAGCCGGGTGGCAAGAAAAAGTAGCCGGGCGGAACGGGGAAGTTTGGTGGTGGGGAAAATTAAATGTGCACAATTTTTATTAGTTATTATTAATTATTTTTCAAAGCTCAATATGACTTCCTTTTTTAAGGTTTGGCACTTGTGCCAGAATATGTTTATTAAATTTAAGAAGTATCCAATTCAGGATCCTGCAACCCTAACAAAAATTTTAAATAACAATTGTTATGACATAAACACAAGTATTGTCGCTGTCGGGAAGAAAAGTGAAAACAATGAAAAAAAGTATAGGAAGCCTAATGAAGAAAAATTTAAAAATATTCTTCAAAGCTAACTTGCATATGCAGAAGGTGTCTTAAGTAAAATATTTATTCTTCTTTTCTTCCTAGAGGCCCAGTTGTCTGAAGCTTTCTCCTCATGAAAGTCCCCAGGATGTGGGCCCTCCAAGGAGATCACTCATCATACACTGTCGTAGTGACTGTACTGCAAAGTCATCAGACAGCCATCTCATGTCACTGGCCATTTTCAGCTTAATCTGGGGAATGTTCAGAATATTTTGAATTTCCGTTAAACCGGCCTTCCTAACTGAAGAATTTTGAAAGAAATAGAATAGCTGCCTTAAGATGTTCAGTTTTGTTAAATAAGGTACAGCAGCTGCTGCTTGGGCACTTGCAAGGGCCAATTGGCGGTTTACACAGTGGCAGTTGACCAAGAGTCCAGATGTTTTATCTCTAAGCAGTTTTGCCACACCTTTCTGTTTCCCAATCATAACAGCCATTCCATCTGACCCTAGTCCAACCAGATTAGCAGTTTTCAAGCCTAGAGTGTCCATAGTCCCACTCAGTGTGTTGGTTATAGTCTCCGCTTTGCCGTCAATCATATTGCGGGTTGATACAAAACTCTCACCTCTTTAGTGACCTGGCAAACATATTTAATGTAAATAATTCATTGTTTTACATCTGAGATATCTGTGGTTTCATCACACAGAATACTGAAAAACATTTCTATGTGTATATTTTTCAGTATGTTAGATCTTATTTCTGATGCTAAGACATCCAGCAGCTCTTGCATTATTCTTTCAGAGATGTAATGTGCATTTTTACCAACTTTGAGATGTTGTAAAAAGGAACAACCTATTTCTTTACAGTGTTCCAACAGCTTTTCAAACAACGTTGTATGTGGCAACTCATTTTTTGCCAAACAATGCATGGTTCTTAAAGCTCCCACAAAGGCATCTCTCTGTAAGTTATTTAACACAGATATAGACCTTTCAATTTGACCGAATCCAGTTTGCTCTTTCCTAAAAGGTCAGCAGAAGACCCAATGTGCGTTTTATTTTTTTATTAATGGTCCAGCAAGCTTTCTTTTCGAATTCTTGTGTATGGCACGTTTACCCAAAGTAACCCTCCTTGGGGGGGTGTTTGTTTGAGTATTTCATGCACAATGAGCACCACATACCATTTTCTTTGACCATTAGCCAATCAAAATCTTTAAACCATTTGTTTGTTTATGCCGGATAAGCGGTGCTTAGATTTATCAATTGTCAGAGTGTGTGCTGAAGAGACTTCCCCTGATGGACCAGCCTCTGCAATGTCTTTGTCTTAAACTGCCACATGAGGAGTTGACGCCACACCTTCATTAGTTTGTGACGTCTCTTTTCTGAAATAACCGAGCAGTGTTGTTTTCTGAATACTTCTTTTGCTCATGTTGGTAAAATGTTTGAAAAAAATTTAAAGTACCAATGAATAAGACTTTTGAGTGGGAAAGGGAGAGCCTGTTGGATATTCAATTCACACTTGCACTACGGCAGGTACGCATTCTCGACATTTCCACTTTAATCTCGACACTTATGTCGAGAATAAATAATGTCGACATTTCCACTTTATTCTCGCCGTTTATCTTGAGATTAAATTCGACACGTTGACTTTATTCTCGTAGTTTGTCATTAAAGTAGAACATCGTAAACTAAACTTTATCTTAAAATGAATGTTTAATTCACTAGATTTTCTCAAACCTTGTCATAAGTTATGTAGTCAACATGTCGACTTTATTGTTGTCATAAGCGTCAAGATTAAAGTGGAAATGTCGAGAATAAAGTCAACATCTCGACTTTATTCTTGACATATAGTTTTTTTTTTTTTTCACTTTGTCCCTAATATGCTTCCGTACAAAACCCTCAGCAATTCAGTGACAAAACCTTTGCTCAGGACACATTGTGTGCTGCAAGGGTTTCTGGACACCTTGACATATAGTTTTTTTTTTTTTTTATCTTTGTCCTTATTTTTTTTTCTTCACCGTGGCCCTAATATGCTTCCGTACAAAACCCTCAGCAATTCAGTGACAAAACTTTTGCTCAGGACACATTGTGTGCTGCAAGGGTTTCTGGACACTTTTTGCAATATGGACGCAGGTCCAAATATGAGCAAATATAAGAACGGCAGATGGGGTCACTTTAAACAGGAACCACTGTGAATGTTACAAGGATTTTTGCACACAGAACACCCCTAATGCTTAAACAACTGTATGTACAGTAGTGTCCCGCTAATCCGAACCCCGCTAATCCGAAAATCCGCCTAATCCGAACAGGACTAGGGAAAAAATTATTTTTATAAAATTTCTGAACTGGGAAAAGTAAAGAAAACAAGTTTTTTCAAGTTATGTCATACGTTTAATGTACATTTAAGAAACTTGTAATTTTTCAATTTCGCTGTCTAACTAAAAATCCAAAATACAGCCTTACTTAAAATTGAAACAAGTTCGAATTTACTCATATATGTAGAATCCATGTTCTGTACAGCATTTACACAAAACGTAAAAAGCAAACCATTATCTAAGAGATAAAGTCAGTGATCTTCTTCTGACGCAACAAACTAAAACGGCTTGAAGAAGCAATGTTTCGCCAACGGCGCATAAACATAACATCTGTTGGAGTTGCATTGGCGTGTTGCTCAACGTAGCGCAAAGCGAGATCAAGGGCACTGGCTGCGGCAGTGTGTGGAACAACATCAGTCGGCGCGTCCCCTTCCTCCTCACTGTCGTCTGCGTCGAGATCAGCTGACGTTCCCTGCACAGCTGCCACAATGTCCTCATCTGTGTATTCTTGGAACAAGGCACGATCCATCCAAGCTTTCTTTTGATTTCTGTAAAAAACAGGGAGAGAGTTCATGTTCTTAAAACAGCGTGGTTTTGCCGATTTGCCGATAACCATCAGTGGAAGCTTATTTGTGGCAGAAGCATTGCTGCAGGCCAACACAGTTAGGCGCTGTTTATCCATTTTAAACCCTGGTGCAGATTGTTCCTCTTGTGATGCAAGACTTTTGGTAGGCAATGCTTTAAAGTTAAGTCCTGTCTCATCTGCGTTGTAAACTTGCTGGGGCGAGTAGGAAGAAATGATGCATTTGAACTCCTCAAGGTATTCAACAGCTGCTTCGTTGTCTGCTGACGATTTCTCCCCAGTTATTTTAAGCTGCCTGATTCCGTGTCTTTTCTTCCATCGGTCTAAGAAACAACAACTAGCCGTAAATGATACGTCACCATCCATGAGCTTGTTCAATTGAAGCGCCTTTTCTTGAATTAGAGGGCCAGTGATAGGGATTCCTTTCTGTCTTTCTTGTGTAAACCATAAGAAAAGTGCTTTGTCCAATTTTTCGTAAGAAGACACTGTTGTCTTGCTACGTTTTTCAATCGTTTTTTCACTTGTGGTAGTGCAAAACTGCTCAATTTTACCTCTGTTCTTTTTCCAATCGGAAATTGTTGCTTTCCCGACACCAAATTCCTTCGATAACTGAGTGGCACTTTCACCTTTGTCAAGTCTTTTCAACACTTCCAGTTTTTCTTTTGTACACGAGTTATGTTTACGTTTGCTTACCATGATGATTAACAGCAGGGAAAAGCACAGAATGTAAAGAAACCACACTACACACCACTCACAAGGACTCACAAAACACAGGGCAAGTGCACGCACACGAACAATAACATTGCACAAAACACATTACTCAGCAGTAGCAGGTGGCACACTGACTCAGTGACTCATAGTTTGGGAACGGAAATCAAGAGGAATGCGTAGATCTATGCGGGGGGGTCTAGGTCACTGCCCTTCCGCTACTACTCACGTACCGCCCGTCATATCGATTTTATCTCCGATCACAGTCACACTACAGTGCAGTTTAAATTGCAGTGTACTAGAATACGGAATTTCTTACCTTTAATTCTTGACACATCAGACGCTTAATACGCCATCAGACGCTTAATATGACAAAACTCCGCCTAATCCGAATTTTCGCTAATCCGAACAGGGTTCGGTCCCAATTAGTTTGGATTAGCGGGACTCTACTGTGTGTGTATATATATATATATATATATATATATATATATAATGTATGTTTGCTATGTACTATACAAGAAGAGAGCTGCTGTATGCTCAGCTGCACTGTACAGACTGTGCTGACGCTGAGAACAGAGATATCACTTTCTGCCGCCTTTTTTCTGATATCTGACAGGCTGGTTTCACTAGGCTTTTTTTTATTTTATCAGACCTCCTCTTGCCCGCCCACCTCCACATCCTCTTTGCTTGTGAACTGCCGCTCCACTCTGGCTATTAGCATGTACAGCCCCCTCTCATCCACCCACCTCTCCATACACCTTGCTGCTGTATTAAGCTGCTACACCCCCGCTATTACCATGTACAGCCCGCTCTCGAAACCCCACCTCCCCATACTCTTTGCTTGTGAACTTTGCTCCGCCTCTTCCCCGCTATTAGCTTTAGCAGTATTTGCCCACCCACCCGCTCGTCCCTCGCCATCTCTGCAGATCGTTAGATCTGCCTGTGCCTGCAGATCTGCGGCTGTCATCTCATAATGTCATGCGAGATGACAGCCGGGCGCTCAACTAAATTAGCCGGGCAAAGACGCTAGGGAGAACACTGGATGTTAAAAAAACATAGAAGTTGGGAAATAATGGCTTACTTAATTATGTAAGTGTTAACTTAAGAGAAGAAATGAGTTGAGACAAAAACCTGCAGCCACAAGGGGTCCTGAGGACTGAATGATAAGAAACACTGATCTAAATTAACATGTCACATGGGAAAAGTATGTACACCCTTACATTTATCACCACTTCAGAGCCGTAAACTTAGAATCACATGTTCCAAATTAGGTGCCAATGATCAGAACCTCCTTGTGGATTATACAGATGGAACCGGTCTTATTTAAACCACAGATATTGAGGGTCTGATGTTCACTTTGCTATTGATTTGTATGGTGTTATCATGACAAGATCAAAAAAGTTCTCTAAGGCCCTCTGAAAGAAGGCTGTCTATGAGTCTGGTATGTCATCAAACTATTTGAAATCAGTCATTTCGCTGGAATAAAAATCATCAGCATGTGGCATACTGCAGATTTCAAATAACTACTAATTTGTCCAGGACTGGCCGGCCCTGCAAATTCAGTCTAAGAGTTGGCCTTTTGATACTTAAACAAGTATCCAAGAAACCCAAAATTTCATTTCTGTATCTGCAGGTAACTCTTGCAAAAGTTGGTGTCAAAGTTCATGTATTTACAATGAGAAGGAGATTGCTCATATTTGACCCGTGTGCAAGGTGTGCCAGAAAAAAGCCTTTGCTGTCCAAAAAGAATATTAGGGCAAGACTACAGTTTGCCATTGAGCATCTAGGCAAAGGGCTTCTGGAACAATGTGTTCTAGACATATGAATCAAAGATAGAGTTTTTTGGTCACAGTAACAATAGACACGCAAATTAAATACAGCATTTCAGCAGAAGAACACATACCAACTGTGAAGCATGGTGGAGGGTTATGGCTTGGGGTTGCTTTGCTACCTCAGTGCCTGGGCAGCTTGGAGTCATCAAGTCAGCTATGAATTCTGCATCATATCAAAGTGTGATTGAGGAGAATTTGAGTGTCCAAAAGTTAAAGTTAAAGAGACATGGCCCTTTTCACGTTTCTGCGCCACCACCACCTGATCAAAGCACCGTATAGTCCCTACATTGATGGATTGAAGTCCGGAGGTCCACATGACCATCATTGTCTTTTCTTCCATGTGAAGCTTGAAAACCATGAGGACTGATTTAGATCATTCATGTTAAATAGAATGCCTAGTGGGGACTGGGCAGTCTCATGGTCTTAGAATCCCTGCAGATTTTGTTTTTTTCTCTAGCTATTTGGAGGTTTTTTTTGTTTGCTTTTTCTGTCCTCCCAAGCCATTGGACCATACTTTATTCTTTCTTAATTAGTATTGCCTAATTTTTATATTTTTTCTTTTTTCTTTCTCCATCTTGTAAAGCAAACATCATTTATATGAAAACGTGCAGTCCAAATAAATGTTAAAATTAAACAAATTCAGTGGAATACTGTCTAGTTTTGTGGGTCTTTAATGGCACATTGGCAGAATTGTGTACATGATATATTACTAGTACTGTCTTGGACCTTAAATTTGTTCGGTTGTTGGAGAATCACAGTACCTTCATTGTTTCAAAGGATGTTTGGACTCTGGGACTCTATGTCTCATATCCTTGAAGCAATGGATATGATGGATGCTTAATTTCGGTTTTTCTGAGTACCAAGTGTATACAGACTTTGCTAAATGTTCAATTATTCATCAAGAATGTATTCACCTGACCCGTAACTAAATGTTATAGTGTCTATCTGGCACAACAGCATTCTTTGGTTCTCAATTACCATTTGCTCCAAGGTGGCAACATTTTACTTTTTTGTTTAGTTTGAAGACCAGCCAGACCTTTGATGAACGTCCTGCTGTAATGAAATAATGCAGCCCATCTCTTGACTGTGTCCTGTGAAGGGACTGGTCCTGGTTGTTGACTAGTTGAGGGTTAATCTCTGAAAGGAATATTACTAGCATGATAGTTGATTTTGGCATTCATGGCCGACTTAAGTCTGAAACAAGAGTCACACTTTATAAAAAGCAAATACTAGAAATGTGTAATTCACATATCATTTTGGCTGCTTATTCTGTCAGTGCAGCATAATTATACAATGAGAACCTTGCTTGCATACCTTGACCATAATCATTGGCACTCTCTGTGACATAATAAATAAGAATTTAGTTAAAATCCAGAACTTCAAAACTAGGGATGCTTTAATCAAGTTTTTTAAGGCCGATACCGAGCACAGATTTCATATTACTTGATAGGCTGATTCTGATACCAGATTTTTTTTTTTCCTAGTGTAAAATGTTTCACACTAAACTTTGGCATAACCAGACACATAAAGGCCTTATGCCCTATATTGAAGTGAATGTTTATAGTTGAACTATAGACCACAGGTGTTAACTTTTGATT
This sequence comes from Polypterus bichir lapradei, assembly GCA_026402145.1. Lineage (NCBI taxonomy): Eukaryota > Metazoa > Chordata > Cladistia > Polypteriformes > Polypteridae > Polypterus > Polypterus bichir. The sequence continues at coordinate 68,795,879 of JANRMT010062837.1, forward strand.
TTTTATTAACAAAATTAAATTCTGTAGGCTTATTGTTCAGTAACCATAAAAATACAATACATAAAATTTCCTTAAAATACATACTTGAACTAATATGTACAAATATATGTATGCATAATACATATGGCATAAAAGAAAATAAAATGATTCTCATAATTACAAAATGTATTATGGTAAATTTGTTCTGTAATGTACTTATCTGAAACAAGGCTTAATTAAAAATGGTAATTTTCACCATTTCTCCAACAAAAAAAATGAATTCTATATTCTCACACAATTAATTAATTGATATTAGCAACTGGACACTGCTTAAATGTAAATCTATATGCACTTATAGGTTTTAATCATTTTTCATTTTTAATTGCACTACAGCTTTTTTTGCTGTTAAAATATATATTTACTATTTTTATACTGGTGTTGTTTTTTATTTTCTTCAGTGTATCAGCTAGACGTAATTCTTGAGGTGTAACTATAAAATATTGATTACCATTTTAATTATGTAATACTTATTTCTCACCAAAACTTATGCTGTATGGCACACAGCAACAAATAATACACACAGTACAAATCTTTAAAACAGCTGCAAATCAAATGTTTATCAAGAAGATGCAAGACTAACATGATTAACAGGTTCATGAGTAAAAGACACATTTTGCTGCTAAGCTAACAAATCTATGTAACAAGCTTAATAAATAATGTTCACTTAGCAGCAAAATTGCACAGGATGACTTCTCCAACTACTTTTTCTCAGTTTATTGTTCCATTTTCTTCAACGTAAAAGCAAATATTTTATATGCCTCTCGATCTCTGGTAAAACAAGCCGTGACTTGCTGCTCTTTCTTTACATTACATGAAGTTTGCTGCCAAAAAAAAGACACTGAACCAACTGCCGTACTTTTTGTAAAGGAGCCCTAAAACTAAATTACCATAAAGCTTAGAGCAAGGGCTGTAAAGATTGTTTTTTTGTTTGACTTCTCCAACTACTTTTTCTCAGTTTATTGTTCCATTTTCTTTAGTGTAAAAGCAAATATTTTATATGCCTCTCGATTTCTGGTAAAGCAATTCTAGCTTGCTGCTCTTTCTTTACACTACGTGAAGTTTAATGCCAAAAAAAAAAAAAAAAGACACTGAACCAACTGCTGTACTTTTTGTAAAGGAGCCCCACAACTAAATTACCATAAAGCTCAGAACAAGGGCCGTAAAAATTGTTTTTTTTTTTGTGGTCAGCCAATTTAACGATCACCAATTGAGTCTTTTTTAGGGAAAAGCATCAAATCAAAACCAGTCAACTTATCTGATGTTCCTCTTACTTCTGACTCTATGCTCCCTTTATATGAATATGTTTCTTTATTAGCAGTGATTGGTGGCTAATAAAGAAATGAATGGAAATACCTGCAGCCTCTGTAGCCTTCTAGGAACCTCTGCTGTAAGTGATGAAGTAACAGAGCCATATGTTTATTATTTAGCAGCAACAGAGGAAGAAAACAAAAATTCTACTAAGAGAAGATAAACCATTCAGTCCCTCCTGGGCACTTTACATTTCCTTTATCCAGATCATAAAATCATAGCGCTGATACAAGGGCTGTACAAGTGCTGTCATCCTAGCTAATGACAATATAATTCTACATTGTCTGCTTATTCGCCTTAATTAACCAAACTCTGCCCCAGCAGACTTCAGACATTTGTAGCAGTGGTGGTCCAAAACCACCAATGCTATGTATTGTATTTGAAATTTTGGAGTTTGCAACTTTGTACGACTGATTGTAAACTTTGATGAATTTGGAATGCTACATAACAGTATATTGTGACCTTTATCAATATTTTCTCTCTTTAGCAATGTCTGGCTTTGTTTAGATACGCATAGATTTTCAAATAGCTTTCTTTATAAATTTCTAAGCTATGGTGCTGATCCTGGCTCCTCCTATTTAAGTGGCAGATTCAAAACATTTTGGTCAGCCCCATGTGGAGTGCAGTTTTTAAAAAAAAAAAGTATTCACTCCCTTAGAAATTTTCATATTTTCCATATAAATGTCCTCATTATTTTAACACTTATCACGTACAGAGACTATAAAAAAGTGTTCATCCCATTTGTAGTGTTACATTTCATTGTTATATAACCTTGAACAGCAGTGGATTTAATTTGACTTTTATTGACACTGATCAACAGAAAAACTCTGTAATGTCAAAGTGAAAACAGATCTCTGTAATCTAAATTATTTACAAATATAAAGCACACACTAATTGATCACATAAGTAATCACCTCTTCACGTTAGTATTCAGTAGGTGTACCTTTGGCAGCCATGACAGCCTTGAGTCCATGTGCACAGGCCTCTCTCACCTTTGCGTATCAGGGCACTGCAGTTTTTCCAAATTCTTCTGTACAAAACTACTCAAGTTGTGTCAGGTTGCATGGAGAGTGAACAGCTTTTTTCCAATTTCAGCTACAAATTCTCAATTGAATTGAGATCTGGTCTCTGAGTCGGCCACTAAAGGACATTAACATTGATGTTTTTAAGTGATCCCTTTGTAGCTTTCGCTTTATATTGGGGGTCGTCTTGCTGGAAATCAAATTTTCTGCCAAGGTGCAGTTTTTGTGCAGACTGCATCAGGTTTTCCTCCAGAATTTCCCCATATTTTGCTGTATTCATTTCACTGTTTATCCTCATAAGCCTTCCAGGACCTGATGCAGCCAGGCATCTCCACAGTGTGATGCTGCCAACACCATGCCTCACGGTGGGGGTGGTGATTTTTTGATAATGTATAGTGTTTCACTTGTGCCATATTAAAGGGGGGGGGACCCTTAAACAATCAAAGATTTTGTGCTTTACATTTATAATTAAACCACTTTGACATTACATTGTCTTTTTCTGTTGACTGGTTTCAAAAAATCCAAGTGAAACCCCCTGTGATTCAGTGTGGAATGTTCCAAGTTGGTGAATACTTTTTTTAGGCACTGTACATTTTAGGTCCAGCTTAGGCTGGAATGGAGTAGAAGATATTTTGTTTCTGCATTTGATTATGTGATTCCTTGTTTCCCTCTGCTTAAGACACCAGGTGTGAAACAGCAAGTTGAACACTTTGCCCCCACAACTTCTCCTAGTGACCCTAAAAAAGTCACCTAACCATCCTGTGGACCAGCTGCATGAATCTATGGCTTGTTTGGATTGTTCAAGGGGATTCAGAATGTGATCACAGTGCTTTAGCTACCGAGAGTGCCACTCCAGCCTGTAGTAAGGTGCAATAAGATATACAGGTGCCGGTCATAAAATTAGAATATCATGACAAAGTTGATTTATTTCAGTAATTCCATTCAAAAAGTGAAACTTGTATATTAGATTCATTCATTACACACAGACTGATGTATTTCAAATGTTTATTTCTTTTAATTTTGATTTGATGATAATAACTGACAACTAATGAAAGTCCCAAATTCAGTATCTCAGAAAATTAGAATATCAATTAAGACCAATGCAAAAAAAGGATTTTTAGAAATGTTGGCCAACTGAAAGGTATGAACATGAAAAGTATTGAGTGCTGTACATGCTTATATTTAGTTGGGGCTCCTTTGGCCTGGATTACTGCAGCAATGCAGCGTGGCATGGAGTCGACCAGTCTGTGGCACTGCTCAGGTGTTATGAGAGCCCATGTTGCTCTGATAGTGGCCTTCAGCTCTTCTGAATTGTTGTGCCTGGCGTATTGCATCTTTCTCTTCACAATACCCCATAAATTTTCTATGGGGTTAAGGTCAGGCTAGTTTGCTGGCCAATCAGGAACAGGGATACCGTGGTCTTTAAACCAGGTACTGGTAGTTTTGGCACTTTGTGCAGGTGCCAGGTCCTGTTGGAAAATGAAATCTGCATCTCCATAAAGTTCAGCAGGAAGCATGAAGTGCTCTAAAACTTCCTGGTAGACGGCTGCGTTGACCTTGGACCTCAGAAAACACAATGGACCAACACCAGCAGATGACATGGCACCCTAAACCATCACTGACTGTGGAAGCTTTACACTGGACCTCAAGCAATGTTGATTCCGTGCTTCTCCTTTCTTCCTCCAGACTCTGGGACCTTGATTTCCAAAGGAAATGCAAAATTTACTTTCATCAGAGAACATAACTTTGGACCACTCAGCAGCAGTCCAGTCGAGATGCTTCTGATGCTGTCTCTTGTTCAAGAGTGGCTTGACACAAGTAATGTGACAGCTGAAAACCATGTCTTGCATACGTCTGTGCGTGGTGGTTCTTGAAGCACTGACTCCAGCTGCAGTCCACTCTTTGTTAATCTCCCCCACAGTTTTGAATGGGTTTTGTGTCACAATCCTCTCCAGGGTGCGGTTATTCCTATTGCTTGTACACTTTTTTCTACCACATCTTGTCCTTCCCTTCGCCTCTCTATTAATGTGCTTGGACACAGAGCTCTGTGAACAGCCAGACTCTTTAGCAATGACCTTTTGTCTTGCCCTCCTTGTGCAAGGTGTCAATGGTCGTCTTTTGGACAACTGTCAAGTCAGCAGTCTTCCCCGTGATTGTGTAGCCTACAGAAGTAGACTGAGAGACCATTTAAAGGTTTTGAGTTAATTAGCTGATTAGATTGTGGCACCAGGTGTCTTCAATATTGAACCTTTTCACAATATTCTAATTTTTTGAGTTACTGAATTTGGGACTTTCATTAGTTGTCAGTTATAATCATCAAAATTAAAAGAAATAAACATTTAAAATACATCAGTCTGTGTGTAATGAATGAATCTAATATACAAGTTTCACTTTTTGAATGGAATTACTGAAATAAATAAACTTTGTCATGATATTCTAATTTTATGACCGGCACCTGTACAAATGTGTCAAAGTTGTATTCTATTAAGCAATGAAACATACAAAGTATAGATTAGCAAAGGGATTGAAAGAAACAGAGGACAAAAAAGCTGCCACTCAGCCAAGCTTCATTTTCCACCTTTTGATAGCACATAAAACTATATCTGTCCCTTTTTCTTCTGTTCTCCTTTTGTTTTCACCAGTTCATCCACAGTCACCTCCAGCTGTACACTTTTTGCAGCAACCTCAGTGACACCAGCATTCAAGGCACATTTTACACTTACTTTACACTCAGTTCCCAGAATCACTTCTGAGGTTAGGGTGGGCTTACGTATAAAACCTTTTAGCTGATGTACCTTCTGTCAACACCTGAGGACACTGCACACCTACAGTAACTCTGACCCAGCATGAAGCCCCAGGTCTGTAAGGCAGGGTCTGGAGTTACCTTTGCTCTACTTTCTGTCAGCCAGCTTTGAACAGGATTCTGTGCTGCCAACTACTAGCTAGGAGGAGTTGTGTTGGTGTCCTTCCCTTGAATTATGCCACCACTTCCCACAGTGGGCTGCCTTCATTTTTCACTTCTCCTGTCCTATGTCACCTTTACACCATACAGAGTAAAGATTTATTTATTTTTTATTGAGAGTGAAAGCAAAACTGGCATACATTGCATTGGCCTTCTAGTCTCTTTTAATATGCGATTTGATGAAACTCTGACTGACAGGATCTGTAATGGTACATGTGCTTTCAGCTGAAATGCCTGGTAATACAATATAAAAAAGTCATAAGCAGGCCACAGCCGCCTTCTCGGTTGAAGTACTATGTACATGATGCCTTTCCAGGGTGCTGAGATGAGCTCCAGCTCGAGAGATCAAAATTGCTAATAGTTATTTGCCCGTGCGTGCTTTTGACATTTGTAAATCCCACTTATCTCCTTTCAAGCTGTGCATCTCTGCATCTGTAGAGCCCTGAGCGGATCTCTTATGGAACGCGTGGCTGATGATTCACAAAAGTGAAGGACTTGCCTTTTACACTGTCCAAATTAATTTCTGTTTGTGTGAGTTTTTTTAGCACCAGTGGAGAATAAACTTAGTACGAAAGGGACACTTGAATGAGTAAGAGTCGGCAGTATGCAGGCACAATTGTTGGTGCTACAGCCTTTCAGGACCTGTTTGCATCCTTGGCTTGGCCACTTTCTGTTTGGAACAGACATATTCTAGTTAAGTCAAGTCACTTTATTGTCACATCACTTAACAAGAACATGCAAGTGAGTGATACACTTAATATGGCCTAGGTCCCCATCAATAATAGAGCACACACAGAATAAATACATTTAAATATGAATTCACCAGTTACACACTGTGCGAAAAACACCAACCATTTATACTTTATACAATGCCCTATAAAAACACAAAGCAACTGTGGTGCAATGGAATGTAGAGATACAGAACTGCAACCTGAATCATTTGGGGTGGCGGGGTGTCAAAAATTGGTACCAGTCGCTGTGCAGAGTTCAGCCTCTGAACACTTTGATTGAAGAAGCTATCTATCTATCTATCTATCTATCTATCTATCTATCTATCTATCTAT
>JANRMT010062837.1:68805941-68915145 GCA_026402145.1 Polypterus bichir lapradei
TAAAAAATAAACTTAGATTTTAAATATCCCAAAAGATTTTGCTCTCCATAAAAATATATCCTGTCAAAATTATACAAATTCAAATATGAACATGCTGCATAACAAAACCTGGAAATATAAATAAAATGTGTTCCTTTCAGCAATAACAAATCAAATCATTCAGTTGTCTTTGCTCATATGTCATTTTAGAGCTGGACGCCTAGTATCTTTTTTTGGCAACAAGTTCGTTTATGTTTGGTGTGAGGTTCTGTGTTGTGGAGATTCTCAGGATGGACTGCAGGTGCTCATCAGTGAGGCGACTCCTGTGTGCTGTTTTGTTAGTCTTTATCACTGAGAAGAGCTTCTCACACAGATATGTGCTACCAAACATGACTTGGTTCAACATTACTTGGCAACAGGGAAAGTGGGGCAAGTTGCACTGGTGCATTTGTGTCTCCCATAAAAGCAGCTTCACTTGAAATCACTTTGTGATTGTGCACGGGTAAAAACGTCCGCTGAAGTGTCAGATTCTTATTTAATTCTTCTGCTTTCTGTATCTTCTGCATTGCATTTAGGTCTTTCAGGTTACCCTGATGTTTTGTCTCATAGTGCCGTCTTAGATTAAATTCTGTAATTACAGCCACATTAGCTCCACAAATGAGACACACGGGTTTAACGGCAATGTCAGTAAACATATACTCAGCCTCCCATCGGTTTTTAAAGGCTCTATTTTCAGAATCAACTTTTCTCTTCAGCATCGTGTGGGCTAGCTTCGCAATAACTTACAAGCTAGACTTGATTAACGCGGTAAGTGTTCGGCAAGGCAGCTGAAGCGCTGCATTATGGGATCTGTAGTTTATTGTGTTACCAGCGCTTCGTATACCCGGGCCATTAATAACAATAATACAGTATATAAAATGATCTCGCGGGCCGGATATAATTACACGCCGGGCCGGATGTGGCCCGCGGCCCTTGAGTTTGACACATATGGACTAAATAGAACTTGAAAAGATATATTTTTTCGTACATCGAGCCCGCGTGCTATTGTGGTTTTGCCTGCATGCCTCAATAAGTCACCCTCCCCTCGCTCTTACTTTTTTACCGTTCATCTAATGAATACACTGAGTATGGCTTTACCAAAACAATCATTGATTGCGAATAAAGTATTCATTATTCGAGTATGTAGATCGGGGTATATATATACATATATATATACCCGCGTATCGCAGCGGAGACGTAGTGTGTTAAAGAAGCTATGAAAAAGATTCGTTTCTTACTGCATCAATAAACAGCTCGTCTTCTTCTTTATCTGAGACCTGACACACTGCATGCACGGGTTTTTTTTTTTAACACTGTCTTCCTTTAGCAGGACGTTCACTTTTTCCACCGTGTGCTTTGTTTCTGCAGTAGCTGCACTTATTACATACTTATCTTGTATGTATCAGACGCTTCATATTTTTTTGCTGCCTTTTCAATTGTGTAATTTGTTTTTTGTTCAGCGCTCTTTGGAACTGTTGCTTTTTGTCTGTGCACTGCGTCAGTTCACGTGAGCCGCTCGGTGTACATGCATCGAAGTTTTCCAGCTGTGCTGGTGCCATGTCGTGCTATGTCCATGGCTGTATCTAATGTTACCTAAGTCTCGGCAGTTAAAACTTTCTCTCGCAGTTTCGCTGAGTTTGTGCCAAACACCACCCTGACCATCTCATCTTCCTCTGCATAAGCACAGTCCTTCACCCGTGAATATTTACCCATGGCAGTGTTTCTATTGGATTGCCGCTGACGGACGGCCTTATATGGGCAGGCACTAAATTACAAACGCTAGCGGCAGCCTGTCTATGAACTTAATTTAAAGTTTAGGTTTACATCGTGCTTTGTTTCCGAAGTAGCAGAACTCATGAATATGGTTGTATATGTCACTCGCTCGCTTCTTATTGTTTCGCTGCCTTCTCAATTATATAATGCATGTTTTCTTCAGCGCTTTTTGGGCCTCTTCCTGGTTTTCTACCTACTGCGTGATTACGTGGGAGGCGTGATGATGTCACACGAAACTCCGCCCCCACGGGTTTCACGCTCATCTCCATTACAGTAAATGGAGAAAAACAGCTTCCAGTTATGACCATTACGCGTAGAATTTCAAAATGAAACCTGCCCAACTTTTGTAAGGAAGCTGTAAGGAATAAGCCTGCCAAATTTCAGCCTTCTACCTACACGGGAAGTTGGAGAATTAGTGATGAGTCAGTCAGTCAATGAGTCAGTGAGTCAGTGAGTGAGGGCTTTGCCGTTTATTAGTATAGATACAGTAGGTAGGTAGGTAGATAGATAGTGGTGGTTGTCCTTCTCGAAGTTTCTCCCATCTCCACTCAGGTTCTCTGGAGCTCAGCTGGTGTGATCTCCAGATTACTGGTTACTTCTCTTACCAAGGCACCACTCCCTTGATTGCTCAGTTTGGCCAGGCGGCAAGCTGTATGGAGAGTTGTGGCAGTTCCAATCTTATTCCTTTTCAAAATTATGGGGGTCATTTTTTTGGGAACCTTCAATGCTGCAGATTTCAACAGATAGATTTGTGCCTTGACACAATCCTCTCTCCTTAGCTCTGTAGGTAATTCCTACAAACTCCTGGTTTGGTTTTTGCTCACCTGTAGGGCCTTCTTTAGACTGATGTGTGCCTTACATAATCATGTGCAATGAATTGTACAAATAAAGTTCAGAAACACCTCAGCGATGATCAATAGAATGGGACATCATAGTGTCATAGTAAAGTGTCTGAATACTTGTGTCAAGGCGATAATTCAGTTCTTTTACCTTTTAATAAATTTGCAGAAACTCCTAGTGTGCACTACATGGGTGCTTTTCTGTACATAGATATTTATCCACAGCACAGTAATAAGAGGTTTATGAATCACATCATGACTGCTCTATCCCTCCCTATGAAGGTTTTGACTGACTGCTTTTGATGAGCCGTTCTTCTTTCTTCTTAGATTGGCACTTTCACTCAAATGACCCAGAGCCTTTTTTTTTTTTTTCTTCATATCACAAATCACTTCAAGGTCATCCTGATCAAGCAGTTTGCACTTTGATCCACAGCTTTTTATGGCATCTGATTTCCATGCTGAAGTCACCTGTGCCACTGCTTCTTGTCTCCAAGTTGAATTGTCTTTGTCTTTGATGTTCTTCTCCTCAGATGTTCTAAAACAATCCAAGATAAAGTCATAGAATCTTGTCCAACATGATGAGAAATTGCATTTGCATACATACCTCCAGAAGAACCTGCATTCCATTGAATTTGCACCCCTCATTTACACGTGTTTCCTTTGTTTTGTCAGCCTCCTGCCAAAAAGCAAATGGAAAACCTAAGAGGGCACCTGAATATGCAGACTCCACACAGATTATAACCGGGTTGGGAATTAAACCCAGGGGCCTAGAGCTGTGAGGCAGCAATGCTACATGCTGTGCCACCATAGTTTTGAATTAGAGATTTCGGAAGTAGGGAAACAGTAAGTGTAAAGAAGTGGTGTTAAGGTGGTGATTGACAGACAGACAGACAAACAGAAAGAACTTTATTTATCCCCAGGGGGAAATGTGGTGGTGATGATGATGTCAACAGAGTGAAATTATTTTTAAAGACAGTGCTGTGAATGTGTGAAGGATGGCACTGTCGGTGTAAACTGATTCATATAATCATGGGAGCAGCTTAGGCGCAAGCTTTACAAGTCCTTCATAAGCTCTCTTCGGCAATATCTTTTTATCTAAAGATCATTAAACACTTGAAATGCCTTAATGTAGCAATTTGAGGATTTTAGACTTGCTGGTATTACTCCGTTGCCCTTGTCAATGACAGATTACCATTCGTGATCCTTGGAATTAGGTGGTTTCAGTTTTGCACAGCTTTGTTTGTCTTTTTAAAATATAGTAACAGTAGTAGTCACAAACATCCTCACTTTATAATGCTGTGATAAACAGGAATGCATTAACTTCATTTTCATTCATAAGAAACCCAAATTTGGTTACCTGATTTGCTTCTTGCTCTCATGTCTGTGTTCCCTCTACCTGAATGTGTTCCCTTTGCAACAGCAATTGAGTGCTAATTATGAAATTGGTTGCAACGAAAAGCTGCTGCCATTGCAGCCCTCTGTGGTAAGACGAGTCAGGGGTTTCTTAATGGGTTATTTTATTATTGGTTTTAATGGATTTTAAAGGTTTAAGCACTTCATACAAGGAGCTCCTACATAGCTATGTGGTGATCACTCTTATTAAGTTAAATTGTGTCTGGAGGGGTTGCCACAGACTAAACGAGAGATGGGTTAATGGTAGACTAGGTTGACAGAAGAGTAAGATCAAAGCCAGAAGTATGGCCTAATGGGTATTCTGCGTTAAAAGGATGGGATAGGCAGCATCAGCTGTGTTGAGCATGGCAATGATAAAAGTCTGCTCAGCAATAGAGCAGATGAGGATGGAGACCAGTCACAGGAACAATACACTGATAGGCAGATCCATGGTCCGATGGCTACCGTTTAGAGAGCAAGGCACCCTGGTGACTGACTGAGGTGGTAATTCAGATAAGTGGGTATTGGCAAAGGTGACAGATAAGGATATAGTGAGCTGCATGTGGAGGATTTGTGATGATATCCTGACGAGGGCAAAAGGGAACACATCATGAAAGGTTGTTGGGATTTTAAAAGTACTGTATTCATTTATTTCTGGATCACTCAAGGACACTAGTTTATTATGGGTGTGATTTTTAAAGGGTTTGTTTGCAACGTGTCACTATAATTTTTCTTAAATATCTGCACCTTTTTGACTCTAAAGTTGTGTCCACAATCACAATACTTCTCTTCTTTTTCTCCTCCACTCCTCTCTTAGTCCCTCTCCTCCTGACTCTGGCTCTCGGAGTGGTGGCTGCTGGCTCCTTTTATAGCCCACCCAGAAGTGCTCCAGGTGTTTGATGAACCATTTCTGGCTGCACTTCCGGGTGTGGTGGAAGAACCGCCCACATGGGCTCTGGAACCACTGCAGCGCCCCTTGGTGGCATCCCTGGAACCCAACAGGGTTGTAGAGAACTCCCTCTCCCATGGAGCCCTGTTGGAATCCGAGGCACCAATGCCACCCAGGGGAGCTGCTTTCTAGCGCCCTGGGAGGAGGTACTGTTCAGTCCATGCTTGTTCCCCCGGACCATATAAAGAATAGGTGTCCTGGCCAGGCAAGAGTCCCGGCTGTCCGTCACAGTGGTTATAGTCAGTATTGAATGAAGACCAGGAGCATTTCTTGAATTTAATGGCAATAGGTCTTAGGCCCTTATTTGCATCTTGTTTCTTCTTGCGATGGGGTTTAAATTTTTCTTAGCTGACAGCCCAATAGCGTACATATATAGAAAGGTTTGGTTTATAATTTACTAACACAGTGTTGCAAAAATGGGGTTCCTCCTTGAGTTTTCATCACTGTAGTGGAAAGCTGAGATGGGGTGCCAAGTTCTCTGATATATATGTATAAAAAATATCTACAAAGCAATGAAAGAATCAGGGGATTGGCACAATACCTCAGTGTTTTAGCCTCTGAAGCCCCCTATCCCAATGCCACTGGTGAAGATAACACAGTAGGGCAACCTCATTTTCATTATCCAACCCTTCATTTATCGCTCCATTTCACTAACCTATTAGAAATAGCTGTTTTGTTCTTTTTCTGGTGTTACAATTTGACATGCATTATTTAAATATCATTCATTTTACAGCGTCTATTACATATTCATGTTCATCAGCTCTACACTCCCTCAGCAGACACATTTTAATAATTTATTTTCCTTCATGCCAGATGCAAAAAAAAAAAAAAAAAGTAAAATTGTCATGATGGGCTGCACTAAAATAGAAAGGGTAGTGATGATGTGGCACCTTTTAGTAAAATGCGCTGTTCTTGCTCAGCAGGACGTACACTCGGCAGTATACCAAGCCAATACGCCTACTTCTCCTTGACTTGATTTGTGCTTTTGTTAATGTGGATGTGGGAGTGCATTGGACCATCTTCCTTAATCTTCATCTTATTTTTAATTAAATACATCGATTATTCAATGTAATTGTAGGTCATGTTCATCTGTCATTGTTCTATTTAATGTTAGAGGATGTATGGAAATTCTACTAATTCAAAAATACACTCCACATTTATTTATTTATTTTTTTCACCCTTATTCATCTGTTTACTGACCTTATTAAATCACATTTTAAGTGTACTCGGATCATCAGGTACAAGGCAGGAACAAATCGTGAATGTGCAGCCAGTCCATTGCAGTGTACACTCATGGACACACCCAGTTTGTGTGAGCTGCACATATGAGGGAGCATTTAAACTTATAATGCACTATGACCAGGTCTATCCATCCATTATCCTACCTGCTATATCCTAACTACAGGGCCACAGGGGTCTGCTGGAGCCAAATCCAGCCAACACAGGGCGCAAGGCAGGAAACAAACCCTGGGCAGGGCGCCAGCCCACCGCAGGGCACACACACACACCAAGCACCATACACAATTGTTTTGTGCAGATTTTCCATCCTTCAAATCTTCTTAATTAAGTTTAAGCAAAAGACCGACCCTGGAAGGGGTGTCACTCCATCACAGAGCACACTGGCACCCAGTGTCAGTTTAGAGTTGCTTTTTGAAATAATGGAGTTATCCATAATGCTTGGAGAAAAGCCTGCACAGACAGAGGGAAACTATGCAGACATTTGGCATGGATTGTGACCAGTCTGGGATTTATACTTCGATTACTGGAGTTTTGAGGCAACAGTGCCAATCACCACACCAACATGTTATTGTCAGGAAAAAGAAGAAGAACCTTTAACTGATCAGTGGATGAGTGTAAGTGTGCATGTGTCTGCACAGTTTATACAGTACATGAACTAACTGTGCTACCTGTCTAAGATGGGTTGAAATCTAAATAATCAACATAGACATGACATTTTTTATTTGATACATGGGCTGTTTGTTCAGTCTGGCATAATAATACACACCTGATTCCTTTTCCTCATGGCAGACTTTTCCTCTTGGGATAGAATCGCCCATTTTTAGCACTTTCTCTTGGCATCACTTATCAAACTGACCACTCTAATAGTTGAAGTGTTTTTCTGGAAAAATGCAGCAGTGGTTACTATCACATTGGCTTGGTTTAGCGATTTTATACTAGCTGCGTCAAGGCTTTGGTTCCCTGAGGTGCATGTCTCTTTGTAGTTTTTTTCACTCTTTCATTGACTACCTTTTAAAGTTATCAGTCATTAACATTACAGGTATAAGCCTCATTCACATGGCCTGAGCGGGTGTAAGAAAGTTACTACCACACTGCTGTTGCCAGCATATAACGTTGGATTAGGCTGATAAGACCAGTATTCTTATTTTTAGACCTTTATTTAATATTTTTATTGTTTTTGATTTTTTTGTACCTTTTACGTGTTTTGAGTAATCTTAAAATTTTCTTTTTAACCATAAAAACCAGATAGACACACAGATACACTGACACACACAGGTAATTGTTCTTTTATTAAGATTGACAATCCATCCAGTAGTTACTGTCTTTTGGATGTATTTAGCACTAATGTTTGCAGCACACCATCTACTGTAATATATTTTGTATTGCTTGTAGCAATAAAACACATTGAATTTTTAATTCCAACAGATGGCACATCACATAAATTTACACTGCTTTTATAAATCCCATACTAACTGGAATATAACAGAGACATAGCAACCAGTCAGACAGACAGATATTCAGATGCACACTTGACCTTTTGTTAAGGTTGATGTGTCTAAAGGAGCTTGTTTAGGTACAGTGCATCCGGAAAGTATTCACAGCGCATCACTTTTTCCACATTTTGTTATGTTACAGCCTTATTCCAAAATGGATTAAATTAATTTTTTTACTCAGAATTCTACACACAACAACCCATAATGACAACGTGAAAAAAGTTTACTTCAGGTTTTTGCAAATTTATTAAAAATAAAAAAACTGAGAAATCACATGTACATAAGGATTCACAGCCTTTGCTCAATACTTTGTCGATGCACCTTTGGCAGCAATTACAGCCTCAAGTCTTTTTGAATATGATTCCACAAGCTTGGCACACCTGTCCTTGTCCAGTTTCGCCCATTCCTCTTTGCAGCACGTCTCAAGCTCCATCAGTTTGGATGGGAAGCGTCGGTGCACAGCCATTTTAAGATCTCTCCAGAGATGTTCAATCGGATTCAAGTCTGGGCTCTGGCTGGGCCACTCAAGGATATTCATGGAGTTGTCCTGAAGCCACTCCTTTGATATCTTGGCTGTGTGCTTAGGGTCGTTGTCCTGCTGAAAGATGAACTGTCGCTCCAGTCTGAGGTCAAGAGCGCTCTGGAGCAGGTTTTCATCCAGGATATCTCTGTACATTGCTGCAGTCATCTTTCCCTTTATCCTGACTAGTCTCCCAGTTCCTGCCGCTGAAAAACATCCCCACAGCATGATGCTGCCACCACCATGCTTCATTTTAGGGATGGTATTGGCCTGGTGATGAGCAGTGCCTGGTTTCCTCCAAACGTGACGCCTGGCATTCACACCAAAGAGTTCAATCTTTGTCTCATCAGACCAGAGGATTTTGTTTCTCATGATCTGAGAGTCCTTCAGGTGCCTTTTGGCAAACTCCAGACAGGCTGCCATGTGCCTTTTACTAAGGAGTGGCTTCTGTCTGGCCACTGTACCATACAGGCCTGATTGGTGGATTGATGCAGAGATGGTTATCCTTCTGGAAGGTTCTCCTCTCTCCACAGAGGACCTCTGGAGCTCTGACAGAGTGACCATCGGGTTCTTGGTCACCTCCCTGACTAAGGCCCTTCTCCCCCGATCGCTCAATTTAGATGGCCGGCCAGCTCTAGGAAGAGTCCTGGTGGTTTTGAACTTCTTCCACTTAGGGATGATGGAGGCCACTGTGCTCATTGGGACCTTCAAAGCAGCAGACATTTTTCTGTAACCTTCCCCAGATTTGTGCCTCGAGACAATCCTGTCTCGGTAATCTACAGACAATTCCTTTGACTTCATGCTTGGTTTGTGCTCTGACATGAACTGTCAACTGTGGGACCTTATATAGACAGGTGTGTGTGCCTTTCCAAATCATGTCCAATCAACTGAATTTACCACAGGTGGACTCCAATTAAGCTGCAGAAACATCTCAAGTATGATCAGGGGAAACAGGATGCACCTGAGCTCAATTTTGAGCTTCATGGCAAAGGCTGTGAATACTTATGTACATGTGATTTTTCAGTTTTTTTATTTTTAATAAATTTGCAAAAACCTGAAGTAAACTTTTTTCACGTTGTCATTATGGGGTGTTTTGTGTAGAATTCTGAGGAAAAAAATGAATTTATTCCTTTTTGGAATAAGGCAGTAACATAACAAAATGTGGAAAAAGTGATGCGCTGTAAATACTTTCCGGATGCACTGTAATTACATTTACTTATTTGGTTGATGCTTTTAACTAAGGCAACTTGCAGAACAGGCAGGTCAAGTGACTTGCTCATGGTCACAGTAGTAGGATTTGAACCCACAACCTCAGGGTTTGAAATCCAAAACCTTAACCACTACACCACATGGGAAGCACACTGATCGAACTAAGAAATACATCAGGTAAGATGATTTGGGTTTCCTACTAAATAAAGTGAAATTCTGCACCTTCATGCATTCATGTTTATTGTGGCAGTGTTTTGTATGTTAGTCAGACATGCAAATGAGAATTTCATTTTAATTTTCATTTTACTTTATATACACAAAGTGAATATTACTATGGTTGCTACTACTACTATGCCAGATGGCAAGATGGCCTGTGAGTAATAACTGTTCATGAAACTCATGGTATAAATGCTTGTCATCCTGTGCCAATTGTCAGAATGAAAAAGGGAGAAATGTAACTGTGTAGGGGTGGACTTAAGTAGGAGTGGGATGCTGGCCTTGAATCATTGTTTGGGCCCCATCTAGCTGAACTGAGGGAGCCACAGGAAAAAAAATAGCTTGTAATGTCAAAGTTTTTTTGAAGAGTCACTAGGACAGCAAAGTACTGCTAGATTACAAGTGAATGGATGGCCACCAAAACCACAGAAATAGCATCTGAGATTATAAGTGATGTACATACAGTGCCTTCAGAAAGTATTCACACTCTTTTACTTTTTCACATTTTTTTTTTGTTGAAGCTTTTTGCTAAAGTCATCTGCATTCATTTTTTCCCACATCAATCAATACTCAGTACCACAAAATGACAAAGTGAAAACTGTATTTTAGGTATTTTTGCAGATTTATTAAAAATAAAAAAAAAATACTAAAACCTCACATTGACACAAGTATTCAGAGCCTTTACTCAGTAGTTCTTTGAAACCCCTCCGACAGCAATTCCTAGAGACTTCTTAGGTTTTATGCAGCAAACTGCACACATTTGTGGATTTTCTGCGAGGTTGGGTGGAGATTTTTGCTGGGCAGTGGTTTTCAGATCTCTACAGAGATTTTCAGTTGGGTTCAAGTCCAGGTTCTTACTCAGCCATTCAAGGACATTCCCAGAGTAGTCCACAAACCAATTCTGTGTTACTTTGCTTTGAACGTAGGGTCATTGTCCTGTTGGAAGGTGAACATTTGTCCCAATCTGAGGTCCAAAGTGCTCTGGAGCATGTTTCTCTATTTGGCTTTCCATCAATCTTCTCTAGTCTCCCAAGTCCCTGTCACTGAAAAAAACCTCACAGCATGATGCTGTCACCAAAATGCTTCAACACTGGAATGGTATTGTACAGGTGAGCAGTGCCTGGTTTCTTCCAGACATGACATTAATGTTAGTTTCATCAGACCAGAAAATCTAGTTTCTCACTGTTTGAGAGTCCTTTTAGGTGCCTTTTTGCAAACTCCCACGTGGAGTACTCAGAAGGAAACCCATGCAGACTCAATGACCTGGCCAGGAGTCGAACTTCAAGACTCAGGAGCTGTGAGGCAGCAGTGCTATTCACAGAGGTACAGTACTGTAAATGTAAATAATGATACACAAAGCCTGTGTAATTTATTCAAAAATTTTAAAAGCTCATTTGATTCTTGGAATATAAATGTCCTTGGAGGGGATCGGTGGTGCATCTGGCTTGTACACGTACAAATTGACACACAATACAGCTTGTCCAGCATCAGTGGCCCATTGGTTTTCATCTCATTCTTAAATTTTAGTTTAGATAGAAACTTTACTAATCCTGAAGGAAATTGATTGATTAAAGCAAAAGGTAATAAACGGCACAAATGTACATTTAATGAGAATTATCATTATCTTAAGTATGTTGAAAAAGTACAAATTCATATACAGTATATGCATAAGATTATAATTTTTTTAAGTATGCTAATAAGGTACAAATGAATATATAACAAGAATTATCTATAAGTAAGTTAACAAAGTGTAGATAATTACTAAGTGTAAAGTCATTAGAATGGCACATACTTGTATAAATTAGAATTTCACAGAACAGGCACTCATTGGCACAGTGAATTGCACTGCATGTAGCATGATTATCTGTTAAGATGTCTGCTAGACCAGCTCAATACCATTCAACAAACAGGGAAGAAGACCACCTCATCAAAATGGTGACTCACTATAGAGCCTGGTGGTGGAGGGTAAGAACGACCTCACATAGCGCTCCTTGGATCTCATACAGAGGGTGAGAGTTATTGTCCAGAATAGTAAGCAGCTTTCTGAGTGACCTCTGCTCCACCACTTCCTCCAGTGAATTTGGCCTGACTCCAACCATTGAACCAGCTATTCTAATCAGTTTATGTTGCCTGTTGGCATCACCTGCACGAATGTCATTTCCTCAGCACACAACAACATAGAAAAGTGGCCACTACAGACTCTTAGAAAACATTTAAGAGTGGCCTACACATACCAAACAACCACATCCTCCTCAGAAAGTAGAGGCAACTCTGATCCTTCTTGTCTATAGCCTTTATGGTGGTACTGAACTCAAACCTGTCGTTCAGATGTACCCTGAGGTATTTGTGTGTCCACACTACCTCCAAATCATTGCTCAAATAATTTTTCTCATGAGGCAGTGTCAGGCCACTGCTCATCTCTTGTTGGTTGCTTTAGGCTTTGCATTGCAATGTCTTGAGCATAGAAACTGGCAGAGCCATTTATGGGGTGATGGTGTTGAGAAGGTGATGATCTGATGTTAGCATTTTCTCTGTCTTCTACTACATAATAAAGCACTAAGGTCTTTGTTTCCAGTGCCTCAGGGCAATTTGATTAGTCAAGTTTGGCTTTAGTGATGCAACGAAAGAGGAAGTGTGAGTGTGAGATGTATAAGGAAGAGTAAAGTCTCCTGTTGAGACCTCTAAAATGATGGACAGAGTCTGAAAAACAGGCCTTATAGGAATGGACGATATGGAGTGCTGGTGCAGAGATGTTCACACAAACGCAGATAGATAGGAAAGTTAGTGAAGTTACACATAGGGCAATATTTTTATTATTCTATTACCTATCATCGGCAGGTAGCATGGCTAGTTAATTATAAAACAGTTGTTTTTGTTTAATATTTTTTGTTTAATTGGTATATTGTTCTCCCTGTGTTTGCGTGGGTTTCCTCCAGGTGCCCCAATTCCTCCTACCATCCAAAGCCATACAGGTTAGTTGGATTGGCCTTAATTTGCCTGTGTGTGTATTTGGGTTCACCCTGCGACAGACTGGCACCCTGTTCAGGTGTTGTTCCTGCTTGCACCCTATGATTGTTACCCAGCTGCCCTGTGACCTTGCCCTGGATAAGCAGGTTAGGAAGATGGATAGATGGATGCATGGATGGTATCTTTAATAAAGATTTGGTCTAAAAAATGTTCAGTATGTGTTAAAGATAACCAGAGGCATAAACGGTATCAGCCTGATATTGAGTGCTGACGAAAGCAAACCTATGGA
This sequence comes from Polypterus bichir lapradei, assembly GCA_026402145.1. Lineage (NCBI taxonomy): Eukaryota > Metazoa > Chordata > Cladistia > Polypteriformes > Polypteridae > Polypterus > Polypterus bichir. Next base: position 68,818,846 of record JANRMT010062837.1, read on the forward strand.
AGCAGAGCACTCTTGAGTTAGATTTTTAACTATAATCCAAGCCTAATTTTTCTTCCCTGAATAATGAAGCAAACAAGGCAGGTGGTGAATGTGAAATTCATATTAGTATGGACAAGAGCAGCGGGCTTCTGCCGTTTCATAACTGCAAGCCTTAATCCTTTAGGATTAAACAGTGGGTTATAATGAGACCCTGTGTACTTTTTGCCTATGAATCCAATCCGGATGTGAGTCACTCCAACACCTGTCTTCTCCTCGATGCTTTGTGTAGTGCATTTAATAATCTGAGTAGGCCACTCTGGCATTCAGGAGCAGCTGCTGGTCTGCACGCAAAGCTCCGTGTTCACATGTTCATTGTGTGAGGAACAAAGTAAGACATTTCTTTAAACACCTCCACCATGACCCACTTGGGAAAATATAACTAATGCTACTCTGCTGGCAGTGGTATGACAGATGGGCAAGCATGATGGACTTTTTTTTTTACTTCCTGGATGTGTTTGTCTCACTCATTAGAGATGGAGAAGGTAAGAGAAAGAAAAGTTAACAGGAATTGTCTAACTGAACCCTCAGGTCCAACACAGATGAAAGACTTGAGTACAGCATTTCATTTGTAAATTGTGGTTTGGATACCCAATAAGTGATTGTCTCCCCTTCCAGGATGGCTACTTGCCTTTTTCCTGACTCTTCTTGGGTTGGCTCCAGTATTCCCCAGTGACTTTGTGCTGAACTCTAAGGACTCATAGAGTTCTAAAAGAAGTACTTAAAGTCCTTAAGAGCAAATACTGACATATTTATGCATACTGTTAGACAGTCTTAACTTTTTGGAGCTTTATTTGTAAAATGTGAATTTGGTACAAGAAGACCCCAGAGGTTTCATTGTATGGTCCATATTTGACTTGTAATACTTGTGATCATGATGTTGCTGTTGGGATCTTGTTAGGAGGAATCCTGATTCATTTCATTTTATAAATGCTGATGTTATTTTTGTTTATCTATGAGAATTTTATTTAAAAACACCCAGAACCATTTCAGAAATTAATTGTTAACCATTTCAGAAATTAATTGTTATTATTTTTATCTTTATTTATGACATGTTATGGTGCCACAAGAGCACAAGAACATGCTTGGAAATCTGTTAACTACAGATTTTGTACAAATGTTAGACATTTTTCCTTATCCTAAAAAAACAGACACATATAATGAAAAACCTAAATAGTGTGGTGGAGAGCAGGACTTTAGGGACCTTCAGATCTCAATGTGATTTTATTTTGGAGAATCTAGGTAAACAGGATAGGCAATCTAGGTAAACAGGATAGACACCCTAGGTGAACAGGGTGGACATGCTTGCTGGGCTGAATGGCCTGTTCTCATCACAATTATTCTGATGTCACCTTTAACTGTTTTTCCTGTGGCACTGCTTTGCTAGGTGTTGCTGTGTTGTTGGTGGCATCAACGCCTGTTGCTAAACTCGGGTGATGGCAGCAACATGGCAGATGACATCATCACACCACATCTATAAAAGATAACCACACACACATGAACTGGCATGCTGCCTTTACTTTAAAACAAGGACATAACCTCACAATTGCAACAGGCAATAGTTTAGTTTGGAATTGATTTAATAAATAATTCAGACAATTAAATTTTGTTAGCAATTTAGTTTTGTTGTCATGGTGGTCATCTAGTTGGTTCCTGTGAAAATAGGTTTAGCCTGTTATTTGATTACTCTTTTGAAATGTCCCTTTACCTGTGCACTTTTACCTCTCATTGTTATCAAACCAAGTCTGTTTAGGAAAACACCATGTTAATTTATTCATATTCAACCATCATAACCTACTTACCCCTAACTTTAGCCTTGACATCACTGGGCCTGCCCTTAGGGAGTTTGAGTCCTATCTCTTGGATATATCCTGCCACGTGTCCTGGCTGATGTCAAGGGTGCACCAGACAAGCACTGGGGTGCCCAAAGGTTTGGTTATAGGTCCTCTCTGCTTCTCTCTATACATCTCCTTACCAGGCCCCATCAGCCTGTCCAAACATTTCCTTTGTCAGTATTTTGCCGAGTATAGGTAGCTGTACCTGTCACCCGCCCAATCGCCCCAAAAAAAGAGGACCACACAGTATCAGCTAGAATCTCAGCATGTCTCACTGTTATTGCAATGTAGATGAAGGAGCACTATCGCCACCTTAACCAGGCAAAGATGAACCTTCTTGTTATCCCACTGGTCCATCAATTTTGCACCCTGTCTGTGTTCAGCTCTGGTCATTATCACTAACACCTGCCAAATCTGTACATAGCCTTGGATAGGTTATCAATGACCAGCTGTCCTTCATTGACCATGTTTCCTCAAGAGATTCACTCTGTACAATATCCGTAAGATCAGACTTTAAAGAATATGCAGCACGGCTCTTGGTCCAGGCTTTGAACTTGTAATGTCTGGACTACTGCAGCTCTCCAGTGGCAGAGGCTACAGCAGCAAATGTGGTGTTCAACCAGTCAAGGTGTGTTCATGTTGATCCTCTCCTCAGATCACTACATTGGCTTCCTGCAGCAGCATGCTTCCCTACTGAGTTTGTCAATGTGTCAGCGCATATATATGGAGATACTTGTGAGGTCCTATGCTCCTTCTTGCTCACTCAAGTCTGCTGATGAACAGGTAATGTCACCTCTGCATGTATCAAATCTCAGTCCAGACTGTTTTCATGTGTTCCTCCTAGCTGGTTGAGTGAGCTGCCCACCGCCATCCAAACTGCTGTCTCCCTCAAGTGTTTTTAAGAAGTGTATGAAGGACCTATTGTTTGGTGATTTTCTATGTATCTAGCTGATATTGGTTGTTAGATTTTGTAACCTAGGAATTATAACAAGCTTGTATTCTGCTCTGAGCTGTTCACTTGGGATGCCGAGTTTTATAACCTTGTTCTGTCACACTTTTACCCAAAGCGACTTACAAAAGAAGTCAACATTCGAGTAAACATCAGTCTCGGAGACTGTTTGGGAATAAGTGTGCTAAGCATATAAATGTAAATGTAAGTGAACACTACACTCTGAGGTTTGCGACATACAAGTATTGCATGTTGGCCAGATAGGCAAGGAATAATTTTACTTTACTTTGTGCAGGTGACAGTAACTTTGAACTTGAGTGTGAAATTGTGCTTTGTAGAATTCATTTTAAAATTGAAATGATGTGCTTGTATGTAAGAGAGAAGGAAGGCCTGCTTAGAGGTATAATGCCACCGTAACAAAATATATGGCATGATCTTTAGTTGTTTTATATTAGTGGTCAGAATTATACCCAAAAACAAAAGAATGAAAGTTTGCAAAACAAATAATGCCGTATGCCTTTCTTTAAAACTGTCATCACTATAGTTTATATTTTTTTTTGCATAAAAATGTCCACCTAAGCTTGCTCTATTGCTATGATTACTGTTTGTATCCAAGCTTCTGCCACTGGAATAAATGTTAAAATAAAAGTGTTAAGCATTCTTTTTTGTTCAGAAATGCATAAATAGATATGGATGGATGCATGGATTAAGTTCAGTTTTGTAAGGCAAGTAAGTAAGTTTTTTAGTGGGTGGCATTGTTTGCTGGGGATGTGGTGAGGTTGGCCAAACTTAGAGAGGTGTTGCCGATAAATAATTAAATAATCGTGTCAATAAATGATTACATAAAGCCAAGTACAGCCTTTTACATGAGACAATAATACATTATACATGCATATTTTGAACTAAATTACAATAGCAGCATTCTAACAAAATATAGTAAGTTTAAATATAAATTTTAAATTAAATCATGCTCACATAAGACATGGCCATAATAAAGGCATGCAAAATTTTAATTGAGTCACATTTTCTAACCTGTTTTGATAAAAAGACTGTATAAATTTGAAGTTTAAAGTCCTACTATTCACCACAGTATTCTGTAATTTATTCTATTTATTTTATTTTATTTTTTCTATTTTTTTATTTTTATTTTATTTATTTTATTTATTTAGTATTTTGTAATTTATTGCTTAGCATAAGGAAAAACTTTTCTTACATTTGTACAAAATCGATCCTTAACATGTTTGCTTTGCAATAAAAGTTAAATCATCCAAAGAGGGTGAGAATTACAGGAATGCATTTGCTTTGGGGTGAGGGGGATTTGTGGTATTACCTAAAGGCAGTGTCTGATTTACATCTCAAAACAGCTCGCAATGAGTTTTATACAGAAGACATCTTACATTTAAGAACTGTAGTTGATAAAACCTCAGCACTCATCAGTCGCCGTTGAATTGTAGGGTGTCTTTAATGACAAGGTTGTTTTGGAATTTTCACACTGATGCCAAAACGTGTATTTGCATTGCACATTTACTGTAGAGCAAGGTGAGGGTGACTGTGGTAGCTATTCAATCTCAAGACCACAAGAATTTGAACAGGTACACCATGTTAAAGTAAACTACAAACACCATAGACAACTTGGTCACAGTATGCCCCCTTCAGAAATTCACAGTGACTTGATGAATGAATTCAGTTTCTTTCAATTTGGCTGCAGCAGTGCCCTTAACCACCTTATAGATCACTGGCTGGTTGATTGAGATTACTGAGAAACGTGCCTATTAACTTCAATGACAGGAGAATACTGCACCTTCTTTTGCCACCACAGTGATTTTAAATCAAAGACTCCAAGGCTGTTTTTACACCTGGCATTAATATGTATTTTTGGTTGTTATGAATTTAAGGTTTTGAAAAGTATAGGACTCAATTTTTGTCTTGTTATGTAGTTTTGTTTTCACTTTGGAATTCTTGGTATCTTCTTTTATTGTTATATTGCTGTTTACCACACTGTCATGTTGTATTTTCAGTTTTCACTAATAGAAATTGTAATTTTTTAAGTGAATTGTTATTGGCAAAACTGCCTGCCCATTTCCATCATGTTGCTATTTATATGGTGTTGTACTGTTAACATTAGACCATGTTTCTATGGGAGTTAAAAAGTCTTTGAGGGCATAATTAGTACTTATTAGTTTAGTTATAAACTTTTACTTGTTCGATTGACTTTGACTCTGGTTTGCTTTTTGGGCTTTAGTGATTTTTGATTTCAGTCTCATTTTCTGGGTTTGACCTTGGCCTGTTTCTGACAAAGGTTTCTTTCTTATTATCTGGTCCTTTGTTTGGTGATTGTAGGGCAATCTTCCATGTTTTCTATCAGTGTGGAGTGGCCAGTGTACTTATCTATGCTGTAGTGTACTGGGTAAATGACATTATGTAGATGATGCCAGCAGACAATACAAACTGAGTTAAAAGGCTGGTTCAGCTGGTGGAAGCAGTAGAGCAGAGGTCACTCAGGTAGCCACCGTGTTACTCACAAAAGTGCATTTTCTAGTATAATAACAGGTTTAGGTGATTTAACCTGACAATATTATCCCTTTCTTAGTTCTTGGTGAACTGTCCTTGATAAAACATTCTGCTCCCACCTTTGACTGACATTATTAATGGATTCAATATAGGGACATAAGTGGGCTGTGCAGGTAGCCACTTTATTGCAGTGCCCACTTATGCACGTGCACACCCACACTCAACTTGCTCAGGTCCAGTTTAGAGTTGCCAGTCAAACTACCAGAAATGTCTTTGAGATTTGAGATTTGACACATCTTTAAGATAAAAAATTTCACCAAAATATGAGGAAAATGTGCAAAGACACACAGTCAGTGTCTGAGATGGGGGGATCAAACCTGGGACTCCAGAGGTGGGAGGCAGAAGCACCAAATAATATGCCACTTTGCCTCAAAGTACAGTCCTGTGATCTAAAACGCAATACTGCAATGTTTTTTTGGGTGAAACCTTGTTTGATGCAGAAGCTAACTACCTGACCTGCTGGTCCTTCATATCCAGTGTCACCACTTGTTCATTAAGACAGAATACTAATCTTATAATTTAATTTATTTACATCAAACAATTGCACAGTGGCACAGAGTTATTGAACCAGGCTGCAAATAAGTGCCAACCTGGGCGTGGAGGGACAATATGCTTTTGAGGAATAGCAGGTGGCCAACGATACAATGATGCATTTTGATACATTTGACGGCATTTTTCAGTCTGTTAAACACAGGATTTGATCTTAATCTTATTTACACTACACATACACAATAATAGTTTCCCTAGATCTGTACCCAATGGAGATAATGACTCTCATCGTAGCACATCGTAGTTATGTTTTCTATTTTCTGAGAAATTGGGCCCGAATTTATTTATTGGTCAGTATTGTAACATTGACACACACGGTAAAAAACTGGCAGCTGCAGTCGCCAGGAATTTACTGTCAAAATTATTTGGAAATGTTTTTTGAATAACGGTACAGATTCATGTGGACCGTAAATTTTATGATGAAAAAATGAAATTTTAACAAAATTTTCATGTTAAAATAATCAGTCTTGCATTACAAATTACAGTATAATCTGTTCTGAACTATATATTGTACTGCAAAAGCATGCAATATTAACATCACTTTCTTGTAAAGATAACAGTAATTCTTTATGAATTTTAGTAATATTAATATAATATAGTAATAATATATATTATATTGTAATATAATATAGTAATAAATGATCAATTTGCAAAATTATTAGTTTGTCTAATAAAGTTCTGAGTTAGGTCTTGCAAATTACAATATAATCTCAATTGAGCTGTATGTTCTTTTAAAAAAGAACAGCTACATAATTCTTTCATTAAGAAAAACAGTACAATGCTTTATGAATTACAGTAATATTTTATTGATTTGCAAATTTTACAGCAAAAGATGGCTTACAAAATATCTGTGATTGTAAGTCACCAAACCCAGCCCAGCTTTGGACTGGCATAAGGTATACCTGTGTTATTGGCACATTCTCAGTCCTTCTTACAGTAGATGCTGCGGCTGTGTTCATATGAGGTGTTTCAGTCAACTTGTCATATGGGTTGAACGCATATACAGTACAGTATTCTTATAATATCTTTAATCTTCATGCCCACCATATTACACTGGAAGTACTTTTGTATGAAAACACAAAAGTGTGGTCATTTTGATTTTGTCCCCTCTATCAAATTTTTTTCTCCCATCTAACTTTTTTCACTCTCATATCACTTAACAGGCTTTGTGGTTTACTGAAATAATAATAAAAAAAACAATAACTATTTAAAAAAAAAACAATGTTTACATTTTCTGAACTGAAACATTAATTTAAATGACAATTACAATGTTCTTTAAATGTAAAATTACACAAAGAGTTTGAAGTGCTTCTCTGACAAAAAATGTGAAAAAATAACAAATATGTCAACATGTCAGTTTCAGTCATTTTACACCACGTCTGGTCTTTAAGGCACATTCAGTGTGTGGCAGACTCTCGCAACTGGAACTGGGCAGTGATGTCATTGATCAAGATGATAAGGCACCTAATGTAAAAAAACAAACAAAAAAAAAGTTATAATTTAACAGTATACAGATAATTTAAGATAGTTTTCCAGAAGACAACTGCACCTAGATTATATTAATTAACTAGCAGAATACCCGCGCTTCGCAGCGGAGAAGTAGTGTGTTAAAGAAGTTATGAAAAAGAAAAGGAAATATCTTAAAAATAACGTAACATGATTGTTAATGTAATTGTTTTGTCATTGATATGAGTGTTGTTGTCATCTCTCTCTCTCTCTCTCTATATATATATATATTCTATATATATTCTCTCTACATAGCAACACAAGCTTCATGTTATCTACACTGGATCGAAAATGAGGAGGTAAATTAACGAGAGAAAGATACATGGCTAGCACTTTATGCTTCTTTCTTGCAGACCCCAATGGATTCACCACTTCAAATGCGTCTTGATACAAGATTAATTTTGCACATGAAGGATAATCCTGGAAAAACCTGTTGGATTTAAATATCTTACCATCATTGATATCACAGAGGACATGTGGAAGGGTCTTTCTGAGATACTGTTTCATTCCAGAGCTCTGAATCTATTAAAGATTTCAGTGTTTCTTTCACTGGAACATAATATGCAAATCTCTCGTTTCTGTTCTCTTCTCTTCCTAGATACACTTTCTTAGGTTCTATGTAGTTAAACAGTTTCTTAAATGACTGTGTTCTCAAATGTGATGTTCTCATAGACCCTGAATGGCATGATATAAATAAGTCACTTTGTTTTACTGTATCTAAAACTTTTGTAACAACTTCATCTGATAATGAAAGGTCAGCATTAAGCAATGAATTTAATTTACATAGTCTATAGGTCTCTCCTAACTCGTATATGTTCTGCATCTCTTCCACAATATTCTGAATTGTTGATACTGGTAAAATAAACTGCCCTTGAAGTTTCATGCAAAATAGACATATGTTTCTAAGATACAAATCTGTAAAATTTTCTGATACCTCCATTACTGTGTCTTCTAAATATGGCTCGCTTGCACTTGCAAAAAAACCTGTTGAGTCAGCTTCAGTTATGCTACTGCATGGCACTTGAGACTGCAAAAGTTTATATGCATCACTGACATGACCAACTGAGCAACGTCTGTGTTTCTAGACATGCGTGCACTAAATGATGATTTAACAGTAAAACGCCTTTACAACCTTTAATTGGACAGTTTACAGTCTGGCCTCCAACAACATGCTCTTTGAGATGTGCCAGAAGATAGGTAAATAATGGAACTCTCTCTTACACAGTAAAATAGAGCATTTTAAAAGTGTAACTACTGTCTTGTTACTGACCGTTTCAAGAGCATTATGATAATGGTGTCTGTAAAAGTGAGATCTGAATGCAGAATATTTTGAGAAGGCCTGCTTGCAAGCTGTTGAAACACACTTAAAAATGGAGCGTGGGTCATTACGATGTAGCCTGCAATGAAGCACATATCCTTTTAAAGTATGCAAGGACTCGCCACAACTCCTGCACATAAATATAACCAAAGCACATGTAACTAATAATATACAGTTATAAGAAATATACTGATAAAGAGCTTAACAATAGGCATGTAATTATGATTTGTGATTTTGCCCAGAAAGGACAGTTTTTACAGCGTGCTTTTGCTGGTTTACACGAACAAAACAACGATTGGTGTATCCCATTTATATTGAATTAATCAATTGAAGAAAACACACAAATGCAACCTTTAGGGTTAGACAGAATGTATGAATTACCTAAATGTGAAAAGGAAAAATAAGCTGAAATAACCATTACAAATTTCGTGGCATGGCAATTTGCATCACGTTGTTTGGCTACATTAACAAATACGCACCACAGTATTCAAAACGGCTCAAAAGTAGACTATAACCCTGAAAAGAATTATTATAGAAACATTCAAATTATAAACATCAATAAGTCGGACTGCCACACATGATAATACTCACTTCCACTACTTTTTCTCGACACTCTCAAATCGCATTTTCATATACGGAAGGAATATGTAATGGCACAGCTAAAATGGAATACGTGACAGAAAATTTGATTTTTCAAAATAAATACTTAAGTATTCTATATAATGTTCTTGTCGCTGGTGACAAAGCACTTGGTTTACTTCGTACATCAATTTTAAACTACTAACTATGGCGACATTTAACGAAGTAAACTAAATATCATACTATATTATTTCTCAAAGTCATGAAAATACTAGAAAGACTAATACACCAGTCTTCATCACTTTAGCACAAAATCACAACTTATTTGTTAACGAGGACCGAACTGAACACAAGTGAATTAGAAAAGGCAAAGCATAAAAATAAAACACGCCCTGATGTCTAACTTAATAAATAACCACGTTTTCTACTTAATAATATAACTAATCGTATCAAACATTACCATTCAAACAAAGCACACTCACCGAAAGATTTGGGGAAAAAAAAAAATCTAGAACATTCGACTTCTAAACTGTGCACATCATGTACAAGCATGCGCTGTGACCAATCATTTCCAACTGAAGGTAAATAACCGTGATATATCAGTATACGGTATGCTGCATATTTTGAAGGTAGAAACATGTCGATTGTACAGAATTTTCCTGCAAAAAATAATGAAATGTATTGTTTAAGATATACAGGTAATTTTCAGTTGAACATAAGGTCATTTTCATTTTTTTCAGAAACGGTATTTTACTTTCACCATTCATGGTGTTTTTACCGTTAAATTTATGGACATTTTTTACTGTGCAGTTATGGACTTTACTTAACTAATGTTGAATGGTAACATCCCCTCCCTCACATCCCACCACTCTCCAATGCAGTCACTAGAACCATGGAGCCTAGCGCAAACCCTGAAAAACAACCCCAGACATTATCCCTCCTTCACTAAACTTTACAATAGGAATTGTGCAGTCCTGAAGGTAGTTTTCTCCTGGCAACTGCGAAACCCTTGATTCGTCCATTAGGCTTCCTGATAGTGAAGTGTGTTTCATCACTTCAGAGAATACCTGTCCACTTCTCCAGAGACCAAAGATGGCATGCTTTACATCACACCAGCTGACTCTTGGCATTGCACATAGTGATCTTAGGCTTGTGTGTAGCTGCTCGGCCATTGAAACGCATTTCATGAGGCTCCTGACGCACAGTTCTTGCGCTGATGTTGCTTTCAGTGGCAATTTGGAACTCTGCTGTTAGTGACGTAACAGAGACGAGGAGAGTTTTATGTGCTGTGCACTTCAGCACCCTGTGGCTATGGTTATTGAGTTTTCAAGGTCTACCACTTCATGGCTGAGCTGTTGTGGCTCCTTAGATGCTTTAACTTCTCAATACTAGCAGTTACAGTTGACAGCAACAGATCTGTCAGGGCTGCAATTCATCCTACAGCATCCTGTGACAGTGCCATGTTTAAAGTTCCTGAGCTCTTAAGTATATTATTATACAAGCAAAATACCCGTGTTTCGCAGCGGAGAAGTAGTGTGTTAAAGAAGTTATGAAAAAGAAAAGGAAACATTTTAAAAATAACGTAACATGATTGTCAATGTAATTGTTTTGTTACTGTTATGAGTGTTGCTGTCATATATATATATATATATATATATATATATATATATATACATACACACACACACACACACACACACACACACATACACTCACCTAAAGGATTATTAGGAACACCTGTTCAATTTCTCATTAATGCAATTATCTAATCAACCAATCACATGGCAGTTGCTTCAATGCATTTAGGGGTGTGGTCCTGGTCAAGACAATCTCCTGAACTCCAAACTGAATGTCAGAATGGGAAAGAAAGGTGATTTAAGTAATTTTGAGCGTGGCATGGTTGTTGGTGCCAGATGGGCTGGTCTGAGTATTTCACAATCTGCTCAGTTACTGGGATTTTCACGCACAACCATTTCTAGGGTTTACAAAGAATGGTGTGAAAAGGGAAAAACATCCAGTATGCGGCAGTCCTGTGGGGGCGAAAATGCCTTGTTGATGCTAGAGGTCAGAGGAGAATGGGCCGACTGATTCAAGCTGATAGAAGAGCAACTTTGACTGAAATAACCACTCGTTACAACCGAGGTATGCAGCAAAGCATTTGTGAAGCCACAACACGCACAACCTTGAGGCGGATGGGCTACAACAGCAGAAGACCCTACCGGGTACCACTCATCTCCACTACAAATAGGAAAAAGAGGCTACAATTTGCACGAGCTCACCAAAATTGGACAGTTGAAGACTGGAAAAATGTTGCCTGGTCTGATGAGTCTCGATTTCTGTTGAGACATTCAAATGGAAGAGTCAGTATTTGGCGTAAACAGAATGAGAACATGGATCCATCATGCCTTGTTACCACTGTGCAGGCTGGTGGTGGTGGTGTAATGATGTGGGGAATGTTTTCTTGGCACACTTTAGGCCCCTTAGTGCCAATTGGGCATCGTTTAAATGCCACGGGATACCTGAGCATTGTTTCTGACCATGTCCATCCCTTCATGACCACCATGTACCCATCCTCTGATGGCTACTTCCAGCAGGATAATGCACCATGTCACAAAGCTCAAATCATTTCAAATTGGTTTCTTGAACATGACAATGAGTTCACTGTACTAAAATGGCCCCCACAGTCACCAGATCTCAACCCAATAGAGCATCTTTGGGATGTGGTAGAACGGGAGCTTCGTGCCCTGGATGTGCATCCCACAAATCTCCATCAACTGCAAGATGCTATCCTATCAATATGGGCCAACATTTCTAAAGAATGCTTTCAGCACCTTGTTGAATCAGTGCCACGTAGAATTAAGGCAGTTCTGAAGGCGAAAGGGGGTCAAACACCGTATTAGTATGGTGTTCCTAATAATCCTTTAGGTGAGTGTATAAACATATATACATATACATATCTACATATACACATATATACAGTGGGTACGGAAAGTATTCAGACCCCCTTCAATTTTTCACTCTTTGTTATATTGCAGCCATTTGCTAAAATCATTTAAATTAATTTTTTTCCTCATTAATGTACACACAGCACCCCATATTGACAGACAAAAAAAAGAATTTTTGAAATTGTTGCAGATTTATTAAAAAAGAAAGACTGAAATATCACATGGTCCTAAGTATTCAGACCCTTTACTGTGACACTCATATATTTATATTTGTGTGGAGTTTACATGTTCATCCTTGAGATCACCTTCATTTGAGTCCAGCTGTGTTTGATTATACTGATTGGACTTGATTAGGAAAGCCACACACCTGTCTACTGTATATAAGACCTTACAGCTCACAATGCATGTCAGAGCAAATGAGAATCATGAGGTCAAAGGAACTGCCTGAAGAGCTCAGAGACACAATTGTGGCAAGGCACAGATCTGGCCAAGGTTACAAAAAAATTTCTGCTGCACTTAAGGTTCCCAAGAGCACAGTGGCCTCCATAATCCTTAAATGGAAGACGTTTGGGACAACCAGAACCCTTCCTAGAGCTGGCCGTCCGGCCAAGCTGAGCTACCGGGGGAGAAGAGCCTTGGTGAGAGAGGTAAAGAAGAACCCAAAGATCACTTTGGCTGAGCTCCAGAGATGCAGTCAGGAGATGGGAGAGAGTTGTAGAAAGTCAACCATCACTGCAGCCCTCCACCAGTCAGGGCTTTATGGTAGAGTGGCCTGTCGGAAGCCTCTCCTCAGTGCATGACACATGACAGCCCGCATGGAGTTTGCTAAAAGACACCTGAAGATTCTCTGGTCTGATGAGACCAAGATAGAACTTTTTGGCCTTAATTCTAAGCGGTATGTGTGGAGACAACCAGGCACTGCTCATCACTTGTCCAATACAGTCCCCACGGTGAAGCACGGCGGTGGCAGCATCATGTTGTCGGGGTGTTTTTCAGCTGCAGGGACAGGACGACTGGTTGCAATCGAGGGAAAGATGAATGCGGCCAAGTACAGGGATATCCTGGACAAAAACCTTCTCCAGAGTGCTAAGGACCTCAGACTGGGCCGAAAGTTTACCTTCCAACAAGACAATGACCCTAAGCACACAGCTAAAATAACGAAGGAGTGGCTTCACAACAACTCTGTGACTGTTCTTGAATGGCCCAGCCAGAGCCTTGACTTAAACCCAATTGAGCATCTCTGGAGAGACCTAAAAATGGCTCTCCACCAACGTTTACCATCCAATCTGACAGAACTGGAGAGGATCTGCAAGGAGGAATGGCAGAGGATCCCCAAAGCCAGGTGTGAAAAACTTGTTGCATCTTTCCCAAGAAGACTCATGGCTGTATTAGCTCAAAAGGGTGTTTCTACTAAATACTGAGCAAAGGGTCTGAATACTTAGGACCATGTGATATTTCAGTTTTTCTTTTTTAATAAATCTGCAACAATTTCAAAACTTCTTTTTTTTGTCTGTCAATATGGGGTGCTGTGTGTACATTAATAAAAGGAAAAAAAATAATTTAAATGATTTTAGCAAATGGCTGCAATATAACAAAGAGTGAAAAATTGAAGGGGGTCTGAATACTTTCCGTACCCACTGTATATACATATACACATCTACATATATACACACATACATACATATAAATATACATATATATATACACACACACATATATATATATCTATACTAATAAACGGCAAAGCCCTCACTCACTCACTCACTCACTCACTCACTCACTCACTGACTGACTGACTGACTGACTGACTGACTCATCACTAATTCTCCAACTTCCCGTGTAGGTTGAAGGCTGAAATTTGGCAGGCTCATTCCTTACAGCTTCCTTACAAAAGTTGGGCAGGTTTCATTTCGAAATTCTACGCGTAATGGTCATAACTGGAAGTTGATTTTCTCCATTTACTGTAATGGAGTTGAGCTGGAGGGGCGGAGTTCCGTATGACATCATCACGCCTCTCACGTAATCACGCATTACGTAGAAAGCCAGGAAGAGCTACAAAACGCGCTTTAGAAAACATGCATTATATAATTAAGAAGGCAGCGAAACAATTAGAAGCGAGCGACTGACATATAAAACCATATTCAGCGGCTCACATGAACTGACGCAGTGCGCAGACAAAAAGTAACAGTTCCAAAGAGTGCTGAACAAAAACCTAATTACACTGCTACGCTCGAATAGATAAACCACACGCAGTGGCGCGATGGTAAAGCATTCGCCTGTAGCGCCCACGTCCGAGGTTCGATTCCCGAGAGGGGATGCACTAAGTATGTACCCGCGCTTCTCGATTTATTTTAACCTCGCATCCCCTTAGTTTGAGACGTATGAAAACGCATGCGGTTAACGCAGAAAGACAGATCACCTATTGAAGCTTCATGAATAATGGATACTTTATTCGCGATCAATGATTGTTTTGGTAAAGCCATACTCAGTGTATTCATTAGATGAACGGTAAAAAAGTAAGAGCGAGGGGACGGTAACTTACTGAAGCACACAAGCAAAACCACAATAGCACGCGGGCTCGATGTACTGACTTGCGCGATCACATTCCAAAAAATATTTCTTTTCAAGTTCTATTTAGTCCATATGAGTCAAACTCAAGGCCCACGGGCCACATCCGGCCCGGCGTGTAATTATATCCGGCCCGCGAGATCATTTTATATACTGTATTATTGTTATTAATGGCCCGGGTATATGAAGCGCTGGTAACACAATAAACTACAGATCCCATAATGCAGCGCTTCATATACCCGGGCCATTAATAACAATAATACAGTATATAAAATGATCTCGCGGGCCGGATATAATTACACGCCGGGCCGGATGTGGACCGTGGCCCTTGAGTTTGACACATATGGACTAAATAGAACTTGAAAAGATATATTTTTTCATACATCGAGCCCGCGTGCTATTGTGGTTTTGCCTGCATGCCTCAATAAGTGACCCTCCCCTCGCTCTTACTTTTTTACCGTTCATCTAATGAATACACTGAGTATGGCTTTACCAAAACAATCATTGATTGCGAATAAAGTATTCATTATTCGAGTATGTAGATCGGGGTATATATATACATGTTTCTTACTGCATCAATAAACAGCTCGTCTTCTTCTTTATCTGAGACCTGACACACTGCATGCACGGGTTTTTTTTTTTTTAACACTGTCTTCCTTTAGCGGGACATTCACTTTTTCCACCGTGTGCTTTGTTTCTGCAGTAGCTGCAGTTATGCATATGTTTGTATGTATCGGACGCTTCATATTTTTTTGCTGCCTTTTCAATTGTGTAATTCGGTTTTTGTTCAGCGCTCTTCGGAACTGTTGCTTTTTGTCTGTGCACTGCGTCAGTTCACGTGAGCCGCTCGGTGTACATGCATCGAAGGTTCCCAGCTGTGCTGTTGCCATGTCGTGCTATGTCCATGGCTGTATCTAATGCTACTGAAGTCCCGGTACTTAAAACTTTCTCTCGCAGTTTCGCTGAGTTTGTGCCAAACACCACCCTGACCATCTCATCTTCCTCTGCATAAGCACAGTCCTTCACCCGTGAATATTTACCCGTGGCAGTTTGCTATTGGATTGCCGCTGACGGACGGCCTTATATGGGCAGGCACTAAATTACAAACGCCAGCGGCAGCCTGTCTATGAACTTAATTTAAAGTGTAGGTTTACACTGTGCTTTGTTTCCGAAGTAGCAGAACTCATGAATATGGTTGTATATAACACTCGCTCGCTTCTTATTGTTTTGCTGCCTTCTCAATTATATAATGCATGTTTTCTAAAGCGCTTTTTGGGCCTCTTCCTGGTTTTCTACGTACTGCGTGATTACGTAGGAGGCGTGATGATGTCAGACGAAACTCCGCCCCCACGGGTTTCAAGCTCATCTCCATTACAGTAAATGGAGAAAAACAGCTTCCAGTTATGACCATTACGCGTAGAATTTCGAAATGAAACCTGCCCAACTTTTGTAAGGAAGCTGTAAGGAATAAGCCTGCCAAATTTCAGCCTTCTACCTACACGGGAAGTTGGAGAATTAGTGAGTGAGTGCGTGAGTGCGTGTGTGAGTGCGTGCGTGCGTGCGTGCGTGCGTGCGTGCGTGCGTGCGTGCGTGCTTGCTTTGCCGTTTATTAGTATAGATTATTTGTTGATTGAGATTGTATGGCTATTTGCTCCGTTTTATGCACCTGTTAACAATAGATGAAATACTTGAATTTAAAAATTTGAAGGGTGGCGTTCATACATAAAATGTGTTTTTAATGAAACTATGTACAGACAGTGTGGCCCAATGACCAGGGATTGGACCGTAGAACAAAAACATTCTCGGTTCATTTTCCTCCATTGATTCCTTGCGCACCCTCAAGTGACTGACCTAACTGGCCAAAATTCTGGAAACAAATCTGTGTGAATTAAAACATCATCTTAAAAAATGTTAAAAAAGGAAAAGAATGAATTACAAAAGACCGAAATCTCTCAAGAGAATGAGCTAAAATGTTTTTTTATTGTTGAGGTACTGCATTCATTTATCAGTTTTTTTTTTAATCCACTCAGTTCAGTCCAGGATAGGGTGCCAGTTCGGGGCAGGGCACATTAATGCACACACCCATACTCACACTTACCAGGAAAGTTTAAGATCACCAATTTGCCCAACCCACACATCATTTGGATGTGGGACTGGGATACCCATGGGAAGAAATAAGCATGGACAAGTGAGTATACTGTTTATACCCATAATTCTGGAGCTGTTGAACAGCAGCAGGGTTGACCACTATATCATGGGGCCATCAGCCTTCAACACAAAGCATTTATTCCTGTTTCAGGGTTGATTGCAGTATTAGCTGTAAGGCAGGAATGAAGCCTAAATTGGGCATGAGTCCAGGGTAGAGCACACTGTCTCAAACTTAACTCCTAACTGGTGTAAAATAAAATATGATGACTTGTCACAAAGACTGGAGGTAGCAAATGTAGACATTTTTAATTTGCTTTTGTCAAAAATGCAAATAGAAAACAATGTTGAAAAATGTAAGTCTGGTGACACTGATGCACCTTCTGATTGACTGATGCCATCTTAAAGGGTGGATGAGAATTTATCTGTTCACTTAGTGAACAGACCGGGCTAAGGTAGGAGTCCGGCAAAGTCATTGGTCCTCTTCTGGGTTTTGGTGATTTGGTTACATCAAGATCTCCACTGTGTTTCTTTTAAGTTGGACCCCTTATTATGTGCATTATTCTTGCACATATGATCCTAGTTAACTAATTATAAAGAAATTAATTTTTTTTTTTTGGCAAAACATTAATTGTACTCCATTGTGAAGGCATGTAGTGTGGCATGGTGGCTAAAGAGCACTAGATTGTAATGCTGGCTGGACTCATTAGGTGTTTTTCCAATGCCGGAACTTTGTTTTCAGTAACCTATAAATTCCTGTACACTGTAGGCCTGGGGTACCTTGTGATCCCTGGCCACTTTTGTGTATTGCATTCCTACCACACAACAGGAACTATTATTTTTATGCAAAATACAGTATATGCAGTGCAAAGTGAGGTGCATTTGGGAGGTCACAGAGAATCTCCCCTATCTTATTGGTTTAAAGTGATTGTGACTTCACGGGGGGGATTATTGCTTTGATGCGGTGCATGGCGTGGCGCACCATGGAGGTGGCTATGAAGAGTGATGTGCTGCAAAGTATGCCACTTCATTTTCAATGATAACTCCAAAGTCCAAACTAGTAACAGATTTTTAAAATTTCGCCAGTGCTTCTGGTAAGCCTGTCAGTGCAATTCATCACCCAAACCCCACCCACAATAGTTCTCAGTTTAATGAAGTACATACCCTGGTGTAGGAGCTAAAGTTGTCTGAGGTGGCTTAACTGAGACACATTTCTCTTGATATTATATATTTAATATAAGACAGTGCGAGTCCTTCATATTAATAAGTACTTTTACCATCATGTCAAAATGCAACACAGCACAGAGGTGAATAACCCATCTACTGATGTTTTATAAATGTTATGTAGACCAAAAGAAGCCTTCTTAAGGTCTAGTTACATAAGAGTAAATGATTAATAGAGGTATTTTTGCAATACCTAAACTAAAGTGGCAAAAAATGAGCAAAGACTAGTGAAGTGCTCCAAGATGAATGTTAATCAATTTAGGTGTAGTGTCTGTAAAGTATCCAGTATCAACAATCAGCAGTGAAGAAGAAGGCAGAATGTGACTTGTTGATGATTACCTGTGCCACTTATCCCATTTGCTAAAATAATTCCACACCAACCCAAAACAGGGCCTTCACATTGCACAGGTTAATAACTCTGTCACAAAGTGTCAAACGCACAAGGTAACCGTCATCTGCTCATCAATAACTGGCCAGTACATATCGGGAGGTGAGCAGATTAAGGTTATCCAGTATAATCCTTTTGTGATAATAAACAAGGAAATATTCTGTGAGATTAACTAATAGCACCAAATCCTTATTTTCATATCTCTGAGGATAATATTGCCATATTTCTTTTTGTTATGTAACCCTAATAACTGTAATCTTCATTTTTGGCAAGCTTCCAGCATTAGTAGCTACTGTAATGAAGAGAATTTGTGTTGCATATTTATTCATTCATTGATGCTATTTTTTTTACATTTCATTCTTCCATTATCAATTTACCTTTTCAAGTTATTAACTAGCTCATGAGATTATGCTAATTAACTAATTACTGTTGCCCCATCCTGGTTGGTTCCTATGTTGCATCCAGTAATGCCAGGGTACAACTGTAGTTGGACAGAACGGACTAACATTTTTTGGAAAATTCATGCAATGTTTCAAGAATGGCAGCAGAGTGAATAGTAGCAGTACTAGTAGCTGTCATATTGTCACTTTATTATAATATCACTGTTGGCACAAAATACAGGTAAATTCTTACTTGCACGTCTAACCAATATGCAACTTATTATACAACTGTGAAAACATATCACTCCCTCTCTCTGTCTTTTTTTACTAGTTTTTGATAAACTTTTTAATTAAAATTGCAATATATCAAATGTAGGTGGCATGGTGGCGCTGTTGCCTCGCGGTTAGGAAACCCGGGTTCGCTTCCCGGGTCCTCCCTGCGTGGAGTTTGCATGTTCTCCCCGTGTCTGCGTGGGTTTCCTCCGGGCACTCCGGTTTCCTCCCACAGTCCAAAGACATGCAGGTTAGGTGGATTGGCGATTCTAAATTGGCCCTAGTGTGTGCTTGGTGTGTGGGTGTGTTTGTGTGTGTCCTGCGGTGGGTTGGCACCCTGCCCGGGATTGGTTCCTGCCTTGTGCCCTGTGTTGGCTGGGAATGGCTCCAGCAGACCCCCGTGACCCTGTGTTCGGATTCAGTGAGTTGGAAAATGGATGGATGGATATATCAAATGTGGTTTATATTTGCCTTGTTAGTGGGCACCTTTTCCTGCAAACAAATAAGTAAACTGAAGAAGTATATAAAGCCTGGCATTCATCGTTTTAGCTTCTTGCTGTGGAGGTGAGCAAATAGCATTTGGTTGTCTTTCAAATTTTGGCAGGAAAAATCTTATACAAACTAAGAAGAGAAAAAAATAAAAGTTGAGAAAAATGTACAGGACAGGATTTGCAGGACTGACAGCTACTTGCTCTTCAGAAGCCCCCATTTTGCTACTCACACTCCTACTCCATGAAAACGTCATTGTGAGGTGTAGCAATGCCATAACAAAATAGGCACTCACACTGAGACTTAACACTTGCTGTTAATGTTCAGACTCTCCACAAGTTTTAGAAAACAAATATTTTTTATTTGCAGAGATAATAACATTTTGAAAGCCTAGTTTTATTTTTCACAGATGCTGTTTATATATTGGAGACTTTGGGGAGAATCGAGTGGTGGCCCTAAACCCAAGTAATGGAATAGGAAAAAGGGAAATCAGTGCATATAAAATGCTAAGGTCTGTCCATATGTCAAACAATTACTCACAAACTACTGGGGCATGAACCTTGATTTTGGTCTTAATTGAAAGCCTTTGACCTGATAACATTCTAGAAATCCAAATTTCAGGTGACACCAACCTCACCAAAGTTACTAGTGAATGTGTGTGTTCTTACGACAAAGTGACTGAGAGAGGACAAGGGTTTGTTGCATTCAGTGCTTTTTTATGATTTACTAGGAAAGACACCATCCATTGTCAAACTGGTACAGTCTAGTTCAGGATTATTAGTAACCAGAGCCTACCCAAGGGTGCAAGGAAGGAACCAACCCTGAATGAGGTGCTGATCTATTTCACACACACACACACACACACACACACACACACACTCTCTCACTCACTCACTCTCTCACTCTCTCACTCTCTCTCTCTCTCTCTCTCTCTCTCTCTCTCTCTCTCTCTCTCTCTGTTAGACTCCACATATTACTAGACCTGGAAACTGAGCTTTGAGGTAACAGTGCTAACCATTGCACCATGCCAAATCCTATAATGTGAATAATATAAGGTTTACTGCCTTGTTTAGGACTGGCTAATAATAGTGATGCAAATTTTGATCATTTTTCATAATGTTCATAAGTGATATTTGATACCATTTGATTGATTAATAACCAAAAAAGAGACACTCTGCTTAATGACACAGAGGACAATCTAGATATAAATTTACCAGAAATGTTTTTGCATTATGCATCTAAGAAAGTATTTTATTGTTAAGTGGTAAAGTGGCATAGTCTTCTGCTTCTTCTTCTCATCTTTTCCTATTTCTGTGTGTGGTTGATGTGCCTGATCAGCCTTCTCAAGCCCTTTACTTTCAAATCTTCCTCTGTTTTAACAATCCAACTCCACCTTGGCCTCCCTTACTTTCTCTTTCCCTGCACTTCAGTTTCCATCACTCTTTTGCCTACATATTCATTGACTCTCCTCCTCACGTATCCATATCACTTCAACCTATTTTCCTGTGCTTTCTTAGATATTTCTCCCATTTTTTATGTGCTTCCAACTGTCTAATTTCTTAATTTATCCATCTTTGCAAGTCTACACATCCATGTCAAAATTTTCATTTATTACATGTTCAACATTTTCTCCTAAGTTCACTTTACTGCCCATCTCTCAGCTCCATACATCATTACTGGTCTTACGATTGTCTTAAATACCTTACCTCTGACCTTCGCCTTAACACTAGAATCCCTGAAGCCTACGAAAAAAGTCGTAATCCCGGGCTACCTTAAATTCCTTCCCACCTCTCCATTAGCGTCTTTTGTTTTGTAAATGTCGATTCTAGTGTTAAGTCTTTGATCATTCAAGACTCCTGATACCTTTTTCCAATTGTTATATCCACACAACACTCTGTAGGTTATCTCTACATCCAGTTATCGATCTTGAACAACCACTGATGTATTTAAATTTATCCACACTTTAGATACCCCCAATAAAGTCAGTTGTTTGTTGTCAATGGGTACACAGAATGGCAGCAGTTACTACAATAAAACAAATTAGCTTTGAGGTAAACAAAAAGAACAGCAAAATTTAAGTGATTAAAGTAAACTAAACAGCAAAATCAAAATCAAAACTAAATCCTGTACATCTAATGAAAAATTGCATAGTCTCAGGAAAAAAATGATTGAGGCCAGCAAAAAATGACAAAGCACTAAGAATCATGCTCAATAAGCCTCTTGCCGTGGACTCATGTCAAATATGTAATTGACTACAAGTTGCAGTGTTGCTGTCAAGGCCCAGTTAATGGAGTGGGTGAAGTGGATCTCACAATGTCTCGATCATTACAATGAATACAAACAGCCACTTTACTACAACAGCATTTATTTCTATAGCACGTTTTCATACAAATGATGTAGCTCAAAATGCTTTACAAGATGAAGAAAGAAAAGATAAAAAATATGAAAATAAAATTAGGCAATACTAATAAACAAAGAATAAATCAAGGTCTGATGGCCATGGAGGACAGAAAAAACAATAAAAAAACTCCAAAAAAAAAAACCCAAAATCTTCAGGGGTTCCGAGGCCACGAGACCACCCAGCCCCCACTGGGCCCCACTGGGCCCCACTTTACCTGCAAGTCCGCTTGTCTAGTTAGCTTCTCAGAAAGTACATCAGCTGTGTGTTTTATTGGAGATTGTTTCTACACATCTGTCAGTCTTCATCTATTTACTGTCACATTATTATAATTTTAGGTGTTAATGTAGTCCAAGAGTACTACTTTGTTGTCTTCTGGGTTTTTCTGTAAGGCTAGTGACGGTGCCTCCAGATGAAATATAGTACTCTGACTCAAGATGACTGATCAACTTCTGAAGGCTTTGTTGGTTGGTAACATGACTTGTTACATCATTGTACCCACATTTTATGTGATTTCCCCTGACCATCAGTTTTCCTTGTTAGTAATGTTGATATGATAGTTTGGTCTAGCACAACCGTTTAAATGACATATTTGTTTTGTGTGTGACAGTAGTACAGTGGAATTCTTATTTTCACATTTCCCCAACATTATAGATGTACTGCTGGAGTATTATGGTGCACAGTATTGGATATTTGCAACAAACTTTGTTATCTGTATTCTTTAAATGTTCCAGACTGAGCCATGTTTAACATGGCTTGTTTTCACCAATGATTTCTTCTCTTTTTTCTGACATGTACTGTAAATGCTGCCCTCCTTCTTCATTTAAATGATTAACATGTCTTAAAGGAAGTTTGTATTAGGTGTTGCAGTTTAGTAAGGCAATTAAACAGTTTTATGCAGTCAAACAATTAAAGGGATTAGTCGCTTTAAATTTTTAAAATAAGTTAATTGAGTAATGATTGATTTTTGCAATCCCCAAGTAACAGCTATGTCTATTTTTGACACAAATTATTTAAGGGAGCCTCTAAGTAGCCCCATTGCCCCAGCTACATTACAAAATGTCTACAGGACACTCTACATACACTGTTGTATGTAAAAAATAATTTTGGTTCATTTTTAAACTAATTATTAAAAAAGTTTGCTAAGATAGGTGCTCTATTAAATAATATTACTCTCTTCTGCCCTGTGTGGTAGTGTCTCTATTAAAGGTGCAATGAACTGACTTACAAAATAGATACTTTGTAATGGAGTTTGCAATTATGGTCACTGTATAAGATAAAGTATGAATGCTGTGCATAAAACATTGTGATGAATTCTCTGTATAAAGCGGCCCCTCCAGGGTTACTTTCTGCTTTGCACCCAGTCCCACCATAATCGGCTCTCCAGTTCATTCAGGGGGTCTGACAATGTATGGATTGATGATTGCTTTCTTATCCATCCATCCATCCATCTATCCTTCCATTTACAAACCCACATTATGCTGAACAGGGTTATGAGGAGCTGGAGCCCATCCCAGCCAGCTAAAGACAGGAAGAGTCACTGTACAGGGCGCCAGTCCTTCGCAGGGTGAATGTGGACACACACACACACACACTCACACTAAGGCTAATTTAGCATCAATAGTCCATCTAATCTGCATGGGTGGAAACTGAAACACCTGGAGGAGGAAACCCATGCAGGCACAGAGAGAACATGCAAACTCGAAGCAGAGAACACACAGGGTTCTAACCCTATCCTCCTTACTGTAAGCAGCAGCGTTACCACTGTGCTACCATATGACCCCATTTTTTTCTTATGTGCTTTACTGACTCAAAGGAAGGCTACGGTTTCATGCCATGCCACGCCACGCTATGCTATGCCACTGTCACTTCCAGCCTCCAGGGTTTCCATACTCAGGTTCTCCAAAGCCATTGACGACAGCGGAGCCATTACATGATTGATGGCTGGGAAGCAAAGCTTGGTTGTTAGCCTTAATTGCTTAATCTTATTATAAAAGGCCTTCCTTGTCTTAGTCGGATTGCCTTAGTTTGTAAATCTGCTTGACACTTGTTTAGGAGTCAATGCAGATTGAGAAGGCTAATTAAATTTGGCTTGAATGATGTCCATTTAAATAGATGGAAGTGGGACGTGAGGGCAGCAATGAAGTAAGTACTTTCACTTTGTGCTTTGTCTGGATTTGAGAGGTAGTCCCCCAAAAAGCAAACAGTAGGATTACAAATGGGATTGGGTGCTTTCTAGACTGGATCTGCTGGCCAGGAGTGACTTTTAACTGATTAGCATCACATAAAACTGGGACTGGCCTTCCATTCAATATTGATTTATTCTTTATCTGATCCTGGTTATTTTTAAAGAGGATCAAGCAGGTTTTTAAACAAACTAATAGGGAGTTGCTGAGTAAATTTAGTGTGCTTGGCTGCAATTGGGATGTTAGGGAAAGCCCACATTTGATTTTAACCTAGGACTGTGGTACTGTGAGGCCAGAACATGTTAGTCTGTTATTGTCCAGTTTTAACAAATACAGGTAAACATCAAATAGTAGGTGACAGTTAGAGATAGTAGCCATGTTACTAGTGGACAAAATCAGCAGAGGAGTATGAGATGTAATATTTTTATTGAGGCATCTTTTGGTGTTGATCAGATGACCAGTTCCATAAATTGAACCTGACACTGGCACTTCCTCTGGTATATTCCTTTATATCAATTTAAAAATACAGACATGGTAGTAATTGTAGTCACACTGTCACATTTAAGGAGTCCAATGAAATTCTTAATTGCATGTGAAGCCTGCATGCAACACAAACCACTCTCTGGCTACATGATAAACAAGAATATACAGTAATAAAATAAATGACTTAATTTTAATTAACAAAAACAAAAATCAGTTCCCTGACATATTCCTTAATTTTGTCCCTATGTTACCATTACCACTAAATCTATTTTTAAAGATTTCATGTAGAGTACTTAATGAGCAGACATCTGTACAAGGAAAAAAAAAAGAAGGGCATTTTGGGGAGGAACAAAAAGCAAGCTCTCCACACCAAGCAGCATGTGCTCCTGCTGCCTGTTGGTGACACCAGGCTCACCACACCATACCTAATACCAGTTACAAATCATGAGGTCTAGGACATGCTGGCTGACTTCCCTGAAGCATGCCAGACCTCAGCGAAGCAAACTGCTGAGAAGCCTTCCGATTTTCTTTCCGATTCACAGATTTTAATTCATAGAAGTGCCGAGGTGATGTGTGATAATTGATTTCAAAACCTGACTCTGTTGTTGTATTGATATATATGACATCTGAATGAACTTGGTGTTTTAATCATATTACGGGAAACTGCATAGCAAAAAATAAGTTAGAAAGTGTACATATGGCATAATATTCAGGTGCATGTGAGGGCTGTGCGGTCACTGTATCCCTCAATGAACTGAGTTCAGTAAGTAGGTTCTAGAACCTTCTCAATCCATTTCTTGGTTGTGTGAGCCAGATGCTGACACACAGGGATAGGGAAAAAGGTCCAAAACAGGCCTAAGCAGGGTTCTTGTCCATTATAGGGACCACTCTCTTTCACTCACACATTCACAAACAAACTCATATACATACCTAAATAACCCCATATTTTAATTTGCAATGACAAATTGCAAGTGTCCTAGCTTTACAGGGACCAACAGTTGGCAATAACAGCGCTAATATACATGTCTTGGTTGCCTTTATGTGTACCAGGACAAAATGGGAAACTCTGGCTTAAACCATTGAAAGAAGTGAAATGCTGGTGCACTAGTTTTGTTTCTTTTGTGTTCAAGCCACTGGTAGGAACACTTCATAAAGCAGAAACAACTTGCTGATGGAAAGGTTTCAGTGCACACCCAGCTGGACTTGCTGGTGACAGATTGACTGATCACCCAGCTGCCTGCACAGACAACCAGCCACAGCGACTTCTTACCCACATAAAGCAGTCTACTAGTGTTTCAGCAGTGCTAGCACTGTGCCACCATGTCACCCCATATTTTCTTATGTGCTTTACAAATTCAAATGTATTACATGCTACGCCACTGTCACCTGTGAAACACAGTTTTAATAACTTGTGCTGGGGATCTGTTTGCTATAGCCAATAGTGGTTATTGGAGGTGAAAAAGTGGAAAATTGCAAAATAGACAAGTTGGTGCACCACTATCAAGGTTAAATCTAAACTGTAATCTAGTTTGTAGGTGAAGTTGCACTGAAATTTTGTTATAAGACAGATGAGCTTGTAAATTCACCAGTGAAGGGAGGTTTTGAAAAATCTTAGTGTGATCTGTTGGAGATATAATGAAAAGTGAACTGTCTCAACAAATTTTCTTAAACAATAAGTGTGGCACATTTCAACTAAATTGGGCTTAAAGGTCCGAGTTGTTTCATGCGGACAGACTGACATAGGCTATTGCAATAGGTGCTTCACAAATTATATGTTAACACACCTAAAAAGAGTATGATCCTTATTTGGGTGAATGAAGAGCACAAGTCTGCAATAAACAATAAACAATAATAATATATTTCAAAGTTTATAGGGTGTTTATTGTTACATGTACAGTGTATGCAGTAACATCTCCTTTGCCTTTAGTTTTTGCTAGCAGCACTTGTGGCTAATTGGATCATAAATGCCCACTGTGTATATATGTGCTGTTCTAAACCCCAACGTTCTGTCTAAAGCCCACCATTGTCTTCTTTAATTGGCTTCTTAAAATTTCTCTTGGGACTGTGCCATTTCTTACAGTGACTTTTAGCAGGCAAAGCATCACTTTAGTTCCTATAGCACTGTATGTGACTTTCTAACTGTGCTTGTCGTCAAAATGTGCTACACATAATACAGTTTACTAGATGACAAAATAAAACTTAAAATGAGTACCATACTTCAAATGGCAGCTTTCTGAATATACTATAAAGAATGTGAACAGACAATGTGCACTTTGTCAGTTTGTGTTACAGTGGGTACAGCTTGGCAAGAAGTTTGTGATTGTGCTTGTTGTTAAAGACACTATACACAGTAACAATTTTTTATTAGCTGAGAATTGCTTCTGTTTATGTTATAATATTGCTGGACACATTGTGAAAGGTACTATATTTGATAAATATTCTGTTCAGGCAATGCATTACCTCAGTTTATGTCACAGTGAGTTTTGTGACTCTAAATCTTCTGAAAGGTGCTATAAACTCCAAACATTTTTGTTTGGACAAAGGACTGCTTTAGTGTGTGCCATATTGTGAAGGGTAAATTGTGTACAGCCAATACATTGCTTCATTTTATGTGATAGTGGCACAGCTTTTAAAGGAGCTTTGAAGGTGTTATTAAAGGAGCTGTATACAGAAAAGACTTTATATTAGCAAAATGTTTCTTCACTTTATGTTGTAATATCATTGTAAATACTGTGAACTAAAGGCACTATATACTAAAAATATGTACAGAGATGCATTACTTCAGCATGTCACAGGTGGCACATCTTTGCAAAGAGGTTTGTAACTGTGCATATGGGGAAAGGTGACATATATAGTAAAGATTTTCTATCTGCCCAAAATGGTTCTGTTTATTATTTAATGTTAATGTGCATACTGTAAAAGGTACTATATATTATGATTACAGCTGCTCAAGGAACATATTCAGCTAATGGCAGCATACAGACAGGGGTAATGAGTACATCATGTAAGGTGATTTGTGCTTTTTAATATATAAAGTAAAGCTATGTACAGTATTTTAATAATCTTATGGCACCAGAGTGGCATCATGATATGTGTTGGTCAAAGATACCAGTAAGATTTTCGCTGGACTCTTGACAGTATGGTTACTACTAAATTTTATGCACAAGAAATGTATTTGTTTTGCACATCTTTGCAAAGTGTTTTGTGACTGTATGTGACATAGTAAAGATGTTGCATAGGCAAATAATTGCTTTAGGTTATTTGATCATTTGAAATTTGAGAAAGATTCCATATATTGTACAATAAGATTTTTGTACTGCTAATGCATTGCTTCAGTTCTTGCCCCAATGGATACAACTGAGCTGGTAAATTTGTGATTGTGTATTGTATACACATGAATGATTTTCTTTAAGGTAAGAATTGTTGCAGTTTATGCTGTATTATTACAGTATATTTTGAAAATTAAGTATATATTCTATTAAATACTTACAGATGCTGCATTATTTTAGTTTATGTCACAGTGGGCAGAAACTCTTAAAGTGTTTGACTGAATTTCTTTAAAGGTACAATTCAAAGTTAAAAAAGCTTTTCTTTACTTAAATTCTAAATGCAACTGAGCATACATTTGTGCAAAGCATTACTCATATTTTATAAAATTATAAATGGTCAAAAAAGCACTATGTGACAGGCACTATATACAGTAAATTTAACAAAGCTGTATTGATTCTACTTGTACTGCAGTGCTATCAGTGACTCAGTCTGGCCCATTTAAGGGTGCTATATCAAATAAATGCTGACTGACTGCCCAAGTGTTCCCCTCAACTATATTTTCAGTATTCTTGCCAGTCTAGCTGTCTTGAGTTCTCCTTCCTCATTGTCAAAGGAATGCAGCGTGATTAAACCAGTAATTGAGCACTGGTAATTGGGACGGGCCTCCTGCTCTAGTGAGAGTCTGCATTTTGTCCATTAGAAATGACAAACTGGTCTGCTTATCAAAAGTGACAAGTCACACGTGCAACTCCATTATGATGTAACACTCGCTGTTGCTGTCAACAGAACCTCATTGTTGCCTCACTGCTGATGTTGTAGAGATTAGTGGTTTCCATGGTTATAAGACCTCAAGTAACCCATGGTCACTGTCAGAGAACACTCTAATCTGAAACGGTGACACAATGGAGATAAGGCGTTTGACCAAATACAGTAAGAGACTATGGAATGTGAAGGCAAAGGGAATGCAAGGGGGGTTCAGAATGAATGACATAGAGTGCATTGTGGGGTATCGGAGCTCAGTCCTGATTTGGATGGCAACTTAAAGTCCAAATTCCAATCTGCCTTTACATGCTTTCAATTTTGGAATATGAAGAGAGGGCTTTGAGCATGCCCCTGTGCAGCACCACAATCTCCTTACACTCCTGTTTACAAGCTGCTCAGTAAACTTCAACTCACTTCACTTCTTCAAGTCCATCCGTCCATCTTCTGACTCATCCAGGTTCGGGTTGTGGGAAATCAGTGCCTACCATGGAAATACTGGTGCCAGGTAAACTGACTCTGGATTGGATACACCCAGTGACATTGGGCCAATTTAGAATGACATCTCTTTCATATATGACAGGAAAACTCACTCAGATATGGAGAGAACAAGTGAACACCACACAAACGGATTCAAGCCAAGATTGCAAGTTAGCAGCGCTGACCACTGCCACTCTAATATTTTATGGTCAATCACCATTCAGAGTGAATGCTGGCAGCAGAACTCAACTAATCAGACAAATGATATCTGAGGTTTCCTCTAAACATTTGCCCCTTTTAAAGGATACTCACCTGTGAGCCCCAACATCAAAGTAACATCACAGTTTACTTTGAGACACTCCTCAGGACTGCCTCTCCATCTACCCTTAGATTTTCTCTTCTTGTGACCCACAGGGGGTTCACCCAACACCCTGTGTTTTCTGCTGGCATGTCACTTCTGCTTAATGGGTAATCTACTGCCCTCTGGTGGCACTCTACTAATATTTTCCATTCTTGCTGCTTTTTTTCCAGCATGAAGGATTTTTTTAGTGTGATCTGCTCCTGGAGGGAGTGAACATACAGCAAAGCATAAAGAGAGTCATGGCTGCATGAGTGCTTGTCGTAAACTTTGAGACAGCAAAAAATGATACGCTACAACATAAATAATAATCTAAGAGTATCAATAATAATAATAGTTATCCCTAAACGTTTCTAGCATAGGAGATGCATGGCAAAATAAAATTAAACAATTAACACAGCAAAAGGACATCTGCTCTAGGTTTTGAATGTATTGTTAAAGACTGATTAAATTCAAAGCATAGGCAACTCTAAAACTGGTTTATGTTAAAACTAAGTTCGGCAAATGTTGTCCTCCATTGTTCACCACCACCTATGGTTTGATTGATTACACTCGTTACATCCACTTCTGCCACACTAAAAAAAGTTCTTCACATTTGTACTTTCACTGGAAAAACTGAAAACATGCATTGTTTGGATGGTGACATTTTGTTTTTTTACATACATAGACTAGGATACAGTAAATAAGAATTACGGGTAAATATTTAAAGATGATCATTATACTTTGATTTCATTATATTTTGTGATTATATTGGGCTAGTCATTTTATTTCATTGTGATGCTTTGTAAGGTTATAATTATATTGTCACCATCACTGTAATCTGCCTGTTATGCTGGCAAGTAAAGTAGAAATCAACCCTTTCAAATACTTATTACCCTTTTAAATTATTTAATGGTAATTTTCTTTCATTTGTGTGATTAACATTCAATGTTTTTAGAGAAATACAAAACACAAAAATGAAAGAAGTCTGGCAAATATAGCCCAATTGCCATTTGTTTTCTGAAATGTAAATGTTTCTCAGTGGCTCCTCTCTCATGATTATAGGTTTCTACATGCAGATTCGTCTTAGATTCCAAACCCCAGGCACAGCTACATAATACACAAGTCCTGCAAATACCTTTCCAGGCTTCTTTATAATACAATACCTTTGCAAGGACACATCTTATCCTCCTAGGTCCTCCTCCTCTCTCAACTCTAACTCTTCCCAGGTAAACTTTGTCCTCCACTCCCAACTTTGCCTTACCCATGTTTACCAATATTGTAGCCAATATTTACCAATAATTACCCATATTTACCAATATTTATCAAAAAAGCATGCAGTTTGTATGTTTTGAGCATACTACTAGATACTTGACATGTATTTTGAGATACAATTTTTTTTCTTTTTCTTTTTTTTTCTTATTTCCATGTTGGTTTTTCACATTGTTTGCTGTTGTATAACAATTGGTTACTTTTGACGTCTATTACATCAAAAGTTTTTCCTTCCATTTTGCATGACAATATGATATTAATAATTTTTCTCAGGTGCCCACTATAAATTACACTAGATAAGTGACATAAAAGAAATACCTTATTTGGGCAGAGAATTTTTTTTTAAAGTAGTAAAGCCAACATGAAATTTTAAACAATGACTTCTGTTATGAGAACACAATGTACACAAATGAAATTGAATGTTAGGGTGGAGAATCGTCAAACAAACCTTAATTTATATAGTGCTTTTTATAATTAGGTTTAAAAACAACAAGGCCATAGAATATGGGCAGGTTCACTTACAGAAATTAAAGATGAGAATCACTCGCTCAAATGTTGCAATTTAGCACTCTGTTAGCAACCTTTTTAAATTGACAAAGCCAGTATTATTAAGTCTGAAGGATTACAAAGAAAGATGTGGATATGGATGGTGTTGTAGTGTTATGTGTACAAAGCATGTTTAAATTCTTATCTGCATGTCCAACCAACACGCAGTGTGTGTGTAGAACTGTGAAAAGATATTACTCAGTTTAGGACACCATTTAATTAATCAGTTATTATTTTATATACAGTAGTACTCATATTGAGACTTAAAAAGTTTTATTAAAATTTAAAGGTAGCAGAGCCAACAAGAAAGTCTGAAAGAAGACCATGGGCAGATTTGGGTCTGGCTACTTGAATTGTATTGTCATTTTGATGTTATGTTCCATTGACATAGTTTAAGGATTAGCCTTCCTCAATCAGCATTTATATTGTACCGTGTACCCCAAAGCACCTATACCCACAACAGTCTTTGAATAATAACTGCAGACAGATTTTTGTAAGAATAATGCATGAAGGAGCCACTTTATTAGGTATATCTGCATAATACTGGATAGGACTCTTTTTTGCTTCCAAAAACATCCTGATTATTTTGAGGCATTGATTCAACGAGGTGCTAGAAACTGTTCTTAAGGATTCTGGTCTATGGCAGACGCCATGCAAGTTTTTCAATCACACATTCATGCTGAAAACCTCCTGTTCTGCTTCATACCAAATGTGCTCTATTGGACTAAGATCTGGGGATTGTGCAGGCCATTGGAGTTACTGAAGTCATTGTAATGTTCATTGAACCAGCTTGGAGACAATATGTGTGTTGTCAACTTTATTATAAAGGGATGTACTGGGTCAGTAGCCATGTTTAGATATGCTGTGGAATTCAGCTGGCATTTAAATACGTAACATCTAAGAAGAAGACATTCCCCACAACATTACCACCACCAGCAGGTATTACTGGCACCATAGATTCATGCTGCACCACATTCTGACTTAACCCCTACATTTTGCAGCAGACATTGAGACTAGTCAGACCTAGTAACATTTTCCCAGTGCTTAGTTGTCCTGTATTGGAGAAGTCATGGCCATTATCACCTTATGTTCCTGTTCTTAAATGACAGGTGTGGAATCCTATTTGGTTTTCTGCTGCTGCAGTTCAAAGCTGTTGTTTCAGTATGTGTGGTCTTTCTTCTACCTTGAACAAGCCTGGCCAATCTCCTCTGACCTCTCACATTCACAAGGTCACTGATTGTTTTTGTTGATCACACCATGGTCTATGTACTCCAGAAGACTGTAGTGTGCAAAATGTGCATAATGTTTTTGAGTTGCTGGAACCATAGTAATCTTCTGAAACTTACTAATAATCATGACACGGTCAAAGTCTCTTAGATCAGATGTTTTGCCTATTCTAATGTTTGTTTGAACAATGGCAACTACAGTAAACCACTAAACCTCACGATCATGTTATACATTATTTATATACTGAGTTGTAGCCACATTACTGGCTGTTTGGAGTAGAAGACCATTTGTGTTAATCAGAAGGTGGACCTAATAAATTGACCACCGAGTGGTACAGTGAAATTCAAAGCAGAAGGCTATGAGTAGGAATCAGTCAAGCTTTAATTTTATAGGGCAACGTGTTATTCAACATTTTAAAGCAGTAGAGTCCATAAGGAAGTTTGAAGACTGTCAAAGGACAGATTTAAGTAAGTTTACTATGAAACGAAATATCACAGATTAGGAAGAACAGTCATTGTACAGTATCTCTCATACAATATGCTAAAAGAAGTAAATCTAACAGGAATATTTGAAGAATGCCTAAGGACAGAGAGCACACAATTGTGACTGAAATATATTTCTGCAGGTCTAAATCTAACAGGAATATTTGAAGAATGCCTAAGGACAGAGAGCACACAATTGTGACTGAAATATATTTCTGCAGGTCAAGTATGTATATAGTGCCTCTCGTACAGAGCAGCTAGCTAAAGTAAGCCTCTCTAGGTAGATTTAGGTCAGGATTGGAAATGTGGATAGGTTTGTCCAAGTGTGAACCCTCTGGTCATCATTATCTTTCCTTGGGGCCAACATCCCTTTGTTCCCTCCCCACCTTCAGTAACCCCATTTATCATACATTGGAAGATGAGCAGATTTATTTGATTTCATGTGCCACTAAAAGCATCCTCATCTAGTGAGGGCATTTTGGCTCTACTTCTAGTTTCAGTCCATAGCGACAGAGCCCAGCTGTTCAGCGCATTTAATGCCAAAGAGGCAGCTTTTCCTAATTTCATTAGCTGCTTTGTTACTTTGAAATGAGTGTCTTTAAAATGTACGAGCGTCTAGTAGGCAGCTGATTGGCAGGATTGGCCCTCCAGGGGTTTTGAATCATGAACCGATCCTTTTTATTTTGTTTTTTTTCTTCTATTATGGCTGCGTTTGTCTATTTAAAATGTCAGCATGCGCCCCCACTACTCCTCTCAACCCTTTTCATCTTCACAGACAAATTGCCCCATGCTGCATTTGGTGATTATGCAGATACGACAATAAACCTTTTATTTAAAGATGAATATTCCCAAAAGGCAGATCTCTTAAAAATCAGTACAATATGTATTTTCATTCACCAGAGAAAAACATAATAAAGATTTTTTTCTAAGTATGGTGGTGCCAGATCTGTCAATTCTTTACTTGTTAGCTCTCCCAAAGGTCCAGATAGCTGTACACCTGAAAGGGTTCTGTTGGTCCATCCATCCATCCATCCATCCATCTAGCCATCTATTCATTTTCTAACCTTATCCAGTTCAAGGTTGCAGAGCTAATCTTGGCAGCATTGCAAGTAAAACAGAAAACAATCCTAGACAGGCCACCAAAAATCATTCTTGCAGGGCCTTTATTTTGTATAGTTCCTTCTGTTGTGACTGTTTTTGTACATCATTTTACAGAAGACAATACCTAACATTCTCAAACTTGGTTAATCCGCTTCAAAAACTTCAGAGCCTATCTTGGCAGTACTTAGTCTCGCAGAGCCAAACATATAATATGTATGTCTGGAGACAACCTTGAGTCAATTCTGCTTAGATGTGGGCAGGAAAAATTTGATGATTCACTGAGCACCACATTTCAAACCAGTACAACAATTCTAAAGGTAGAGTGCAAAGGAAGGATGGTGATTTAAGCAGCAAAGCATGCTGGCGCTCAGCTCAACATCATATGACTGATTTCAAGTCTGATGGATAAACCTTCCAAAACGTCTCCTAAAAAGACTCCTGAGAAACAAATAAACATGTTGTGTGTGCAGAGAACACATTACATGTGTTAAAAACAAACATCTGTGAAATCAGATCATAGGTATAACTTTATTTGTCCCCAGGGGGAAATTTGGCTTTTTACAGAAGCTCTTTAAATAAATAAATCCATAAAAAGTTAGGCAAATAAATAAATATACACAAACACGCACTTTGGTCTATACACACACCAGAGTTACTGTAAAGTAAGAAAATTAAAACAAAAGCAAAGTTCTGACTTGGCTGTCACAGTGACAGTGAAGCGTTGAAACATGTAGTAAAAGTAAACGATGTACTGCCTCCAGCTGTATTTGGTCAATGTTGTTCAAAATTACAATGGTACAGTCAGAGTCAATGTGAGGTACAAAGAACTAGCAGGTAGGTTTGTAAAAAAATAACCATACAGTGTGTATTCATACTAAATGAAATAACATAGAGTAAAAAGAGAAGAAAATAACTCCTGCTAAGCAAGGTCTTATGGTATTCATGTGAAGAGACACACGGGGTAGCAGATTTCTGTACACAGTGTACTTGAAGCGGTTAATGTGCTGAATAGCACTCTAACATTTCGACAGACCATGGACAAGGCTGGATAGTCTACAGTACATGAGCAACTAATGTAAGTTAAAATGTCTGTCTAATTGTAAGTGCCAAATATGCCATACCTGTTTAGAGCCGCAGTGTTTTAAAATGTGGTATATACTCTATATACAGGTATATATATATATATCACAGTACCTCTCTAAAGACAAGTTGCTGTTATTATACCATGGAGTGATGCAATAGTCATAATGATAGAAAGATCTACAGTATAAATCAGTGTTTAAGCTTGAGTTAACTTATGTTACTGAGTAATTATGATAGCAGCAATTGAAGCTTTTTATTTTCGTTCAGTTACTTTAACAATTTACTTCACTTGTGTGTTCAGTTGCACCCTTACTATTAAAAGCAAGGCAAGGCAGCATTAGGTACAGAGCAAGAAACAGTTCTGGATGGGGTGTCAATGCATTGCAAGGCCCACTCACACACCGATGCACACAATTTACCCACATTCTCAAACCACTTACTCCAGTTCAGTGTTGCAGGGGGCAGAAGCCTATCTCAGAAGCACTGCCCAATTGGTTAGAAACATCTCTGGATGTGGTGCCAGCCCATTGCATGGCACACATCCACATTCGAACCAAACACACTTATGGGAATACCTAAGAAAAACCGACAGAGGCACAAGGAGAATGCACAAACTCCACATAGACAATGACCAGGCCAGGATTGGAACCCAAGTCTTCACAGGCCTCATTTGTGAAACTTTGTGTGAAAATAGGCACACAACAAAAAATAGGTAAATGTGTACATTAAGAAAGAGAAAAATCAGATTTATAAAACCTGCTTAACACACATTTGTACGCAATTTACTTTTTATGAATCACAGTCATTTAAATGTGTGTATGTGAACATGCCTCGAATGCCACCCTGAAACATCTATATATGGAACATGTTAATCAGCCTTATACATATGCAATCACAATACCACAGAACTTCATTAACTAATAGAGTAGCCTCATACCTAATCTGCCAAGACCTTACCACCTGCATTCAAGAGTATCTGTCTATGCTCTGTAGCTAAGAGCGCAAAATAATATGCAGCATTATAACGCTGCTTCTCTGCATTCTATGGGTCATAGAAAGGCGTAAGGTGCCAACATCTGAGTAGGTAGCCACTATTATCTGGCACATGATTAGTGTTACAGTGAATAATACAGGCCATATGAAATACTGAGGGTTCAGCCGGTTGCCTTACCAATAAGCCATCCACCATATACAGCACCATCACATCTGTCAGATAGATACCTCAAAAGAAATAAACCATGCATTGACTCAGGCCACTGATCCACTTTTGTGAGTGTCATCTTGGCATCACAGATGATCTGTGCCTTAATGGAATGTCAGTGCTCATGATTAACAAAAACAGCCTCATTCTTGCTAGTTGCCCTTATTACAGTTTTGTTAGGAGAACTGGACACTGATGCAAATTGAATTTTAATGTTGGCAAATAACATGTTTCATTTTATGTTATGTACCCATACCATACGAAAGCTGGATGTAACTTGGGTTTCCAGCACAGTGGGTGTGAGCGGGCTGAGATAATTCTGAAATGTCTGCCAGTTCTCTGAGAAGTGGCAACAAGCAGCCATATAAACTGACAAATAACCGAAAAAATTCATCAGTGTAAATAAGCAGCGTTTGTCCTCATAAAAGGAACCTAAAGTAGAGTTTATACATCATATTCATCACTTTTGAGGTGTACTGTTTGCCACGTTAATGCACATTATAATAATGGCTTGGTGATATGAGTCATCATGCATTTGAGTCATTATTTCACTCATTTGGCTTCATTTCCCTACTTTATTGAGTGTGTTGTCATTTCCCAGTTTCTCCGAAATGTTGCGTACGCATGGGTCACAGTTGCTGTAAATACAGTGGTGTGAAAAACTATTTGCCCCCTTCCTGATTTCTTATTCTTTTGCATGTTTGTCCCACAAAATGTTTCTGATCATCAAACACATGTAACCATTAGTCAAATATAACACAAGTAAACACAAAATGCAGTTTTTAAATGATGGTTTTTATTATTTAGGGAGAAAAAAAATCCAAACCTACATGGCCCTGTGTGAAAAAGTAATTGCCCCCTTGTTAAAAAATAACCTAACTGTGGTGTATCACACCTGAGTTCAATTTCCGTAGCCACCCCCAGGCCTGATTACTGCCACACCTGTTTCAATCAAGAAATCACTTAAATAGGAGCTGCCTGACACAGAGAAGTAGACCAAAAGCACCTCAAAAGCTAGACATCATGCCAAGATCCAAAGAAATTCAGGAACAAATGAGAACAGAAGTAATTGAGATCTATCAGTCTGGTAAAGGTTATAAAGCCATTTCTAAAGCTTTGGGACTCCAGCGAACCACAGTGAGAGCCATTATCCACAAATGGCAAAAACATGGAACAGTGGTGAACCTTCCCAGGAGTCGCCGGCCAACCAAAATTACCCCAAGAGCGCAGAGACGACTCATCCGAGAGGTCACAAAAGACCCCAGGACAACGTCTAAAGAACTGCAGGCCTCACTTGCCTCAATTAAGGTCAGTGTTCACGACTCCACCATAAGAAAGAGACTGGGCAAAAACAGCCTGCATGGCAGATTTCCAAGATGCAAACCACTGTTAAGCAAAAAGAACATTAGGGCTCGTCTCAATTTTGCTAAGAAACATCTCAATGATTGCCAAGACTTTTGGGAAAATACCTTGTGGACTGATGAGACAAAAGTTGAACTTTTTGGAAGGCAAATGTCCCGTTACATCTGGCGTAAAAGGAACACAGCATTTCAGAAAAAGAACATCATACCAACAGTAAAATATGGTGGTGGTAGTGTGATGGTCTGGGGTTGTTTTGCTGCTTCAGGACCTGTAAGGCTTGCTGTGATAGATGGAACTATGAATTCTACTGTCTACCAAAAAATCCTGAAGGAGAATGTCCGGCCATCTGTTTGTCAACTCAAGCTGAAGCGATCTTGGGTGCTGCAACAGGACAATGACCCAAAACACACCAGCAAATCCACCTCTGAATGGCTGAAGAAAAACAAAATGAAGACTTTGGAGTGGCCTAGTCAAAGTCCTGACCTGAATCCAATTGAGATGCTATGGCATGACCTTAAAAAGGCGGTTCATGCTAGAAAACCCTCAAATAAAGCTGAATTACAACAATTCTGCAAAGATGAGTGGGCCAAAATTCCTCCAGAGCGCTGTAAAAGACTCATTGCAAGTTATCGCAAACGCTTGATTGCAGTTATTGCTGCTAAGGGTGGCCCAACCAGTTATTAGGTTCAGGGGGCAATTACTTTTTCACACAGGGCCATGTAGGTTTGGATTTTTTTTTCTCCCTAAATAATAAAAACCATCATTTAAAAACTGCATTTTGTGTTTACTTGTGTTATATTTGACTAATGGTTAAATGTGTTTGATGATCAGAAACATTTTGTGTGACAAACATGCAAAAGAATAAGAAATCAGGAAGGGGGCAAATAGTTTTTCACACCACTGTATATGTAATTTCCCTCTTCAAGTTTTCTTTTATAAATCATTAAGCTTGCATGCGAATGTGCATATGCATATTTAAATTCTCATTTTGTGCTTACGCAAGCTTTAAAAATGAGGTCCCTGATCCTTGAACGTCTACCTCATGGTGCATCCAACAAAGATACAATTTACTATAGTAATGTATAAATAATCAACTATAAATGAAATAAAAAATGAATGAAATCCAAACTGAAATGTATATCCTGCAGGGCAGGCATACGAGATTAGTGAAGGAGAAGCAAGAGTACAAAGTGAGGTGTCAACCATTAAGTATGAAACTGTCCACTGTGCAGAGTTGAGGTTTACTTGATGATTTGTTTGAAGAGGTCTTGTTAGGTGAATTGTAATAATGTTCAGAATGACTCACAATGACTTGATCCACCTGAGGGTTTTGGAAGGCTGGAATCTACATGGCAGTATCCTTGGAGGGCACACTCACTCATGCTGAGCCAGTTTAGAATCTCTAGTTAACTGAACATGCCCATCATTGGGATGTAAGAGGAGAGCCAGGGTCCCTCGAGGAAACTGAGACACACATTGACCATGCTGAGGTTTGAACTTGGCAACATTAATCATTGTACTAATTTCCTGCCCTGTTATATTTCTGGTGTGCTTTGATATGCTACCGCTTTGAACTTGACACAGAAAGAAGCAGCATATTTAGTCATTTTAGTCATATAAACTATTTTTTTCCAGATTAAGGTAATTGAGGCTAGACTAATGAATATAATTTGTGAATACTACTTTGTTAGCATTTAAGTTTATTTTTAATTCCTCCTTACTTATGATTGGCATGCAGATGTATTGGCACAGATCAATAGTAGCTCTTGTTCTTTGCTCCTCCTGTGTGACATTACATGCATCACCAGATATTGCTCGATATTTGAAAACTGTAAAACAGAAGCTGAAAATGGACAATTCAGTGGCAGAAGCAAAGTTAAGATGCCGTTATTTGTATATTTTGAGCTTTTAGGTTCCTTTCTATTTTCTGTTACCTAATTCTTGTAAAATAAGAAAAAATTCTCCAAGGCTATGCATATGCAGATTACAAAGAATTTGGACGTGATCAATAGTTGTTAGTGTGGTCCAATAAAGCGTGCCACAAGTGGTTAGGGCATCCTTATGAAAATTAAACAAACTAGACATTTGAAGTCACTCTCTCCCTAATGGTCTTTGAGAGTGAAGTTACTAATAGCTTGGACTTTGATAATATTGTTAATGAATTTGCA
This sequence comes from Polypterus bichir lapradei, assembly GCA_026402145.1. Lineage (NCBI taxonomy): Eukaryota > Metazoa > Chordata > Cladistia > Polypteriformes > Polypteridae > Polypterus > Polypterus bichir. The sequence goes on from JANRMT010062837.1 coordinate 68,858,956, forward strand.
AGGAAAAAAGTAAAAAGGAAGCCCCTATGAGCAGGGCCGTCTTAACATATGGGTACTGGCTGGGGGCCCACAATGTTTCTGATTCCTATGTATGTTTCTGTTTTGCTATCAAAACAGGGGCCTCAGTGCACTTCCTTTCCCAGGGGCCTATGATGCTATTAAGATGGCCCTGTCTGTTGGCTTAAATGGTTGGGTGAGTTACAGTGCTGTGAAAAAGTGTTTGCCCCTTCCTGATATCCTTTGTTTTTATATATTTGTGTTAATGAATAGCTTGAGACATTTCAACAAAATATGTTAGATGAAGAGAACTAGGCTAAGCTTAAGCCACCATTTCTAAATTGCGACTTAACGTATTTAAGCAGAAAAGTTATCCAGTGCCTGCATTATCCTTCGTTACTTACTCAGAAGAAGTTAATTGATAATTTAACTTGGCTAACTGAACACAGCCTGCTGAATCTAAACCTCACCATCTTTTAATGCTTAGCATAACAGTGAGGTATTCACAACAAGTGTTTTAGAAGAACACTATTCCTCAAGCAAAGGAAATTCTGGAATAAATGAGGAAAAAAGTTGTTCAGGCTTACAAATGAAGAAAAGTTTCCAAAGCCATTTCAAAGGCTGTGAGAGCCATTATCCCAAATGGAGAATATTTGTAGCAGTGGTGGAACTTGTCAGGAAAGGCTGGCATGCCAAAATTTTATCCCAGAGTGCAGCAAGAATTTTCGAACATTAGAACAAACTAGATGCAAACAAGCCATTCAGCCCAACAATGTCAAAATTGCCAGTCATATCCACTTAAATCTTCCAAAATAACATGAAATAGTTTTCAAAGTCCATATAAGTCCTACTGTGTACCGCAGTACTTGGTAGCTTATTCCATGTCAGTATTCTCTGAATAAAGAAACACATCCTTATCAATTTTACAACTGTGTCCCTGTGTTCTTTCTGAACTCATTTTAGTGCAACAGTCTTGATCCACTATACTAATTCCCTTCAGAATTTTAAATACTTCAATAAAAATGTCAACTCTTAATCTCATTTTGCTTAAACTGAAAAGTCTCTGCTCTTTTAATCTTTCATGATAACTTTTCTCTGCAGTCCTGGAATCAGCCTAGTCACTCTTCTCTGGACTTTTTTCAGTGCTGAAATGTTGTTTTTGTAGCCTGGAGACCAAAACTGCACACAATACTCCAAATGAGGCTTCACCGGTGCATTATAAAGCTTGAGGATAACCTCTGAGACTCTACATATCATGTTATATAACCTAATATTTTGTTAGCTTTCTTAACTTATTCATAAGTCCCAGATGATCCCACAAGAATCCAAAGAATCCAGGCCCGTCTAGCCTCAGCTAAGTTCAGTGTTCATGACTCCATGGTAATAAAGAGACTGAGAAAAAATGTGATTTAGGGAACAGTAACAAGGTGGAAACCTCTGCTGTCCAAGAGTAACATCAACACTTGTCTCTCATGTGCATAAAAATTCCTAAATGGTCCTCAAGTCATTTAGAATAATGTCCTATAGACAGACAAGTCAAAAGTAAAACATTTTGGACAATAATACAAGATCCACTATGTCTGGTGTAAAGCCAGTACAGCTTTTGAGAGTAAGAACATCATACCTAACAATCAGCACGGAGGTGCAATAGCATCATACCTACAGTACAATTCAACATAGATGTTGTAATGTTTTTAAGAACATTAGAACACTCTAGACGAGAACAGGCCATTCAGCCCAACAAAGCTCACCAGTCCTATCCACTTATTTCCTCCAAGAAAACATCAAGTCGAGTTTTGAAAGTCCCTAACGTCTTACTGCCTACCACACTACTTGGTAGCTTATTCCAAGTGTCTATCATTCTTTGTGTAAAGAAAAACTTCCTAATGTTTGTGCAAAATTTACCCTTAACAAGTTTCTAACTGTGTCCCCGTGTTCTAGATGAACTCATTTTAAAATAACAGTCTTGATCCAATGTACTAATTCCCTTTATAATTTTAAAGACTTCAATTATGTCACCTCTTAATCTTCTTTTACTTAAACTGTATAGGCTCAGCTCTTTTAATCTTTCCTCATAATTCAACCTCTGAAGCCCTGGAATCAGCCTAGTCGCTCTTCTCTGGACCTTTTCTAGCGCTGCTATGTCCTTTTTGTAGCCTGGAGACCAAAACTGCAAACAGTACCCAAGATAAGACCTCACCAGTGAATTATAAAGGTTGAGCATAACCTCCTTGGACTTGTACTCCACACATCGTGCTAAATAACCTAACATTCTGTTAGCCTTCTTAATGGCTTCTGAACACTGTCTGGAAGTCGATAGCTTAGAGTCCACTATGACTCCTAAATCCCTTCTCATAAGGTGTACTCTCGATTTTCCGACTGCCCATTGTGTATTCAAACCTAACATTTTTACTTCCTATGTGTAATATTTTATATTTACTGACATTAAATTTCATCTGCCACAAATCTGCCCAAGCCTGTATGCTATCCAAGTCCTTCTGTAATGACATAACGGATTCCAAATTATCTGCTAATCCACCTATCTTGGTATCACCTGCAAACTTAACCAGCTTGTTACTTATATTCCTATCTAAATAATTTATATATATATTAAAAATGGCAGCGGCCCTAGCACTGACCCCTCTGGAACACCACTCTTAACATCGGCCAGTTCTGATGAGGTTCCTCGCACCATCACCCTCTGCTTCCTGTGTCTGAGCCAATTCTACACCCATCTAAAAACATCACCCTGAATTCCCACTTCTTTTAATTTGATGCCCAACATCTAATGTGGCACCTTATCAAATGCTTTCTGAAAGTCCAGATAAATAATATCATAAGCTCCACTTTGATCGTATCCTTTTGTTGCCTCCTCATAGAATTCCAGCATGTAAGTAAAACACAACCTCCCTCTTCTGAACCCATGCTGACTGTTCAGAATAACTCCTGTCCTTGCCATGTGTTGCTCAATCCTTAATAATTCCTTCCATTAATTTTCCTGTGATGCATGTTAAGCTTATTGGCCTATAGTTTCTTGGATCTGCCCTGTCACCCTTTTTATATAATGGGATGATATTTACCATTTTCCAGTCATTCGGAATCTCTCCAATGTGCAGTGACTTCCTAAAAATATGTGTCAAGGGTTTATATATGTACTCACTAGCCTCCTTAAGAACACGAGGATAAATATTATCTGGTCCTGGTGATTTGTTTGATTTCAACATATTTAATCTGAGCAGCACTTCTCCCTGTACAATTTCCAAATCCCTCAATACCTCCTTAGTAGTTGCGTTTACCTATGGGAGGTTATCCACTTGCTCACTTGTAAACACCTCAGAAAAATGTAAGTTTAGGGCATCCGCTATTTCACTGTCTGTATCTTTTAATTCCCCTTTACTATTTCTAATGCACTTGACCTTCTCCTTGACAGTTCTTTTATTACTAAAATACTGAAAGAATCTCTTAGGGTCTTCTTTCGCCTTATCTGCTATACAGTAATCCCTAGCTATATCGCGCTTCGACTTTCGCGGCTTCACTCTATCGCGTATTTTATATGAAAGCATAACTAAATATATAACGCGGATTTTTCGCTGCTTCGCGGGTTCTGTGGACAATGTGTCTTTTTACTTCCTGTATATGCTTCCTCAGTTGGTTTGCCCAGTTGATTTCATACAAGGGACGCTATTGGCAGATGGCTGAGAAGCTAACCAATCAGAGCACGCAGTTAAGTTCTCCTGACTGAGAAGCTAACCAATCAGAGCACGCAGTTGAGCTCCTGCATGCTGAATGCAGTGTTAACCAGGAAGTCTCGTCTCACTCATTCAGCATCAACGTGTTTCGCTGTGTAAAGAGTTGTGCTCTTTAGTGTTTATCTTTGTGCATAGTCAAGCCCTTCATTATGGCTCCAAAACAATCTGCTACTGCTTCAGGGGCCGTGCCCAAGTGCAAGAAGATGTTAACGATTGCCGAAAAGGTAAACGTTTTGGATTTGTTGAAGGCTACGATTCTTTTTATTTAAAAAGTAGGAAAGGAATATAAGATCTAAGGCTGTAGTGTCCTTTTAACCAGGGTGCAAAACGAGTTGTAAGTGGATGTAATAAGGCAGTAGTCTGGATGGAATCTGTTTTAGGGATTTGGATTGAAGACTGCCAGAAGAAGAACAACGGCAGTGCTACACAATCGCCTGAAGTGGCTCCTTTACAAGGGCTGTAACGCTCTCCTTTGTTGTGCAGTAAAATTAAACTCATTGTTATCGGACAAGTCATCGTGTCATTGTTGGTGAGTAACCATAATTAATTTTCTTCTTACAGTGCTTAGTACATGTACGTATGTTTAGTGTCACTGTACACACATTTACTGTATACTATTTTTCTTGCATTGTACGTATTTATTGCTGGTGACCTGTCTATCGTAATGGCTGTAACATATGTTATATCGGAGACACTCAATATCTTTAAAAAAAATTTTAGGTTTTACTGTATATAAACAGTGTGTTTATATACAGAATTTCAATGAATCTTACCTAATATCTAAGAGAATACAAAGGGATTATGCTGTATAACTCTGTGGGGAATATTTATAAACAGTGCGGGAGAGTTTATAAGTGCTTAAAATATATGAAAATAACCATACAAACATATGGTTTCTACTTCGCGGACTTTCACCTATCACGGGGGGGTCTGGAACGCAACCCCCGCGATCGAGGAGGGATTACTGTATTCCTCTCCAACTGTCTTTTAGCCTCCCTGATATCCTTCTTGATGGTTGCCCTCAAGTTCTCATACACTCTACGATTCACTTTGCTGTCATTAGTCTTATATGCCTTATAAAGCAGTTTTTTCCTTTGCAACTTCTTTTTTAAATCTTTATTAATCCACCATGGAGTTTTTTTTCGTTTCCTATTAATTCCAAATTTAGGTATGTATCTGTCCTGCATTACGTGTAAAACATTTTTAAACCTGTTCCGCTGTTCCTCGACTGTCTCCACGCTTAAAAGCTTAACCAAGTGTATCCTACTTAGACATTGTTGCACCTGCTCAAAATTAGCCCTTCCAAAGTTCAACTTAACAATTTTAGCCGTTGGATCTACACTCTTACAAAATACTGAGAATTGTGTTACATTATGGGCACTTGACCCTAGTGGTTCAATCACCTCTACACCCTCAATTCTATCCTGATTATTACAAAATACTAAATCCAGACAGGCTTCATCCCATGTCGGTGCTTTAACATACTGTGTTAAAAAACAGTCGCTGATTACTTCTAAAAACTCTTGTGCTCCTCCATCTGCAAGGTGGTTCCAGTTAATATTTGGATAATTAAAGCCCCCCATGACTATAATATCTCCCTGTAAACTTGCCTTTTTGATATTACTAAAAAGATGTGTGTTGAAATTACTGTCTGAATTGGGTAGTTTATAACAAACTCCTAAAATAAGACCTCTTTCCCTAATATTTTCCAGGCAAAGCCACATGTCCTCACTAAGATGGGGCTCATCATCCAACTGAAGAGGACTTACATTTAAATCCTGTTTGGCATAAACAGCAACCCTACCTCCTTTTCTGTTCTGTCTATCCTTCCTAAAAATGTGTATCCCTCTAAGTTACACTCATCCCCATCTTTGTTATTTAGCCAGGTTTCCGTTATTGCTATAACAGAACAGTTAAATGGTTTTGGTGTGAGGATGCTTTGCTACCTCAAGACCTGGAAGACTTGCCATTATTGAAGGAACGATGAGTTTTGCACTTTACCAGAATATTCTTAAGGCTAATGTCTAGTCAACTGTCTCTGTCCTGAAGCTAAAGTTTGTGTGTAATACTTCCATGACGAGGATAGAGTCTACAGCTCTGTGGCTCAGAAGAAACAAAGTTAAAGTTTTGGAATGGCCTAGTAAGAGCCCTGACTTGACCCCAATAGAGATGCAGTGGCAGGGCCTGAATGGGCAGTTTGCACTCACAAATCTAATATGATAAAATTAAAGCAGTTCTGCAAAGAAGAGTAGGCCAGATCTCTCAACAATCACTGACTTTAAAATATAGGAAGCATTTAGTTGTGATTATTGCTTGTAAATTTGCTGCAACTAAGTATTGAAACCAGGGGGTAGTGACTTTGTCACACGAGTGGTAGAGATACTGAATAACTATGTTCACTGAATAAGCATGTGTTTACTCAGACTCCCTCTTAGTAAAATTGCATTTTGTGTAAAGGTCTGAGGCCATTCATTGTGTAAAATGGGCAGAAGCAGAAGGTAGCAAGAGGTACATACTTTTTCACATCACTGTGGGATATGAAACAGAGGTAATGCTGACGGCAGTAGCGTTATTGTTTGTAGCTGTACAGAGCCAATCAGGTACATCTCATGGCTGTATGTAGCACTGGATGTTTACAGAGTGTCTTCTGAGTACCAGGAGCTCCAGTGCTGTATGCGACACATCAGCAAAATGTAGCTCACTGCAGATTACTTGGCTTTAGTAAGAACAGCTTCAGTTTGAGTGAATTAGTGACTGTCATTTTTATTATTGTTGGTGAGGAGCAAATATTGCAAAATTTCTTAATTTCTGTTATTTCAGAGTTTTACTGTATTTATGTTTTATTATTGAATGGACACCATGTATAGGATATTTTGTTTCTCCCTAACTGCTTTTGTTAAGATTGTGTTTGATGTCCTATAAATACATATAAACATTGGCATTTGGTCAAATAAGGCACTTTTATTTGATGCATCTATAGATTGGTTCCAACTGGAGGCAGGCGCTAAGGGAGGCAGGTCACAATATCTTGTCAGGCAGAGAGGCCCATGGACATGGATATGTTCATATTCACAAGATGACAGTCGTCATATCTGAGTTAATTTTCTGCTAAAATGTAGCAAAACAGAAAATCTGAAACTGTATTGAGAAGGCTTGAAGAAGTCTTGTAATCTGATATCTTTAATACTACATGATCCAGGAACTGCAGTCCTTCATGTCAGAGCCACCAGCCAATAATCACCAGAAACTACCCTCCCGTCCAATAAATCTGGAGGGTCTCCCACAGTTTTTCGCGGTTCATTGTTCATGCTCCCACGGAGTCGATGACTTATTTTGTGTTTTGCAGTTTTTGCACCTTTTGTATATTTTTTTGGATTTTTGACCCTCTTGGTGTTTTTTGACCACTCTGCTTGATTCTGTATTAAAACTTTTTTTGAGTTGTATTGCCTTTGTTGCAGGCTATTCCATTTTGCCTTTATGCTCCACAGAGCTTCATTGTGTTTGGAATACTTTTGTGAAGAATAAGTATTTTGTTTTAAAATGATTTGGTGTTTTCCCTTATTACAAACTAGGATTTGACAGTGATATCCCCTCTAGTGAGCATTATTGGAAATGTTTGTGACCACGTGCTTTGGAACTCTTTATTGTTTGGGACTCCTAGCTCATGACACAGTCATTAAGTGTGGCATACTAGTCTTTCTTCTCCTTACATGAATTTATAGCTTCAAAACTACTACTACTGTATAAACTGTATATGTGATTCCAAAAAGCTCTAATTTACCAATTTATGATACAGTATAAACATCATATCCTCATTCCACTTTATTTACCATGTAGTCAGTGCAGTCCCTTCATGGTAGGCTTTGTTTTTAAGGGTTTTTCATGACATGTTTTGTAACTTAAAACACAAATACTGGTTAATGCATACAGATAGTAGGGATTATTTTCACATTCGTTAATTCTTTATTAGTAGTAGCATTAGTATTTTCATCTATAAACAGTACATTGAAATTATTGCTTCCAGGTCTAACTAACATGCAACATGTCTTTTTTTTAGGTCACGTTGATGAGATTTATGAACAAAAATGGCCAGACTTCTTCAATATAGGAATCATTCTGGAGCTGTCTCAAGCTATTAATTGAATCATTTCCTCCGTGTGCCTACTGAGTAGTCTTCACTGGCCATGTTTACTCATTCTACAACTGTACCCAGTTGTTCTAATCACTAATTGCCGTTTAGGTCTTTAATGTTTGAAATAGAAAGGTACAAAATCCAGGAATTTTAATATGAGCGTGGTAGGAATGAGTTGACATTTCTTTATGGGGTTTGGCAGGAGACATTATAAAGATCTGCCATTCAGGAGATCATTTTATCTTTTAACCACACCCAAAGTACAAGGCAGAATTGAAAGTTAAACTAAGCAAAAGACAAAAGCACAATTGCTCTTAACTAAGTACTTCTAGTTGCTTGAGACTTGTTTCTCATGGAGTCTCTGATTTAAGTGGCCTTCAACTTTAGACACAGGCTGCTGTACATTTTTATCATCTTTTATATAATAGCAACCATCATATTCAGGTTCACACATGTCTAGTGACCACATAGCATAAAAGAACCAAAAATACGAAATTGCAGCATCCACATAAACAACCACACAAAATTTTGGCACTCATAGAAAAAATTGCATAAAATGGCAATGTGATGACATCTATCACCATAAAAAGATCTAAACTAAAAGAATCAGACATACTAATGCATTTCTGTCAAGTTCCAACCTATTACACCCATTATGGATATGCAAGAGATCACCACAGTTAAGAAAGGATAGACAGAAGACTTTCAAACACCCATAGCTGTTGTCTGTTGTACCCCTTGTTGGAAAACTATAAGCCATAAGTGCATCGTAGCCCATACTGCATACTTTCTGTTCTGCAGCACTTTCAGGAAAGCAGGAGTAGATGCTGTTTGCCAATATTGGTGGTGTTTGAGTCTCTATTGCCTGCTTTTTTTCTGCAGTAATGTCACATGTTGGCATTTGGAAGCTGTGAAGACTTGACATGGCCATCGTAATCCCATTTTTAACAGCCCTGTCAAAAGATAAACAGAAACATAAATTGTGCTGGGATTGTAAAAGAAGTGGAGTGTCAGTCTGGGTTTTTGATTGTGTAGCCTTTTTTATTAGGCCAGTTTTAGACCTGATTCATCCAAAGTTGGAATGCTAGAAGTAGTGCAGGCACAAAGAGTCAATCTCCTTACAACATCCCATTGTATGTGTTATGATTATACTGCCACATGGAAAGGTCATTCTAACAAAATTCTTTGCCCATATACAAAACTTTAATACTTCTGGTAATAACGATTTTATGTATTAAACTAGTTAAACAAAGAGACCAAGTTTTATAATGCCCCAGAACACTTCAGTACAAACAAATAATTCATAGTTATAATGGTAATTGAATAAGAAAAGATTAAAAATTCAACGATTGGCAAAATTTTAAATAAAATAACCAAAGGACTGAAATAAAGAAACAAAACCATAAAGGTTATAAATTACTGAGCCCAAAGTCTGAAATCCAAAAATTTAGAGGCAAAATTGTCAAACTCTAGAAGAAAAAAAATGGATAGATGAAATGAGATTATTCAGTCTGTCAGATCATTTATTTAGCTAATAGTTAGAGCTGTCCCAATATCTTCTTCAGATACTTATTTAAGATTTTCAAAGTTTTACTTCAACTACATCTATTGGTAGTTTGTTACAGATTCCCACAACTCTGAGTGAAGAAATACTTCCTGGCTTCAATCCTAAATGTGTCTCCCCTTAATTTCCTCAAAAGACATTAAGCCAACATAACCAAGAAAATCATAAATGAGGAGCCTATAAACAGAGAAGCAAAGCCACCAATTCCATAGCAAAGAAGTTGTGGCAACAGGTGTCCTTAAATATTCTTCAGGAAATTGCAGCCCAAACGACTGTAGCACATCTGGGCATTAATCAGATTAGAGTCCCCACTCAAGCAAACCAGCAACACAAAGGATAAGAGATCAGGAGGAAATGGAAAAAAAGGAAAACCTGAAGAAAACCAAGGAAAGAAGCCGGGAAAATTTACAAACATGAACTACGTGAGGAATGGGGAAAACACTTCCAGTATGTTTTCTGTTTTGAAAATAATAGTGGGCTTTATGTAACCCTAAGATCTGCAGCATCAACAAAAGAACGACAGAGAGATAGTGGTCCTTTATGTACTTCACAATAAAGGTGTTTGGAAAGTGCTTCTGAATGCAGGACAGGAATAGTGGATGTATTTAAATGCAATGAAAGTGGATGAGAGTAGATGAAACACAATATTAAATGTGTATGAAACAGAAAAACAGAAGCCCCAGACCTCTGCTGAAGCAGGCATGTATAGGCTGAAGAAATCCTTTACAGCTTTGCAAAATAACAGCATTCTCAAACCCATCTAATCCAATTCTGTGTCATGGGGAATCATGCTTAATCCAGTTCTGGCATGTAAGGGCCTATTTCGGCTGCTTTGGTCACAATGCAGGAATCAACCTCGATCATGGCACTAGTCCAACACAGGGCACACACTTATGTGTCCATCCACATTCACATGATAGCAATTTAGAATTGTCAGATAGCATGAACTGTCACTGACCCTCCTCTGTTCTGTTGGCATCCTGCTGTGACACCCGGTGAAACTGCTAAATTGCTAGAACTACTCTTCAACTCATGAAGAGTGATGCCACTGATGTCAGGAGTCTTCCAGATTAATGATAAAAGGATTATATCATTAGGGAGACTTAGGTAGTGCACTGTGGAAGAACCATAAAATCTACAATTGCACCTCAAGGTCACAGTGGTGACAAAACACCAACAACAAAAGCCAGTTATGACACAAATAATAATTTTATATTTAGTGTATACTAAAGTTTCATTTACTATACAGTGCCTATCAGGCTGTGCTAGGAGACCCCCCTCGGTATCTTGATAGAGATGAATGCAGTAGTTTGCTTAGAAGCCGTTGATGCTCAGGCTGTTATCTTCTCCAAGTCCTGAGATGTTTAAAAGGATGTGCAGGTTGATAATCCAAGGTCCCAGGGTTGAGCAGGTCAATGATTGTCATGATCCAGTGAATCTGGGAGTGCCAGGATGTGGTGACACTTTTTATAACTTTGTTGTTTTGGCACAATGCCAATCGATATTTAACTAGGAGCTTTTCTCAATGTTTGCTAGAAATCTCTGGGAGCAATTTTTTCAGCTTTTTTACTAGCAGAGCCCAAGAAATAACACTGTACATAGAAATTGTAGCGGAAGGCTACCATTAAAGAATTTGCCATTTCTATTGCTGCTACAAAATGATATAAATAAACAAAATCCATCACCATTTCTCATGCTGCGCTTGATGCTTTTTAAACTTTGTACTGTGAAAACTGTGCATGGGTAAGGCTATTTTTTGATTTAATTTGTTTGTTTTTTTTTTTTTAGAAGTTTTGTGTATCCATACTTTAAAGGTAATGTTCTACTTTGGGATCCACATAAAATATGTTTAGTACCATATGCTGTTTATACATATATATAATCCAAAAATCGTCTTGTGCATGGAATGATTGCAGACTTGCAAAAAAGATTTCCTCATAATTCTCCTGCACTGATAATCCAGTCAAGCTCTTTATTCATGACTGTGCCTTTTGGACAACTTGAGGATATTTGAATCTCCACACACAACCTTCAGTGCATCTCATTGTATTTTCCAAACCAGCCTTACTCATTGTAGGATTGTAAGTGTACCAGCAGTTATAGGATAACCCAACAATAACATACTGTATGTATACTGTCAGTAAGGGCTGTCTTTTTTTTTAACTTTATTTTGACTTGTTGCAGTTGTTAAAATTACATCATAGCTTTGTGTTCAGATAGCAACACAACCAAAAGTTTGTTCTGATAGACGGGTTCATGCAGGCTGCTCAGCAACAGTGAGTGTGCAACATGTCACCTCAGATTTATAGCATATTTGTCTGCTTTTTGAACAGAATTCTGCTGCAACTTTATTTCATTGTTTCATCTCAACATTGCTCCTGTGGCACCTATTAAAACATCAGAGATGTGCTTGTTGTACGTGATGTGTGTCTGTAAAAAGCAAGAAAAACAGACCCTGCACACCTGCAAAGAATAAATGTCTTTTGAATGTCTAGCTGCATTTAGCTCTGTTACTCAGTTTTTGTAGGTCATTTGCAGCTATAACTAATCTTTTTTTGTTTGCATTTATTCAAAATAAGTATTTTTTAATAATTTATTTAGCATATATTTTAATGTTTATTAATCATGTAATTGAACAATTATTGGTAAAATTTTAAAGTTATGTTTTATTTTTTTCAGATTACCACTATAAAAAATATTAATAATTATTATAGCCTTTAAGCAATTGATTTAAAAAAGTCTGAATTTTCCTTAAAAAAACATAACTGTAAACAGCAAAATATAGTGGAAATTGTCATGTGGCCAAGAATGTGACATTTTCCAGCGGGAACCATCTCCCCATTAGCACCCAGAAAAGGGGTGCCACAGGCTGATAAAGCATAATAATAAATACTAATAGGAAGAATGTGTAATAAAATGAAAAGCAAGCTATTCAACATAATAATAATAATAATAATATAAAACAGAAATAAAACACATATTACTGTATATATTTCCAGGGGTATCCAGCATTGCCGGGCTGTCAATGGTAAAGTCTGTGGTGATCCCCTGTACAATCTGGTGTGGATTTTTGTCTCAGAGAAACACACACACACACACACACCCCAAAATATTTTCAGCTTTGTATAACAGATGAAAGTAAAATATTTCCTAAGTAGGTTATGTATTTGACTGCAAATCTTCGTAAATATACAGACCAGAGTGACATGTTGAGCACTGATTGAACTTCACTGCTCCCTGCAAGGATTTAATCTGCTTGTTGGACTTTTTAACTTGTACCTGTGATGTCATAGAAAGCCTAGGGCTGGAGCGTGTCTGGTGGTGGACTCAGAGCAGCAGATCTGTGACTGTTACTACTATTCACTGGCATTACATATTTTTTTTAGTTTCTTTTATTGTTAACAGATCATATTTCAGTTATAATGTTAATAAACTTTACATTGTCAAGATTTGCTTATGTTAATCATTAACATTAATACTGTTTTACTGTGTGTTTATTTATGTAAATGTTTTATGGATCAGTAATTTACAATTGGTGAGTTAAAGCTCTAAATATGTGAAAGTACACTGAACCTGTGCCCAATTCATTGAATATTTTAACGGTTAGCAGTTTAGCACTGGGTATGTGCATGTGCATGTCATGCTTTTGATGCTGAACTAATTCAGTGCATTTGTGTAGGACATTGATGGAGACAGAGACTGTAGCACGCAAGCAGCCTCTACTGTTCTACCGCCGGTACTTCAAAAGCATGTTTGGGCCAGGCCAGTATCTGGATGAGAGACCAACCAAGAGAGCTTTGGTTTCTGCTGGGAGAGGTGTTGGTGAGGCCAGCAGGGAGTGCTTACCCTGTGGTCTGTGTGTAGATTCCAGTGCCTCAGTGCAGTGATGGGAAAACTGTGCTGATAAAATGGTACCATCCATTGGATGAGACGTAAAACTGAGGTACTGACTCTCTATGGTCATAATAAATCTCTGCCTGTCTCTTGAAAAGAGTAGGATGTAACCTGATGTCCTGGCTAAATTGCCCAAACCTTATCATTCTGACCTCCTAATCATAACCTGTCTCTAACTGGCTCTCGCTCACCCTTTTACCACATAATGACTAATGTGTGGTGGGCATATTGGTGCATAAATGGCTGATGTCACATCATCCAGGTGGATACTACACATTGGAGGTGGTTGAATTAGCTTTCCACTGTCTATATAAAGCACTTTGAGTAGTTAGAAAAGCACTATATAGCTATAATTATTATTGCTGACAGAAAGTGGTAATAAAGTGGTCAAATCATTTTAATTAACAGTGTTTTGGTGAGAGTTTATAACTTATATCAGCCCCGTTATCTATACTGGCGGAAATACTGGCAGATGATAGTTTGCATCTCCACATTTTGTAGGTTGCTGTGTCATAATTGTTTTTATAGTTATAGCGGAATGGTGGCTCTGAGGCTAATGATCTGTGCTGGTATCCAGAAGGTTGCCGGTTCGAATCCCCGTTACTGCCGAAAGAGACCCTACTCTGCTGGGCCCTTGAGCAAGACCCTTAACCTGTAAATGCTCCAGGGGCGCTGTACAAAGGCTGACCCTGCACTCTGACCCCAAGGGGTATGCGAAAACTAACGAATTCCTAATACAAGAAATTGTATAAGGTGAAATAAAGAACAAAAAAAAAAAAGTCAGGATTTTGCTGTACATTCTGTGGATGAAGTGATTATAAACCACATATATTATCAGAAACTTGTGGACTGTTGGAACCTTTTTCATGTTTTTTTTAATGTTTCATTTTGATAATATTTGTGTTTACTCTGGTGAGTGAGAGGGATCTTTAGGCAAATATAATCTGAGTGGACAATTTACTGCAGCATTTATGGGATGGCACAGTAGCACAGCTTCCTAGCCCTTGTGTGTAGAGTTTGTCCGTTCTCCCTTTGCTTGCTCAGGTTTTGTCCCAGGTACTCCAGTAAGCTCACATCCAAAGACATGCAGGTTAAGGAAGTTGGTTACTCCAGACTGGCCTTGTGTTGGTGATGTGAGGGTACCTTATGATGAAATGTGACTCTGGCCAGGGTTGATTCATAAATTAGTTTCAGTGCACACTGCAACCCTGAGCAGGATCAAGTGGATTTAGAAATGGATGGATACTGCGGAGTAGCTCTGAATTTGAGATTCAGTACTAAGGCACACACAGTGCTGGTTAACATATGTGATTTTACTTTGCCTTGCTTTCTTCTTCGGTGCTTTACCATCCTCCACCCAGCCATCATAGAATACTATTTTAAAGCATCAGACTTAAGTAATTCATTTGTGATAATCATCTAAGCCTCTAGTACTTGTTTAATGTCAGTGTTAGACGATACAGAAATTAAATGCCTGTATGAATACTTAAAATAACAGCCATTAGCAGGCAAGACTAATTTTACAGAAGCAGCAGTCTACATCCTGTCAAAAGTAAGGATGCACAATTAAAAGAGAGTGATAGAGAAAAATGGATATAAATCAAAAAATTACCATACTAGTTGGTTAAATCTTTATTCATTGCTTTTCTCATGGTTATTCTGTAGAATTTCAAAACTCTTAAATTGCCTGTGTGAACTGTACTCTTCTTGTGAGACTCTTTAAGACCTTTCTTCATGAATCTGAATTTTCCTGCCACAGTGTCCTCTGTTCCCATAATGGTCAGACTTTAGGCCTCATGCCAGTCCCTCTCTGATTGCAAGCCCAGAATAAAACTAGAGAAAGAAGAAAAGGTCCCACCAGGTTTTTACAAGTCTCAGGGTCCTGCGTTTAACTCACACAAATGCCATCTTAGATGTCCCAGACACTATATTTTACTTGTCTGATGGAGCAAATTTTAACAACTTTCTTTTGTGTTGAGACATGCTTTTTGGAAAACATAGAAATATTTGTACTTTCTTAATGTAAATTAAAAAGGAACATTTCCATAATTAAGCATTTTTAAATATGAAGCTTTTAAAATATATAGTGGAATTAATTACAAGCAAGGGAACATTTTCATTCTGTTATGATTGTCTGCTCAGCAAACAGCCAGTTTGTCCCAATGTCACTTCCAGCCTGTTCTTAGTAATCATCTCCTTCTTCAGCTTCACCACTGGCCTTTTTGTATTTCTATGGTTCTGTGTGTTGGGCTGATTAAGAATACATCCAGTTTTCATCATCCAATTCAGGTATCATTTAATCTGTGTTATAATTAAAATAAAAAAAACACAACTTTAAAAATAAAAATAAATTAACAAACAATGAAGACGCAATCACTAATGTGCTTGTCTTGTGGTCTTGTATGTATGTTATAATCCAGTTGACGCTGGGAACCGGCCTACTCTATTTAATTTCAAAAGCAACAGGGGTACGGTGGTGCTTAAACATAAAGAATGCTGGAAGTCACCTCTAGTTCACCCTCTGGTGGTCGTTCCGAGTCTCAACTGGATGATAACATGCATACAAGACCGCAATATCACCCCCCCCCCCTAACCAGAAGAGGGTGGGTTAGGGTTAATTTCACCCTACAGTATTTTTAGTCGACCAATAAGAAACATGTGTACCAAGTTTCATGAAAATCGCTCCAACCGTTCAGAAGTGATGCTGGAACATACATACATACACACACATTGACTTTTAAATACAATATACAGTATACTGTATAGATTGACATCTATACAGATTGTATTGCAGGGCAAATAATATTCAAAGGGAATGGCTAACCAATCCAAGTAAATGATGGAATGGGATGGAGCCCCAACCAGTCTCATTAAAGAGTGGACAAGAGATTGAGCCCCGGCCAATCCCAACAAAGGATGGGCTAGAGGTGGAGCACCAGACTGTTCTGGACATGTGACACGTGCAGTCCAAGTTGCTGTTGTATTTTGGACTCAGTAATATAAACCACTGTGACATCAGTAATGAAGTTAATTAAAAAGTTGTTAACGGTATAAGGCAAAAGTAACATATGCGTTCATTATCAGCTTTGGAAAAGCATTTACACTTGTAAGTCACACAGTCTGATATGTGAGCATGCAAGTTATTTTTAAACTGGCTTTCAAACTGCCAACTTCATGTTATCAGGCAAAGCCTCTCCATTCTGACATGAGCTGTGAAAGTGGATCAAATTTTTTTGATAAGTGGAACTATGCAGTAATTATTTTTGAGTGTTTAATACCACAGATTTTAGGCAAGAGGTGTAGAGGTGTTTCATTCTTCCAACCCTCAGCAAATAAATGAAAGTAGTGCATACTGGCTGTAAATAGGATAGGAAATTAGTTAACCGAAGATATGATTGATTTATTTTTTTTATTGGCAGACAGTGTAGTGTAGTGGTTAAGGCTTTGGACTTCAAACCCTGAGCTTGTGGGTTCAAAACCTGCTACTGACACTTGACTTGCCTGTGCTCCAATTGGAAAACCAAAAGAAATGTAAATTGTCAGTTTAGTGCAGGTGTGAACGTGTTACGTGAGATCATTTGTAACTGTGGTATGAGAAACAATGACTGCCCAACTTGTGATTTGCATGAAAGAAGAGCAACGTGCAGTGATTCGTTTTTTGTGGCCTGAGGGTGTGCCAGGTGCCGATATTTATCTCAGACTTTGTTCACGGTATGGAGAGCCATTTGGAGAGTCGGAGTCGGGTGGCAGAGGACGGAGCTTGCGAGAGAGGAGTGGAGGCGACAGAAGAAAAGACAGAGAAGTAAAAGGACTGAGCTGAGTATTGTGGTGATTGGTGCACTGTATTGTGCAGAAAAATAATAAATAGTGTGTGTTTGGACTTCTGTGTATTCTGTTGTCTGTTTGTGTCTGGGCTGATCTTTCACAATATACATACAGTATATATACCCTTGTGTGTGTGTGTGTGTGTGTATGTGTGTATGTGTATATATATATATATATATATATATATATATATATATATATAAAATATGGTTCTTTTAAGGAATGCTGGTTTCTTCTGTCTTTTCCAGAACGATAAGACAGGAATCTCAATTATTAATGACAAGAATCTCAATTCTATAAAAAACATGATTTGTTTATATTGCTCAAAATAGCCCAATTCATCCTGTCATTCATATGCTGTAGTGTACTACAATGCGGTGTCATCATATCGTAACATTCTCAAGCCTGATTAGGCCACGTCAGGGTACTCCCATCAAATTTGTAACAATGTAGGCCTTGTAGAATATGACAAATTTATAACTCAGAAAATCCTAACTTCTCAACCACATCAAAATGATGAAAGGAGGAGAAAGAACAGTACCAAACAATGTGCCTACCAACAACTTCACATTGTTCCTGCACCACTGTGCCCTCTTCTGTTGACTACTGCAACACATGTATCCTTTTTTAATGTCAGATATGTCTCTACATCCTGTAATAGATTGCACAAGACAGAAGTAATAACTTATTACAAATGTACTGGTTCCAACACTTTGCTTATGGGCCAGTCAGCAAGTTCATTGAATCTTTCAGATGTTTTATTAGCCATGTGCAGTAAGTGGACTGTAACACTTTCTTGTTTAGCCACACCCAGATACAGAGAGGATCTGACATTATGCAGAATAATAATAAATAGACGTTAGTGCAATGTAGGAAAGTACAAGACATTGGTGTAAAAGAAGACAATAGGCCAGCAAGAACAATAGCATTCTTATGGCACGCATTTGTACAAGTACACAGTGTTAAATCTACATTGTAGATGTAAAGTCTCACACTTTTCAGGTCCACAGATGAGCCCAGGCTGGAAAGTGTCAAAACAGCACTTTTGAGAGAGTTAAAAGATTTCATACCAATAAAGTGAAATTTATTCAACACTTTGTAACACATACAGTGCATGTGGAAAGTATTCACAGCGCATCACTTTTTCCACATTTTGTTATGTTACAGCCTTATTCCAAAATGGATTAAATTCATTTTTTTCCTCAGAATTGTACACACAACACCCCATAATGACAACATGAAAAAAGTTTACTTGAGATTTTTGCAAATTTATTAAAAATAAAAAAATTGAGAAAGCACATGTACATAAGTATTCACAGCCTTTGCCATGAAGCTCAAAATTGAGCTCAGGTGCATCCTGTTTCCCCTGATCATCCTTGAGATGTTTCTGCAGCTTAATTGGAGTCCACCTGTGGTAAATTCAGTTGATTGGACATGGTTTGGAAAGGCACACACCTGTCTATATAAGGTCCCACAGTTGACAGATCATGTCAGAGCACAAACCAAGCATGAAGTCAAAGGAATTGTCGGTAGACCTCCGAGACAGGATTGTCTCGAGGCACAAATCTGGGGAAGGTTACAGAAAAATTTCTGCTGCTTTGAAGGTCCCAATGAGCACAGTGGCCTCCATCATCCGTAAGTGGAAGATGTTCGAAACCACCAGGACTCTTCCTAGAGCTGGCCAGCCATCTAAACTGAGCGATCAGGGGAGAAGGGCCTTAGTCAGGGAGGTGACCAAAAACCCAATGGTCACTCTGTCAGAGCTCCAGAGGTCCTCTGTGGAGAGAGGAGAACCTTCCAGAAGGACAACCATCTCTGCAGCAATCCACCACTCAGGTCTGTGTGGTAAAGTGGCCAGATGGAAGCCACTCCTTAGTAAAAGGCACATGGCAGCCCGCCTGGAGTTTGCCAAAAGGCACCTGAAGGACTCTCAGACCATGAGAAATAAAATTCTCTGGTCTGATGAGACAAAGATTGAACTCTTTGGTGTGAATGCCAGACGTTACGTTTGAAGGAAACCAGGCACCGCTCATCACCAGGCCAATACCATCCCTACAGTGAAGCATGGTGGTGGCAGCATCATGCTGTGGGGATGTTTTTCAGCGGCAGGAACTTGGAGACTTGTCAGGATAAATGGAAAGATGACTGCAGCAAAGTACAGAGGCATCCTGGATGAAAACCTGCTCCAGAGCGCTCTTGACCTCAGACTGGGGCGACGGTTCATCTTTCAGCAGGACAACAACTAGGGCTGGGCGATTAATCGAAAAGTAATCGAAATCGACATTCAGAACCTATAATCGATCAAATTTTTCCAGGTCGATTATTTCGATTACTTTCCCTTTAAAAACACTACCGCGTGTGGAGTCACGTTTCCCCGCTCCTTTACGTTAGATTCCGCCAACATGTCAAGCATGGAGAGCTTAAACACTGACACAACTGAGCAACAAGAGCAGCTTGTACCAAAGAAAAACGCAGTCTCCGTCATTTGGACACATTTTGGCTTCAGTAAGGATGACATCGAACAAAATGAAGTCAGATGTAGACACTGTAGAAAAACAGTTTCGACGCCCAAAGGTAACACCACCAATTTGTTTCAACACTTGAAGCACAATCACGTCACTGAATATGAACAGTGCATGGCTCAAAAAAAACAAAAAGAGACTGACAAGCGCCCAGCAACAAGTGCCTCCGCAAAGCAGATGTCAATAACACAAGCGTTCACAAATGCCACACAGTATGAGAAGACTTCAAGAAGATGGAAAGAAATAACTGACGCTATTTGTTATTACATCGTAAAGGATATGACTCCCTTGGCTACAGTGGAGCGAAGCGGGTTTAAGCACCTTGTTAAAACTCTCGACAGAAGATACACTGTGCCATCGCGATCACATTTTTCTAAAACTGCACTGCCAGACATGTACAAGACATGTTGTAAAAATGTAGCTGCTGAACTGAAAAATGTTCAACACTTTGCAGCCACATCTGATCCCTGATCAAGTAGGACGATGGACCCATTCTTGAGCCTTACTTTGCACTACATTGACGACGATTGGAAGCTGCGCCAGAGATGCCTTGAGACGGCATATTTTCCAGCCGATCACACGGCAGATATAATTGCGCAAGGTCTGAAAGATATGCTTTCTGAATGGGACCTCGCGGAAGAAAAACTTTCAGCCATTACGACAGACAACGGTGCAGAGATGAGCAGCTGTTTGGTGTCCCCCATGCTGGATAGTGAGGCAAATCCACTGGACTGGTGGAGGAAGCATCATGTACACTTTCCCACTCTAAGTAAGGTGGCAAAAAAGTATCTCTGCATACCAGCTACTAGCTCCCCATCAGAGCGGGTTTTCAGTTCGGGCGGAAACATTGTTACATGCCTCAGGTCCTGCCTGAAACCTGAAAAGGTTAACATGCTCGTGTTTCTTAGTAAGAACTTTGAGTAAATTCATGTTCATATAGTGACATGACAAGATCGCTAAGATCACCTCATGCAACAGTGTTTAGAGAGTTCTATTTTCATTACAACAATCTGTTGTTTACATTGATACATTGCACATTAAAATATTTGTTTACAGAAGATGCAAGAAATGCACTGTTTAAAATATTATTTACAGGATATGAGTTATTTTATTTAGAAGAGATACTGCTTATTTTCTACTTTTAATAAGAAAAACATTGAAAATAATTTATTTTGTTTCCAAAAGTGCAAGTTATTTATTTTTACTTTTTTTATAAGAACAAAGTGACTGTTCGTTTTAGGCAATGTGTGCCTTAATTTCAGTTGTTCAACATTGATGTTCAATAAATAATCACAGATAGTAGATAGTGTGTTTCCTTCAATTATTTTAAATTCAAGTAATGCACCCTTCATTCAAAAATCTCTCACTTGTAATATGTGAGCATATTTACTGTACAAAACTTGTCAGTGAACTATGAGGGCAAAAAAAAAAAAAATAAAATAAAATAATCGTTCATTAATCGTAATCGAGTTAAAATGTTCAATTAATCGAGATTTTGATTTTAGGCCAAATCGCCCAGCCCTAACAACAACCCTAAGCACACAGCCAAGATATCAAAGGAGTTGCTTCAGGGCAACTCTGTGAATGTGTTTGAGTGGCCCAGCCAGAGCCCAGACTTGAATCCGATTGAACATCTCTGGAGAGACCTTAAAATGGCTGTGCACCGACGCTTCCCATCCAACCTGATGGAGCTTGAGAGGTGCTGCTAAGAGGAATGGGCAAAACTGGCCAAGTATAGGTGTGCCACACTTGTGGCATCATATTCAAAAAGGCTTGAGGCTGTAATTGCTGCCAAAGGTGCATCGACAAAGTATTGAGCAAAGGCTGTGAATCCTTATGTACATGTGATTTCTCAGTTTTTTTATTTTTAATAAATTTGCAAGAATCTCAAGTAAACTTTTTTCACGTTGTCATTATGGGGTGTTGTGTGTAGAATTCTGAGGAAAAAAATGAATTTAATTCATTTTGGAATAAGGCTGTAACATAACAAAATGTGGAAAAAGTGATGCGCTATGAATACTTTCCGGATGCACTGTAAATAGCAAGGTATAGAAACTTTCTCAAAACTATTTAATCTCGTGTAGCGCTAGATCTGTGGACTGCAGTTTTATGGATTAATTGCAAACTCCACACAGGCAACCAGGCATGGGGTTCAAACCCAGGATGTTATATCTGTGACGTGGCAGTGCTGTTCATTATAACACCATACCACACAAATTAAACTACTTAGTGAGACAATAATATTGGTAGGATCTAACTGTAGCACCACTGCATGTACAAATAACATTTCTTAGTAGACACCTTAGCTATTAAAATCTCATCAAGATACATTAGCATACTAGACAGAAGTACGTAGTCCACCACTTCTATTTTTTTTTTAAAGCTATGTAAATACATTGGAATTTTTCAGATTTTGTCGTTATGCAACATTGAATCACAGTGGATTTCATTTAACTTGAAGCCACTAAAGGGATTTACTGAGAGGAATCCAATGTTTTTTCTCCCATGATGAGATGTTTATTTGAACCATATGAGAGCAATAACAACAAATGCATTTCAAGTTAAATTATAAAAATGCTTAATAAAGTCAAAACCCCTCACTGGTGTGCTACACCACCACACAGCCCTATAAAAGCAGGTCCTCGGATGGCTCAGTGTGAAAGATGCCAGTATAGTTTTATACATGTGGGCAAATCCAACAGCACAGTAAATAACTGAAATACATCTGACCACTGGCTAAGGCAAGCATGCAATCAGGGTTGTGGTTTGGAGGTCAGTCTTGCAGGTTGCTCGTCTCCCAAGTGAGATACCTCCTCCCGGGAGCACCCTGTTTTCATAGCTCAGGCCTCAAAAGTTGTGAGAGGGCAGCACTAAAAATTGTGCCATCATACAGTTCACACATTATGACAAACCTCCTGGCACTGCTGTCTCCATTTCCTTTATATGAAGTTGCTCAGCTGTGTTTTGGTGAAGTTTTCTCCTTGTATTTGCTTTGGCTTCCTCTTAAACCACAATGTTTTGTGTCCAGTTAATTGAACCCATTCAGTGTTTATACTGTACTGTATGTGGGTGGGTGTTTACATGTTGTCACTGTGAGAAACTGGCCTTTTTATATCCCACATGAGCTTCCGTATACACTCTTTTCATGCTTAATGACATATGAAGTCTGGCATATTGAGTGACTCGGTGCTTAAACATATAAAAGCCATTAAGTTTTCGGTTCCAAACTTCTCCCCAGCTTATGGTGTGACTTTGAGCTAGTCACTGACTCTTACTGTGCTCTCATTATTTTCTCTTTTAATGACACTCTTGAGGTGACATTATGTGAAACGTACTGTCCATCCATCCATTCATCTTCTTCCGCTTATCCGAGGTCGGGTTGCGGGGGCAGCAGCTTGAGCAGAGAGGCCCAGACTTCCTTCTCCCCGGCCACTTCTTCTAGCTCTTCCGGGTGAATCCCAAGGTGTTCCTAGGCCAGCCGGGAGACATAGTCCCTCCAGCGTGTCCTGGGTCTTCCCCGGGGCCTCCTCCCAGTTGGATGTGCCCGGAACACCTCACCAGGGAGGCGTCCAGGAGGCATCCTGATCAGATGCCCGAGCCACCTCATCTGACTCATCTCGATGCGGAGGAGCAGCGGCACTACTCTGAGCCCCTCCCGGATGACTGAGCTTCTCATCCTATCTTGAAGGGAAAGCCCAGACACCCTTCGGAGGAAACTCATTTCAGCCGCTTGTATTCGCGGCTATTGAGGGTAGGAATGTAGATCGACTGGTAAATTGAGAGCTTTGCCTTACGGCTCAGCTAATTTTTCACCACGACAGACTGATGCAGAGCCTGCATCACTGCAGATGCCGCACCAATCCCCCTGTCGATCTCACACTCCATTCTTCCCTCACTCATGAACAAGACCCCGAGATACTTGAACTCCTCCAGTTGGGGCAGAATCTATCCCCTAACCCTGAGAGGGCACTCCACCCTTTTCTGGCTGAGAACCATGGTCTCGGATTTGGAGGTGCTGATTCCTATCCCAGCCACTTCACACTTCGTTGCGAACCGATTCAGAGAGAGCTGAAGATCACGGCCTGATCAAGCAAACAGGACAACATCATCTGCAAAAAGCAGTGACCCAATACTGAGTCCACCAAACCGGACCCCCTCAACACCCTGGCTGCGCCTAGAAATTCTGTCCATAAAAGTTATGAATAGAATCAGTGACAAAGGGCAGCCCTGGCGGAGTCCAACTCTCACTGGAAACGGGTTCAACTTACTGCTGGCAATGCGGACCAAGCTCTGACACCGGTTGTACAGGGACCGAACAGCCCTTATTAGGGGGTCCGGTACCCCATACTCCTGGAGCACCCCCCACAGGATTCCTCGAGGGACACGGTCGAATGCCTTTTCCAAGTCCACAAAACACATGTAGACTGGTTCGACAAACTCCCATGCACCCTCCAGGACTCTGCTAAGGGTGTAGAGCTGGTCTACTGTTCCACGACCAGGACGAAAACCACACTGAAAGGTGCTATATTAAGTCTAATTGTTTGCTAGATGAAATTGTTAATAAATGTTATGTAACTTGGTAGTAAGTAACAATTGATACGAAAGAGTCTGTGGTTAAACTGATATTAATAAGAGTGAGAATCAGAATGCGCTTCCAGAGTCCAAACTGTTTTATGGTGACCATCAACATGTATGTATGATGCATTGTGTTCATCCAAGTCCTGATGTTATTTCTTTCTCTGACTTTGCAGCGGTGCGACCTCTGTTGTGTTCCGATGTAGGCAGAAAGGAACTCAGAAGCCATATGCAGTGAAAATGCTGAAGAAGACAGTAAGTGTACTCTATCCACAGCATAAGTTTTGATCTTGCACTATGTATATCACAAATAATTTGTATTGTACCTGGTTTGTTGAGAAAACCATTTCAAAAACAACTGAAATGGAAGTTATATTATTTTACACTGCAATATTTAAATGTGTGTCCCACGTTGCAATGTAAGTTGCCTACGGGAGTCAGTTAGATGATCATGTGTACGGTGTAGACTACAGCACAAGGGATGTCCTGTGGCATGAGATAAGATGACCATATTTTAACATAGGAAGCATAAAGACAAGGTCTGTCTGCATGTAATATTTTTTGAATACCCTTAACTATTGTTTTCATACTGGATTCATTATAACTTGGAATCAAGACTGATGACTGCTAGGCCTTGGTAGGCACCATGTTCTAGTAGCTAATGTATGTGACGGCAAACCCCAAAGCTGCTTTTCACATCCCATCTGTAATTCATTATGTGATTCTAAGCAAGTCATGTGATTACCTGTGCTTCAGCTATGTTAGAATACATCGGAACAGTGACAATATGGCCGGATACAACTGGCAAAGTGTTTTGGGATGGGGTTCAGTAGAGAAAAGATGCCATATAAAATTAGCTTGGAAATATGAACATAGCAAGAAGAATTGGATTAAGACATCAGAAGAAAGCTAAGGTTTTGAAGAACTTATCATTGTTGTTTATTACATTACACCATGTTTTCTTGTGTTTGGAATTATATGAAAGAAAGCAGCTAATGCTTCACTGAAGGTTGGCTCCTGCATTACATACTGTGCTGATAAAGGAATTTACCTCTGAACTGGTTTAAACTGGCGCAAATATGGGTGGCAGGATTGAATATGGCAACACATTTTAATGCAATTAATTACTCTATAGAGTGGTCCACATCTAATTATGCAGATCCAGATTGTCTGGATGACTTGATTTATGCAGGGACAATTCCAGTTCGGCCGCGAAGACGATTCTTCATGATGTCAGTTTGCACATTTCTTGATGGCCTGGGATTTTTCAGGTGATTTTCTATGTAATAAATTTAATATGTTATAGCCTAATGAAAATTGCATAAGTAGATCTGGACCACCCTATATTTAGGATACAATCAAATAATTTGCTTATTTATTAATTCATTTTCTGAAAATGCTCATGAAGTCTATCTGTCTATCTATCTATCAATCATATAACACTGGACAACAAAGTTTTGCTTCCTGAAAAATTTATGTCGATTAAGATATATACCTTAAAGCTTAACGCAAATATAATTTCAGACTGACGTGCCACATAGAAATTTGGGGAAATGTGAAATTACCTTTTATTGAATTTAGAGTGTTTAATCACTTAATGATGCTGACACATTGTAATTATTCAAATGAGTTCAAAATGTTTACCTAATGCTTTCCATTTGTACTTGGCATCTGATTCTTCTTGTTTCAGTGTCCAACAATAGTTGGCCAGCATTGATGGATTCCAATTGCTCTGATTTTGCTTTTCCATCGTTGTAATGTCCTGGTAAAACCTTTCACCATGTTCGTCACTGACTACCCCAAGGTTAGCTGGGAAGAAGTGTGAATGCAGAAAATGAAACATTACCGACATGTTGCTGTTTATGGTTTTGTAAACTTGAAGCCTGTTGTCAACCAATGGAACATAGTTTGGTGCTCTGTAGTTACCAAGAAAGTTCTAAATAATATCCTTATCCTTGAATGCCTTGCATACAATTTCCTTCAGCACCATAAGCAAATTTTCTAACTGCTAATCATTAATGTAGTGTCTGATTTTTGGATCAAGAAAAAAGCCTTCTTTAATCTTGGCATTAGTTATTTGTGGAAATGTCTGTTTCAAATACTGAAATCTATTACCTTTACTGTTCATCAATTTTTTTCTCAAATTTCATCTTTCCAAGTTGTAGATAAGGAGGAGGCAAAACTATCTTTGTTGGGTTATCAAGTGGTGTATGTGCCACACTTTTCTGCTCCAGAGTGGCCAGTTCTTTTTAATGTGATAAGATTCTTTAGCACAGTTATCCCACTTGCAAAAAAAACAACAGGACTTGATATATTCTAGCTTCATTCCTAGTAGCAATGCCTCTACTTTTAGATCACCACACATATTCCATTGTATTTGTTACGCTGTACAGTATACTAATTGCAACAAAATGGTATGTGATAAGAAAATTTAAAAGTTATTTTAATGATTAGAATGTCAAAATCCATAAGATACCCCCAAAAGTGCTTAGGAAGCAAAATCTTTGTTATCCAATATAATAATTTATAGAAGGTTTCTCATGCTCAAAATGATTTGGTTGTTTTATAAAATAAAATTATATTATATATCTTAATATATTCTTGTTTATCCATCCATCAGAGAGCGTTGAAATAATGCATGTTAGTTGGACATGCGATTACGAATTTTACTGTACTCTGTACTTGTGACAGTATGATTAGTACTACTCATATAATAAATACCTGCTTATTAAATAAAATCTTTATTATTTATAACTTTTCCTTATGTACTGTACATTATTCCAAAGGATAGCTCACTGTGTTAATACAGAGACATTTATTCATCTGACAGTTTTTATGTTGTTCCTTTCATAGCGTTCACCACACTAAAAATCTCTTTAGGAATAACACAAAGTTCAGATTTATTTGTTGAGTTATTTTTTACTAGCTGAGTCATCTGACATTGCTCACTTGAGAATGAAACTAATACCTGTATATAGATGTGCATTCCGTTTTAACATTGTGCCAGAGAGTGACAGAGTGATTTCATTGTAGTCTGTAACTGACTGGCTGACTACTTCTCTGTCGATCTATATTGTTTATTTCTTTATATGTGTTCTTTCATTATATAGTTCTTATCCTGTGTAGCTGTCTTATCTGTCTATTTATGTGAAGTGGTAGTGTTTCTCTGTGAAAGACACTATATAAGATGAAAGTTGATATATTGTTCAGAGATGAGAAGGAAATGATTTGAGGGGTCAGGAGTTGATGCTGTTACTACCCCTGCCATCATTGGGCACCCATGGAGGAAATTGAATTGCCCAAGATTCACATTGCATAGCTTCATAAAAGTCTATACAAGGATCATAGCATTACAAAATTGAAATCTGACAGGTAGCCAAAAAGAGGCCACAAATCAACAGCAGGACTGTCAGGATTTTATTTTTAAGGTCATTCAATTTCAGGTACAAACTGTCATCTATCCAGGCAGCAGGGCGACAAGTATGTCTGCTTTCCCCTACATATCCATGACAAGCTGTAATTACTATTAGTGGTGCTGACAGGGTGTATTAGCACCTCTATGTGCTTTCAGCTCTGCATCTGCTCCCCTTGCTATGATCCAGCCTCAAAAAAGGAAGAGGAATGGAATGATTGAACACAGAGTGTAGTACGCTCCCCAAATGAGAGCAATGGTCTAATGCTTTCTACCTTTTCTGTCTGACAAGTTTATACATGATTTATATAGATGTTTATTGAAAGGAAAATCCTTTACAATTAAATGTTAGATTAATAGATTTTGATACAAAGTAGATTATCCCAGATGAACTGATCCTCTGTGGCTATACACCTTCACTGCCTTTCTCTTCATCAGGCCATTGCCTAGATCCTTCATTAGGTTTTTCTGCCTCCAGTGCATGGATTATGTCAGTAAACCCAGAGAGACAACCCAGAAGTACATATTATACTACTAACATTAAGTGGAAATAAAGTCAACTGAGTAATGCAGCGGTGTTAGTGCTGTTGCATCATTACTCTTGAGTCGAGGGGTCAGGTTTAATCCAAATCTGTTTGAAGACTGTACTCCTTTTTCCTTTCAAGGCCATAAAGTGTGCAGTTTAGAATGACTGGCCCAGTGTGTGATGCCTTCTGGCCTTGGCCTAGCAAGTACCAATCCCTGGGCACCTTGTACTTCATGAACCAAGCTCCTGTGAGAGAATGACAATGGTACTTGGTAACACTTTGGTTTAGGTACTGCATAAATGAGTCTATTGCTCATTTAATCTTCTGTAACAAGACCTTAACGTAGGCTTCTTCTGGTCTGCATAACATTTACAAAACCTCAGTAGATAGGTTATTCACCTTTGTGCAGTGTGGCACTTTAACCTGATGGTACAATTACTTGTTAATATGAGTGATTCACAGGGTCTTATACTATAAATATATCAAGAGAAATGTGTCTCAGTTAAGCCACCTATGACCACTCCAAAGTGATGCTTATATAGTAGGTCACATTCCAGAGATGAATAAACACTTTACTGATTCTTTGGAAATGTTGTGAAGACCCAAAGAAGTGTTTTTTAAGGTCTAGTTACATGACAGTAAATGATTAACAGATGCATTTTTCCAGCACCTAAGTGTTACCCAGTGCTTTGCAATGCAATTAAACCAATGACTGTCTTTATTGTTTTAAGTGCTGCCTTTTATAATAATTCATGCACATCTGAATATACACAGTCCTCTTTAGTGATAGCTCACAAAGAAAAAGGAAAACAAAAATACTTTTAAAAACCCAACCAGATAGAACAATCCTCTCCCAACCTCATCTCAAGCTTATAGTTCAGGAAACAGCATAATTCAGCATCTCTCCTGTGGTTGGTTCCACACCTGTTTTCTTCCTGTACTATCAGAGGCCAAATTACTAAGCACTGCCTGTTATCGCCCTTGACTTCCAAAATTCCTTCCTCAGTTCACTTGTTCCTCATCAGTTCTATGGTTTTACTACAACTCAGATGTTGTCTTGCAAACTCTCTTCATTATATTCTGCAGCAGTATGTATAAAACGCAAGAATACAAACAGAATACAGAGGGACTACTCATAGACTTATCCCGTGTCTTACTCAGCAATAAATTCCATTCCAAGAAATCCACAGTCACTCTCGACTGACTCAAGATTGTTTTCTCCCAAATACTGTATACTGTACACTAGCAATATAGCATACTCCCCACTGGTACCCAGGATTGCTAATCAGTCTCACTGTCTTGCCCATACACACATGTATGTGAGACCATCCCTTTAGTGGATTCCCAAATCTCTCCAGACTTCTTTCACTTGCTGCAAGCAATCATCTTCATGCTGCCCTCTTGCCAAGACAAATGAGCACCGGTAATCCAATGCACTCCTAACTGATGCATGTTCCCATGCCACTTATGGCATAACAACAACAACAATGTTTATTTATATAGCACATTTTCATACAAAAAAATGTAGCTCAAAGTACTTTACAAAATGAAGAATAGAAAAATAGAAGACACAATATAAAATAAAAATAAGTCAACATTAATTAACATAGAATAAGTAAGGTCCGATGGCCAGGGTGGACAGAAAAAACAAACAAAAAAAAAACTCCAGAGGCTGGAGAAAAAAAATAAAATCTGTAGGGATTCCAGACCAAGAGACCGCCCAGTCCCCTCTGGGCAATCTACCTAACATAAATCAAACAGTCCTCTTTGTATTTAGGGTTCTCATGGAAGGACTCGATGATGATGGTCACGTAGACTTCGTATAACATCCTGCAACACCTCCTATCCACATACATGCAAGTACACTTAGCTATTTTCTATATAATCAAGGTCTAGCTGACTTCTCACAGTACTATAATATGCCTTGTGACAAAGAGTGACTGCATGTGGGTGTATGTATAAGTGTGCACTGTAATGCACGTTCTGGGTTGTTTCATATCTCATACTAAGAACTGCTGTTCCACCTGTGGAAAATGGGTTGACGGACAGTGGGTGTGTCAACATGGGAATCGATCTATTTTGAAACCCGTCTAATTCAGTGGTAGGGTCATGGGGAGTTGGATTCTATCAAAACAAACAAGGGGGGATTTATTACAGAGCACACTTTACTACTAAACCTAATATCCCACATATTTGGGATGTGTCAGTTAGATAAAGAGGAAACATACTGACTCAATTCAGACAGTGACCAGGCTGTGATTTGAACTCAGCTTCCTGAAACTGATGGTGCATGAGATGGCAAACATTAAAGGGATTATTTATGGGTTGCCTGAGTCCACTTTTCCTAAACAATTGCATTTGAATTAAGCACTGGGTATTCCATGGAGAGTTTTGATCTAAAGAATCTTGACTGGAGGGTCAAAAGCGAGGAGTCACTCAGGTTCCTCATACAGAGAGACTGGGTGTGGATTATGTTAGAAACAAGTGCTTATTCAGCTTCACTAAAGGGAATTTCCCTGCACAAACAGGCCATTTGACCTCTACTGTAACAATCATATTACATTTACATTAATAATTATTTGCTTAGCAGATGCTTATGTCCAAAGCAACTTACTAAAGAGTTCAACATAATCGAGCAGACATCAGTATAGGGAACTGTTTGGGAACATGTGTGACAGGACAAGGTTACAAAACTGATCATCACAAGTGAGCAGCTCAGAGCAGAATACACACATGTTACATGTCCTTAGTTACAAATACCTAACAGCCAGCCAGCCAGAAATTCACCAAACAAGACAGTCTTCAAACATTTCTTAAACACATTGAAGAAGTCAGAAATTTGATTGGAGGTGGAAATTTCGTTCCACCATCTAGGAGCTACACATGAAAAGAGTCTGGATTGAGAGTTGATGCCACTCAGAGGTGGCATCGGCAGACATGAGTGGGACAGAAGAACCATAAGACCTTATGAATGCCTGCATATACATATAGTAGGTGCTGACCTATTGACTACTCTGTAGGCAAACGTAAAGAATTTTAACTTAACATGTGCCATGAAAGGAAGTAAGTGTAGAGATCTGAAAAGAGAACATTCTGACTTATCTGCAGCAGGGGCCCAGCACTGATCTTTGGGGCAATGCAAGCTTGCCTCATGCACCCTTGATATCTTTCCTTGCTAGCACACCCAGTAGAATCTGACAAGAGGTAGGACTCAAATGACCTAAAGGCAGTCCCAGTGATTCCAAGGTCAGAGATGGTGGCATGGAGGATCTGATTGTTGATTGTGTCAAAAACAGATGAGATATGCAGAAGGATGAAGACAGATGACACATTGATAGATCTAGCGAACCGTAACGTGTTGACAGCAGTGAGTAGAGCCATCTCAATTACACGGCATGGTTCTGTCTCTCAGCATTGAGGAAAAGGGTTGATTGTAGGAATGAGGCCCTAAGTTCACAGGCAGCTTTTCAATGTCAGGAGGGCAGGACCTTCAATGATTCCTTACTGGTGACAAGGAGCATAATTGGCAAATAAACTTTGACACATCACTATGACCCAGACTTTAAACATCAATAAAAACAATAAAAGCATGGTTATTCTCGAAGACACATGGAATTTCAAGGTCTCAACTGGATTGATCAAGAGCACAGTTTTTTTTTTTATGAAGCTAACAGTGTAGTCTATGTTGATCACATTCATTTAACACTTCAGTAGAATTACCAGAGCCAACAAAAAAACTCATAAATCCGGCCCACCTTAAATCCCTTCGCACCTCTCTGTCAGCCTCTTTTGTCTTGTAATCATTTCGATAAGCTCAAGCAGCCTTTTATACCATCCCCCCACGGGCAAGAAGTTCTCCCAGTTCCTGCCTTGATTGATAATCTGGGAGTGAGCTACCCAGAATTGTAAGGGGAAATAATTTGATGTGTGGTTTGTGTCTAAACAATATGTGTTTACATTGTTAAAATAGAAATGTTTTTCATGTTTTAGTAATAAATGACAAAATGTAGACATGAACTGTATAATGAGTGAAGGCTGTTGGCCAAATAGCAAATAAACACTTTCACAAAGGTGCACACATTTTTTTTCGTTGTCTCTGGAAATTCTAGTGTTAAAACCCAGTATAATCTCTCAGTATTATACTGATTTAATTTGGTGTATGCTGCTGTCAATCAGGGAAAGGCAGTGAGGAAAGCTATCGTTCAGACCCATTCTACTTGAAGATAATGCCTTCACTCACCCTGCAAGTTGCAATATCCTCACTGTGACACTATGAATTCAAAGGGATGCCTCACACTCCTAGCTTTTTAGACCTGACACCGTTTGACTACACCTATTCCCCAGTCTGAAAGGTGACCTGCATGGGACAAAGTATGCCAGTAAAGATCTCAAGTCAGTTACACAAGAGTGGGTACACAAGCAGGACACTCTTTTTTATTTCAGTGGAGTGGAAAAGCTTCATTGACATTTGAAGTGTATTAATATTCAGAAAGATTTTGTTGAAAAATAAGACTTGTTTGGTGTGCTGGTGTTACTCCTCTTCTTTACCTGTGTTTCTCCTTTACCTTCAACTTTGTGAAAGTACTTGCTTTATGTCCTTAAACCTGAAGTGTTAAAACACCAATATCTCTGTAATCTTAAAGCATGACTCTCGGATAATCAGCTACAGTGGTTATGAGCACAGAATGAAAGGAGCACTTCACTTTTTTTTTCTTGTTTTGTTCTGTCACACAGTGGAAAGATAACAAACCCTCTGTTGCAGCAATGAGAGAGGAGGCACTTTCTTGCTTTACTATGCTGAATTACAGTTGATCGTCGCTGATAAACTGCACCCAGACCATGATAGGTTGCATTGATTAAGCTTCATCTTGCAAGAAAAAAAATAGTGAAATGCATATTTTGAAATATTAACCACAGTACAAGAAGCTGAAAAGTCGCTTATTCATGCTGTCTAAACGAGCCCTGCTCAACAGGGCCTTGCAAGAGAAGACAGTGGATCACAGGTCAAAACTTTATTTGCTCCCCTTGCTGCTGACAAGTTTAAGGTTAATGTTAATGATGGAATTACATTATATATTCACTCCACCCTGTGTGTTTGAAGGTGACCCTGCTTAGACACTAGATGTACTTTTTCTCTTGAACAATAATGTATTTCACGTTTTATAAAAATTTTAGATAGTGCTTAATTTTAAAGGCATGTCACTCATGCATGTCCTAGTGTCTCCTTCTGGGCTTGTCATAGGTAATCACCACAACCTTGGGATCACCAGTGAGTGCAGTTGCTGCTAGTGGTGGGTCAGACCCCAGCAAACAATTGACTCCAACCTTATCCCCCATTGCACCTGGCACCCACTTCCTTATCATCATGGGGATCAGAAGGTACAGCATGTATCCTATCCAGAGTGGGCATCAAAGTAGTGCACAAGCCTATAAAAATGCTCCGCACAGTCCTTTTTAATGCTAACAGCAAAACATCAACAGTAGAGACATGGAACGCAGTTTACAGCATACCATGTAATGCATGCCCATTGGTATATTTGGGACAAACATCAAAAACACTTGCCACATGTATACAGGAACGTTGCAATGCAGTCAGAAGAAAGGACCTGCGGTTTCTGATTTACACACATTCAAGTTTGACCAGACACACATTTGAATGGGACTCGCTACAAGTAAAATTCCAAGGCTAATACTAATATATATATGCATAAGTTGATCACAATCTGATATCTGGGTGGTTGCCTGCCATGTAATGTGTTTGGTTTGTTGGCCAGCCTGCAAACATCCACCACATCCTCTCAGCTGCGAGAAGCAGATCATATACATGTTATATAGAACCTGCCAAATAATACAAAGAGTACATGACACGTGTTTCGGTGTATTTGGGGCCCTCATCAGGTGCACGCATTTTTTCTTCCCTTTGCAAGGATCGAACCTCAGACTTTAGTACCTGAGGCAAAGCCTCAAACGTTGTGCCATGGTGGCTGATTTACTTATTTGACAGGGTGTAGATCGGTCTCAAGCCTTTCCGCAGGTGCTGACATCCGAGGTTTGATCCCCACAAGGGAAAGCAAAAGTGCATATATCTGATGAGCCCCAAATAGGACAAAACATGTGATGTGTACTGTACTCTTTGCATTGTATGCCAGGAGGACGAGAGGAGGGCTTGTGCCTCCTCCAGACCGCGAAGGGGCGTCCGTCCTGGTTATGTTGGGGGCCTCGGGTAGAGGGCTTGGAAGCCCAGCCCTGTAGGGACCCGTGGCCACCGCCAGGCGGTGCCCCGATGCCCCGGCCGGAGCCCGGCCGGGACGCCTTGGAGGATCAGAGGAGGGCGTGTGCCTCCTCCAGACCAAGAGGGGGCGTCCGTCCTGGTTATGCAGAAGGCCTCGGTTTGGGGGCTTGGAAGCCCAGCCCTGTAGGGACCCGTGGCCACCGCCAGGCGGTGCCCCAGTGCCTTATCATCCCGGGAGCCCGGCACTTCCGCCACACCAGGAAGTGCCGGGGGGAAGACGACAGGGGACACCCGGACGGCTTCCGGGTGCGCAGCCGGCACTTCCGCCACGCAGGGGTGTGGCCAAGACTAATTGCCGGGAAGCAGCTGGAACCCATCCGGGTTCCTATAAGAGGGGCCAAGAGAGAGAGAGAGGCACAGTGACTGAGAGGCCTGGACTTTGGGGGAATCGGTGCGAGAGGCACTGGGGGTGCACGTGAGCACGAACATTGTAAATAGTGGTTGTAAAATAAACAGTGTGTGGTGAAAATATGATGTCCGTCTGTGTGTGTTCGGGCCAGCGTTCACAATATATAATATGTGTATGTGTATGTGTATATAAGTAAGTGAATGGATGTTGCCCTAAATATGAAGGTAGTATCTAAAATAAGACTGGCTGATCTCTAATGCTGCTGTAGTTGTTAAGATATTATAAAAATCATATACTGTTTAATCTCTATTGCAGCTCTAAATATAAATTCACTATACAAATTAAAGACTGATCTCAAATGCATCTTAAAGTGTAATGGCATTCTTTAATGAATCTGAAAGTATAAAGGTACAGTACTATAAAAATTAAAGACTGGTTGATATCTTCTGTGGCTCTAAGTATAACTGCACTATAAAAATGTATCTCTAAATAAAAAAACTATATATATAGATACTGCCATAGAAATACAAATTAAAGACTAATATCAAATGTATTTCTGAGTGATCTCTGATTTTTCTTTTTCACATCTGGCATCATTTTAGCTGGCATTTTTGCTCTTTTGCATTTTTGTCCCTTCAGAAATGTTTGCTTTTTGCTTTATCTAACACCGTTGCCTTCTATCTTATATGTTATTTTTGTGTGCAGCCCGTTTCGACTTGGGGTACGCAAAGCAGGATTTGGCAGGCTATAAGAAATGATCACTGCTGTCATCTTGGTGGAAGCCATTCAAGATTTATTTATCGTAATTGACAGATGTTTTATGTGTGTCCTGAATTGCAGTCGTATCATTTGTTTCTGATGCTCCCATAATGATAACATTTTCCGATTCCCCACATTCTCCATGGATGCCAAAAAACCGAATAATGTCCTTTTTGTAAATTCATGCTGCTTTTTCCTCATTCAGATTTTAATTTGTGTATGTATGCTTCTCCAGGTTTTTTTTTTTTTTTTTTTTACTGTATTTAATTTTCACTCTATATATTATACATCTCAAACTTTCTGCAGATGGGATTGTTGTATGCCTTTTGTCAGGGTAAAGAGACCATTTCTGAACTGGCCTTATACTGTAAATGTGTGTGTGTATGTGTGTGTGTGTTTGTACATTTATACATGTTCTTATGCAGCAGGCAGGCCATATGAGTTGCTGGCTCAGGTGCCCTGTATCTGGTAAATGAAGGAGTAACAGTCTTGGGCACTGTCTCCAATGATACATTTACTAAATCAGTCTGTATAGACTATCCATAAGCACTGTGCACTATTTTGTCTTAATGAATGGGTATCTGCTTTTATAACTGTTGTCCTTATGAGTACTATTTCAAAGTGCATTTAGCAGTTACCTTTTTCTGAAGGGCTCTATAATTTTTAAAGTTTCATACTAGGACTGCAGATCAGATGAGCAACTGAAAATAATTGGCCACCTATCCAAAATTGGTGATGGATATGCAAGCTCACCCACTTCAGAGCTCTTTAAAGGACTGGTATTGCAAATGCAATTCAGTTTACTGAACCATCAGAGAAACCGAGCAACTATACCTTAAATCATGTCAATGTTGTTAGGAGACTGGAGGTAAGGCTCGTAATAAGGAGCCATCACATACATAATAAATTTGGAATGCTGAGGTAGAAATCAATATTTATAGCAGGAGTATCAGGCTCAATACCTGGAGGGCACAAGTAGTTGCAGATTTTCATTTTAGCCAGTTTCTTAATTAGTAACCAACTACTTTGGCTAAAGGAACATATTCAGCTAATGGGGGCATAGAAGCCAGTGTAAGGAGAGCATCAAGTAAGCTAATTTGAGTTTTCAATTAATAAAATGGTCCAGTTATTTAATGTTTATCACAGTGCTAGAGAGTAGTTATATGGTTAATATTATTCTGCATTTCTTTATACACATGACAATATGACTGCTCTTACTACTAATACTAATACTGTACTTCTATTAAAGACACCTGTTTAATAAATGCAATCTTATTTTTATAGCACTATTTAAGCACTTTTAGCACTTAGTACCTAAAGATACGTGCTCAGTAAATCATTCTTTGTATTTTATAGTTATTTTCCTGATGTGCATTACAGAAAGAAAGAAAGAAAGAAAGAAAGAAAGAAAGAAAGAATTTAAATCCCAAAAGACTTTGCACGGTTACAGCAGCAGACATTAAAAGGTACAAATATTCATATAACAAGAATTACCATAACCTCAAGTATGTTAACAAAGTATAAATACACGTTTATAAAAGGTTAGGCACAACGCCAGTGGTCCCCATATACTGTGGAATTAATTTGCGCAAATGAAAAATTGCAAGTAAAAATAGAGTTTGTCTTTCCACATGCGAGTCCATACATCAGGCGGCCATCTTCAGGAAGTGGTGGTCTTTACATTACTCTGGTTGGTAAATAAAAGAGGAGAATGTGTAAATGACAGTGCCCTCTTACCTCCAGGGGTGATATTATAATTGATGTAAGCCTGGAGACTGTCCCCTTTTCCAGTGTATGTGACAAGATATAACAAGAATTATCTGTAAGAATATTAACAAAGTGTAGGTATTTACTAAGTGTGAAGTCATTAGAATTGCATGTATATATCAGTTACACATTATAGGATGTCAATCATTGGCATAGTAAAGTCCACATTATCCACAAACACACTTCATTTTGCTATACAGGAACATTTTAAATTCAAGTTGATTGTCTTGTGTACATGGTACACAGAACAGTGAAATTAATACCCACAAAAAGTCACACACACAAAAAATATATTTATACCAGTCATCCACAGCAATAAAACCACCTGCCTAATATTGTGTGGGTCTCCTTTATGTCACCAAAATAAATCTGACCTGTCAAGGCATGGACTGTACAAGACCTCTGAGATGTTAACAGCAAATCCTTTAAGTCCTGTGAGATGAGAGGTGAGGCCTCGAAGAACCGGATTTGTTTTTCCAGCACATCCCACAGATGCTTGATCTTATTGCGATCTGGGGAATTTGGAGGCCAAATCAACACCGTGAACTATTTGTCATGTTCTTCAAACCATTCCTGAACAATTATTGCAGTGTGGAAAGGTACATTATGCTGCTGAAAGAGGCTACTGCCATCGGTGAATACCGTTGCCTTAAAGGGATGTACACGGTTTGCAAAAATCTTGCATGCCAGAACCCAAAGTTTCCCAACTGATCATTGTCAGGATCATCACACTGCCTCTACTAACTTGACATTTTCCCATAATGCATTCTGTTGCTATCTCCTCAGATACATTATGTGCACAGACCTGACTGTCCACATGATCTAAAAAAAAACCTGATTCATTAGACCAGGCTACCTTCTTCCATTGCTCCATGGTCTAGTCCTGATGCTCACATGTCCATCGTAGGCATTTCCGGTGGTGGACAGAGGTCAGCATGGGCACTCTGACTGGTCTGCGGCTACACAGCCACATACGCAGTTAGCTGTGATACACTGTTTGTTCTGATACCTTTCTCTCATGGTCAGCATTGCTTTTCAGTGGTTTGTTCTACAGCAGCTCTTCTGTGAAATTGGACCTGACTGGCTTGCCTTCATTCCCCTTGGGTGCACATGACCCTATTGCTGGTTCACTGGTTGTCCTTCCTTGGACCACTTCGGTAGGTACTAACCACAACATACCAGGAACACCCCACAAGACTTGTTGTTTTGGAGATGCTCAAACCCATTTGTCTAGCCATCACAATTTGACACTCGTCAAAATCGCTCAGATCCTTGTGCTTAAAGAACTGACTGTTCACTTGCTACCTAATGTATCCCACCCCGTGATAGGTGCCACTGTAAGAAAATAATCAATGTTACTTGCTTCACCTGTCAGTGATTCAGTGGTTTTAATATTGTGGTTAATTG
Organism: Polypterus bichir lapradei; assembly: GCA_026402145.1. Lineage (NCBI taxonomy): Eukaryota > Metazoa > Chordata > Cladistia > Polypteriformes > Polypteridae > Polypterus > Polypterus bichir. Next base: position 68,897,727 of record JANRMT010062837.1, read on the forward strand.
GTTTGTATGTGTGTATGTATACAAACAGTTAGGTCCATAAATATTTGGACAGAGACAACTTTTTTTCTAATTTTGGTTCTGTACATTACCACAATGAATTTTAAATGAAACAACTCAGATGCAGTTGAAGTGTAGACTTTCAGCTTTAATTCAGTGGGTTGAACAAAATGATTGCATAAAAATGTGAGGCAACTAAAGCATTTTATTTAATATAATCCCTTCATTTCAGGGGCTCAAAAGTAATCGGACAATTGACTCAAAGGCTTTCGTGGGCAGGTGTGGGCAAGTCCGTCATTCTGTCATTATCAATTAAGCAGATAAAAGGCCTGGAGTTGATTTGAGGTGTGGTGCTTGCATGTGGAAGATTTTGCGGTGAACAGACAACATGTGGTCAAAGGAGCTCTCCATTCAGAGGAAAGAAGCCATCCTTAAGCTGCGAAAACAGAAAAAAGCCATCCGAGAAATTGCTACAATATTACGAGTGGCAAAATCTACAGTTTGGTACATCCTGAGAAAGAAAGCAAGCACTGGTGAACTCAGCCACGCAAAAAGACCTGGGGCCTCATGTATAACGCCGTGCGTAGAATTCACACTATAACAGGGCGTAAGCATAAAAGCCGAAATGTGCTTACGCACAGAAAAATCCAGATGCAGGAATCTGTGCGTACTCCAACTTCCACGTTCTTCTGCTACATAAATCCCGGTCAGTGTGAAAAGTAACGCTTGTGCACGTGCTTTATGTAACGCTCCAACTCCTCCCAGAATTACGCCTCTTTGAATATGCAAATCAATATAAATCACCCTTAAGCTCAGCCTTCTGTAAAAAGACAATGGGAAAAGCATGGGGGAAAATATAAGAATTTCAGAGAATACCAAGTGGAGGCAAAGGAAAAACATACTATTTGTTTAATTAAACCGTGGTATAATCAACAAAAGGAAGTTGATCGAGTGACATAGCGTGTTGGAGAACATTGAAAGCTCACGTTCACAAAGTCGCACAGTGCCGGAAATAAAAAAGAAGTCACATATCAAAGTCGCTGTGAAAAGGCGAGTTGTAGCCCACTGTCTGAGTGTCATATGAAAGCTTATTAGGGTACAGAGTTAAAAAAAAGGCACACAGTGGGGAAAAAAGCACGAAATGTGAACTTCAATCTCGAAATTTCCACTTTAATCACATAGTTGATTTTGTCATTAAAATAGAACATCATAAACTTCATCTTAAAATCTTTTAATTAACCAGTTTCTCAAATCACATCGTAATTAAAGTATAGCACGTTAAATGCTTTGTTTTGTATGTGATCTTCTGTGTGCTCTATGTGTGTGAATCACTACGTGCTTCTTAAACCGGCTCTCTTCCTCCGACTGGACACAGAATCCATTACATTCGTGATATTACAGCTCTGAATACCTAAAATACTGAGATGTATACGTGATATCATTTACATGATGATAGGAGTTAAAGCACGTTATTAAACATGGGTTTCACGGCGCAGTGATTGTGTGCGACCTTCGATGAAATTATTTATTGCAGCAGTACTCATGGGCGGCTCTATGTCCAATAGAGAAAGTCCAATGTCAATATGTTATCTTATGCACGGTGGATCGTCACACAATTAGCTCTGTAATAGACATTAAGCCATCTGTAAGCTTAGAGCGCCGATTCTTCAAAACGTTTAAGGAACATTGAAATATCTTCGTAGTATATGTTTAATTATTCTATACTTCACGCCAGTCCCAGTGAAGAATATAGATTATTTAAATGAAGTTAAAGTTTCTGTATAATATAATAAACATTTGCTGCATTTCATCTTAAAAATGATATCGTCATCATATGTAAATACGCGCTTTATAAAGTGGCGCAGGTTGTGTAATATTATAAATGTAGTGCAAGTTTACAGTGAGGTAATTGTACTTATAAGTACAAACAGTTCTACAAGGAGCACTTGATTGAGTGCGTTTATAGTTCTTGGGATGAAACTGTTTCTGAACCGCGAGGTCCATACAGGAAAGGCTTTGAAACGTTTTGCCATGGCTGAGACAGCGTGTTCTTGAAGCTGTATACCGATAATTCTCTTTCCGATCAGTTGCTGCTGTGATTCACACTCAGATACAGTGATATAAATACTTCGAGTGGTGCAGTGAGAGTATTATGGAAAAAGATGATCCGCTGTGGCAACTCCTAACGGGAGCAGCTGAAAGAAGAAGAAGGTGCAGTTAGAGTAACAACGCTAAAGCAGTTATGGTATTTGGAATACTATGGCTATTCCCTGGACCATTATATTGTTACAAGTTAATTACAATAAGATGCATTACACTAATAAACAATATGCGGTTAGTTTCAGTGTATTTATAAAGCAGCGTCAGGAAATTAAGGAGTAACCACACAGGAACAGTAGCATTGCTTTGACGCTGGGTGACGCCAGTTTGCAAAACCGAGCAGAGAACTTGCGTACGACAAGGTATGAGGTACCATGGAAAAGTGCGCGGCTTTACGCCAAGTGTAGGTTTTATACATCGCGATTTGAACGTGGAACAGTTCTCGCGCAAAATTTCTGTGCATACGCACCGTTTATACATGAGGCCCCTGGACGTCCACGGAAGACAACAGTGGTGGATGATCGCAGAATCATTTCCATGGTGAAGAGAAACCCCTTCACAACAGCCAACCAAGTGAACAACACTCTCCAGGCGGTAGGCGTATCAATATCCAAGTCTACCATAAAGAGAAGACTGCATGAAAGTAAATACTGAGGGTGCACTGCAAGGTGCAAGCCACTCATAAGCCTCAAGAATAGAAAGGCTAGATTGGACTTTGCTAAAGAACATCTAAAAAAGCCAGCACAGTTCTGGAAAAACATTCTTTGGACAGATGAAACCAAGATCAACCTCTACCAGATGATGGCAAGAAAAAAGTGTGGAGAAGGCCTGGAACAGCTCATTATCCAAAGCATACCACATCATCTGTAAAACATGGTGGAGGCAGTGTGATGGCTTGGGTGTGCATGGCTGCCAGTGGCACTGAAACACTAGTGTTTATTGATGATGTAATGCAGGACAGAAGCAGCCGAATGAATTCTGAGGTGTTCAGAGACATACTGTCTGCTCAAATCCAGCTAAATGCAGTCAAATTGATTGGGCGGCATTTCATGATACAGATGGACAGTGACCCAAAACATACAGCTAAGCAACCCAGGAGTTTATTAAAGCAAAGAAGTGGAAAATTCTTGAATGCCCAAGTCAGCCACCTGATCTTAACCCAACTGAGCATGCATTTCACTTGTTGAAGACTAAACTTAAGACAGAAAGGCCCACAAACAAACAGCAACTGAGAGCCGCTGCAGTAAAGGCCTGGCAGAGCATTAGAAAGGAGGAACCCCAGCATCTGGTAATGGCCATGAGTTCAAGACTTCAGGCTGTCATTGCCAGCAAAGTATTAGAAATAAACATTTTATTTTCAGTTATTTAATTTGTCCAAAATTAAAGCCCCTGAAATGAAGGGATTGTGTTAAAAAATGCTTTAGTTGCCTCACATTTTTATGCAATCTTTTTGTTCAACCCACTGAATTAAAGCTGAAAGTCTGCACTTCAACTGCATCTGAGTTGTTTCATTTAAAATTCATTGTGGTAATGTACAGAACCAAAATTAGAAAAAAAGCTGTCTCTGTCTAAATATTTATGGACCTAACTGTATGTGTGTATTCATAACATATTTTACGCTAATGAGTTCTTGATGAATTACTTAAGTTTTTTTTTTTTAACTAACTGAGTACACAACTATTTGTAGTATTGTAAAGCATCTTTGTATGTAATATTCTTATTTCTTCCTTCTGCTTCAAAGACCTTCGGAGATAATATGGTCCCAGTGGTGATGGCTTGAGGCAATGACATAAATGGCAAGAAACATGCTTGATTAAAGAACATCACATCTAATAGGTGAGAAATTAACCTGGATTACTTGGTTGAAAGACAACTATGATAACCATCACAGCACCATACACCACCACTTTTGACAGATCAGACTGTAGTATTTATTGCCACTTTCTATGAGCTGTGTCACATACCCTGAGGAGATGAGCCGAATGTTATGTGTCAAATATGTTATAGGTCTGTGGCTTGAAAAACAAACTGGTTATGTGAGGTAGACTTTATTATCCCAAAAGGAAATTAGTTTGCAGCAGGAAAGGACAAGGCATAAGTCATTGTTTCACAGATTTAAGAAAATAAACCAATATACATGCTCTAACAACCAGTATTATCAAACACACACTCAAGACTTATAGAAAGAAAAATTGTTACCCTCAATCATAATAATAATAATAACAATTCATCAGTAACCTTACAAGTAACAGAATTCAAAATGCTTGTAGTGCAGTGAATAAATGAGTTTTTAAATCTGTTGCTCTGTAGCCTCTGGAGCCTAAGTCTGCAGCCTGATAACAACAGTAGAAATTTCAGAAAAAAGATGATGGCTACTATCTGACAGAATCGAGTTGGCCTTTTTTTATAACTTGTATGTAATAAAGCTCAGTGACAGGGGTCTGCCGCACACCAATAATTTTACTGCTAATTGTTACAGTGATGTTAAGTGCTCTTTAGTGCTGAGATTACCAAACCAACATATAAAGAACAAATATACATGACATGGTGCATAAAGAACAAACAAACAAACAAAGAAAACAAACAATTTAGAGAAAATACTTTACATGCATAGGTGGTTATCTTATAATAAAGTATATTCATTCAAAGGGGCCAAAGAGTTGTATATTCCAGGCAAATGCACACTTGTTTTCATTCATTCATACCTGCACCCATTGTCTTAAGTCACTTAAGAATTGCTGGGAACTGGAATCTAACTTTGAAGAAATGAGTGCAAGGCATATGAGCCCATTATGAATTTTTCCTCAGTTTATCACAGGTCACATATATGCACCTGTCCACATATAGCTCAGATGAAGTGGTGAGTCTGCATATTTTTAGGCCCAGGTTTTGAGATTCATTCTTTCTTTTTTAATAAGCAGGTCTCCATGGATGAAACTTTCAGGGCATTCATAGGGGTGTGCTCTTTTATGTGATGTGTTCTTATTTATGTACTTTACTACACATAAATGAGAGTGAAGTATTCCTGTGAATGGAAGAGGACTGTGGGCCTTTCATTCCAGGAGTCTTGTGATATCGCAACCACCCTGGCGTAAAGGTAATAACGCAAAAATAGGACACCCAGGGTGAAAACTACTTCTTATGATATGGAAGGCTGCACTGGTGACTGTCTGCACACTTTGTAATGATTGTATCGCCCAGGCTTGCTTACAAGACTGTGTGATGGACACTCAGCATGCCGGGGCTTGCATGGTTTATCAAGTCCTTGACAAAGAGTGTGGCAGAGCTGTTCCTACTTCTTGTCATACTGTATGTCCTTTGTGGTCCTGCACATTGCTGATAACTCTTGATCAGATATTTCTAAACCAAGGTGAAGTAAAGGGAAGGAAGGTTGGGTAATGTTCTTATCTTGAGGAAAGATGGTCTTGTTTGACCAAGCCAGGACGGGTAGGCCAGCATCTGTTGTAATTTCCTTTGTTACAGAATTGTTCTCCTACCCAGTACAGTTTGTGGCATAGTAACTAAAGCAATAGGCTATAAACTAGAAGGATTCCAGTTCAGTCTTTGTACCTGACTCACAATGTGAACTTGAGCTGGGCACTCAACCTGCCTATGCTCTAAATGTAACAAATGAATGATAATGATTGCTTTACATAAAGGATTGTCAAAATTAAGGAAACACTTAATAAGTAAAAGTAGAAGAGGGATACAAATTCTGTCAAAAGTAGGCTGTTATGCACAACTGAGGTCTTGGAGAGAATGCACAGCCCAACATACTTCAAGTCATGTATTAAATTGCTAGCTTAAAGAAGATACCTTGGTGACTTTTGGATGAGATTTTACTGTTAATACATGTTTAACAAACTCATCTTAAACATTTCAGGAGCAATAGTGGCCATTGTGATGTTGACATTGAAGATGGAAAGAAAGAACTCATGGGCAATGTGGAACTGTGGACAAAAGGGCAAATTCTTGGACTATGGTGTCTGTGCATTGATTGGTGACACAAGACACAAGCAACTCGACATTATTTCACTGAAAATTGAATATAAAGTGTGGCAGGAAGTTTTGTCAAGAGATACTATGGTTGAGATATACTGTAGTACTTATGGACCTGTGTTGCTATGATCACAGATTGAGTCCATCGAGTGTTTAACAAAAAGGTCATCTGGTTAGATAAGTCATTCTTCACGTTGGCCCTAATAAGTGGATGAGTACGCATATGATACACACCATATGAAATATACAGGGCCCCACTGTATGAATCTCATAGTGAAAGGGTTTGGGAGACATTTCTGTGGTCTGGAGTACATTATCATGCCATGGTTTAGAGTCCCTCCAAGGGTAATTAAAATCCAAATACATACAAAGCAGTACAGTTCTGGTAATCGGTGAATCATCCAGAATGACAATGCCTCCCACAGTACATGTCTGGTTATTGAATAGTTTGAAGATCATAAAGCAATGTAAATCATTTACCATGGCCACACCCACTCTTCAGTCAACAGTTTTCTACCCAAAGAAACTCCAGTGATAGAGTATGGGGTAGTGACTTAGACACAATCGTCCTCATAAGAGCACCAAATGATGGAATATCTCTTATTAAAGACAATACCTTGCATGATAATCAGTACATACAAGTAAGAATTTCAATGAACATGTGACAGTAATGAACCTATAAACCTATAAAGAATGAGTGGGTGTGTGAGTGTGTCCTGCGATACTCTGGCATGCTGTACATGGTTGGCTCCCACCTTTTATACACCCAATGCTACCAGGTTAGGCAATGCTAACCTATAAAGGGACAAGCAGGTTTGAATTTGCATCCCTTAAGTTAAGTTCCAGACAAGGTGTGTTGGAACTGTTTGAGTTAGGACTAGTGTTGGAACCATTATATAATTTGTTTCCTTTATTTTGTCATAAATTCTGAAGAATATTTTGGTAATCTAATCCACACCTTGTTACTGTTATTTACTTTTAATGTTATTTGGTTACTGCCAGTGTTCTTACTGAAACAAATTTAGCAAGCGATATACACTTTTTTTCTATATTTTCAAGTTAATTGAGTACATGGTGAATATTGTTTAATAAAACGTATTTAAAACAAAGTCTAATAATATGCTGGTGAAACATTTATTTTTGCACTGTTCACTCATCTTTTAATGGATTCAGCAGTATGCAGCTGACTTGAATGGAGTTCACCTACAGACTAAGCACTACATTATTACCCGACACTCTACTCTTGTGATGTAACATTGCATCCTCACTTCAAAATTTCAATTTGAAACCTGGCATGACCTTATCTATCTCATGTGAAATATTCAAGCCTCATCACTCAAGTGTGTGCTTTTTATTTAACAGTGAAACCTCTGTCAATGACAGAATATATCTATCTATCTTTCTGTCTGTTTATCTATTTATCTATCTATCTATCAATCATACAGTGCCTTTCACTTCTATCTATATATCTACTGAGGCAGATGTTTGGATGGTTAAACATTGCCAGGGGCAAGGGCACCATCAAGATAGCACAGGGCAAGAGAGAGTCCAGATGGCAGGAGAGCGAGAGAGAGAGAATCAGCAGCAGAATTTGAAGTTTTTCACATGCCACGTAATATGAGACACTGGGAGGAAGCATGACCTATATGTGTGCTACATGCACCAGAACAATATGCAGAGGGTACCCACAGTTGTGCCTGTGCAGTGCGCTCCCAATGTGCAAAGGGGAAGTCGACCCAGTGGTGAGGAACAATGTGCTGGCAAAAAAGAGACTGAGACTAGGTGTGAAATATTGTGCACTCCCTCTGTTATAGTGGATATTTGTTGAGCTGTCTTGGAGACATGGTTCTTCAAAAGCATCTGAATGCTTAATGGTGCAGCAATACCAGAGGCTGCTAAAGGAAATATTTACGATTCTAACCATAACCATGAAGTAAATCTGAGGACACCCTTGATCACAGAAACAATTCTGGGCCAGACTGCTGGTGACCTCAGGATGGTTGTTTAAAGCTACTTCTTGTCCAGAAGTCAGGGCACAGTCAAAAGGGAAAGGGGGAGAAGAGAGCAAAGAAAAATTGTGTATCTATCTCTCTGGTAGTCCATCTGTCATGCAGTTTCACTTCTTCAGCACATTTAGTATCTTATAATAATAATAAGCACTGCAGAGTTGCTGTATTCTGGCAGTGAAAGTGTCAATTTTTATTTTATTCATTATCTTTGTGGTGATTGCCAACCTAATACATTACAAAAACTCTGCCTTTGCAGCAGCAGCACATGGGGTACCAAGCCTGTGCAGATGGCTCACAGTCCTCCGATTGGCATGTTTGGTGTTATTATTTACTTATTTGGATGATGCCTTTATCCAAGACTACTTATAACATTTGATTTACACTTGGTTAAATTTATTTTACTTTTTCAGTTGGAGCACAGGCAGGTGAAGTGACTTGCTCATGGTCACCCTGTGTCTTTAGAATAGAATTGAACCCACAGCCTCAATGTTTTTAGTTCAGAGTCTTAATTAACCACTTTGCCACACTGTTTGCCTAAGGAACACACTCGCACATTGTGAGGCTCGAATGCACGACCCTGAGATTAAGAGGCTCATGTTGTACCAGCTGAACTAGCTGGGCTCTGCTTTTCCACTGAATGCCGGACTAAAGTTTGTTCCTGTATCCATGCAAGTTCTCTGCTTTAGCCCATCATTCCTTTTTGTTTTTTTTAAATCATTAAGATCACTTTCAAATCAGTTATGCTTCCCTCAGTAGCTATCAAAGTCTGGGGACACAAGAGTAAGAACTTCAGTCCTCATATTATCTTGTTTTTTTAAGTAAAACGGACTAAATAAACATTGCTTTTATGATAATCTAGCAAGTAGATTTGCTAGTTCTATGTAAAAGACCAGGCAACAACTGAGTTTTTTTTTATTTATTAATACCACAAAAATGATAAGAAAAGCAGTGGCCTGATTTTGGTGCAGGTGACTTGAAGAGCCTTCCTTGGAAATTTCATGTGAGCTGATTACAAGACTTGAGTTAAGTTAAACATTTAAGGCCATGAAGGTTTTGTCAGTTCCTTTATTAGAATAGATTCTAACACACAAGTGTCAAAGTCAATTGACAGAGTGTATTGCCGATGTAGCTTGGCATAAAGTGTTTTATAGTACACACCTCATCCCAAGATGATCAGAACCTTTGACAAATTCTAAATGGTTAAACGATGAAAGTTTATAATGCTTCTTGTATATGCATGCAAATGTCTGCTGATGTAACGTGAAGTAATTGTATGAGGGGGAAGATAATGCCAGAGCTGCACACCACTGAAGCGCTCATTATCCAGAGACCCAATTAGAAAATGGTGTAGCTGCAGCCAGAACCCTGTATTCAAAGAATTTGAGAAGCATTGGCAGTAAATTAAACAATTAGCCCTTATCTACTGGTATGTTGATGGCCAAAACACATGTCAAGTTGGTGAGCCATATCATATGTAAAATCAGGGCACAATTTTTAAAATATTCCTTTAAAATGCACTAATTTGTTAATGATTGTGCTGAAATATGGAATCCAATAGGGCCTTGTCTATATTGTCATAGTGCACACTGACAGGTCTACTGTTCCTTTAGGCTACAGCAGACCCTGGGACCTTAAAGGCTTTATTTACAGTGCTTCCTACTGAATGTGCTGAGGCTGTGTCTGGTACTTCTATAAAGAGGTTGAAATCCTCTCCAGGTTCTCTTAAATCAAATGGAACAGTAAGATGAGCTGGATGGTTTGTACAGAAAAGGACCCTTTATTATGGTCAAGATGAAAACTAGCTTTTCGAAAAAGGATAAACTAAAAAAGAAAGTTGACCAAAATATGTTGAAAATGTTCAAAAAGGGTCAAAGAAATAGAACAGTCGTTTTTCTGATCTGTGGCCAAAAGTGGAATAAGCCACAGTCTGAAAATGATGTGCAAAAATCATAGAATTAAACGAATCTGAGGTTTACTAAAGAGCCCTTCTCTAACTAACAGTAACACCAATGAAGAGTTGTTTGTTTTTTATACAAATCCAAAAACATGAATAACAAGAGCTGCACATTGCTTTCTTAAATTGGAAGCAGATGATGATGTCACAGGCTGAGAACTACATAACTAACAACAGGATCACTGCCAACAACAAAAAAGGGAAGACCCTAAGAACAATACACAAACGAAGTGAAAAACGTTAATCAAAATGGAGGTGATATAACATCACAAAGAATAACACTGAGAGTAAAACAACATTGAAAAATGTTATTGTGATGAGTTGTGCTGCAGTGTATGTTATCGAGTTAATTCATTAATTGCTTTTAATGGTTTTAAGCTTGGCCCGACGGCATTATAAGTGGCAAGTGAAAGCATGCGATTACCCGTGCTGGGTTAATTACAAGGGAGAGGTGTTTGTAGTTAACTTGCAGCAGCTGGGGTTGCCAGGAAAATTAAAAGGGGGCTTAGTGCATTGAAAGGGGGAGAAGACAAGATAGAAGATGAAGGACGGTTGAGGAGGTATTCGTTGGTGAGGACAGTACATGCAGTGTTGGCACTGTTCAACGATGCAAAAGGGAGCAGTGCTGAGGGCTAGTGTGGAAGTTCTGGTGAGTAGGAAGCTTGAGTCCGTTGAATAACTAAACAGAAGACGAAGATGGAGAAAGACTGCAAGAACTTTGCACAGAATTGAGAGGATCCAAAGTGTGCCACCATCTGAAGGAGGGCAAAGTGCCCTTAGGGAGTTGGGGTAACTGAGGGAGGAGGCAGCTAAAGAACTGCTACAACAGTGTTTGAGTCTGTGGTGACTGGTGGAGGTGGCAATCTACTAAAGGGGATCCATAGCAATGTCCAGACAAGGGGAACAACTCATGGTGGATTTTAAAATGTTTATTTATTTGTATCCTAAAGACACTGTTAGGTCTTATGAGCTGACTTTAATGAAAACTTGTTTATTTATTTTGGACATGCACTGTTTTGCACACTTTTATTCTCACTCTTTTAATAATCTCTAGTATACTTTTGAAAAATATGTCTGGCTTATCTGAAGATATTTATTTGAACAGCATAGTGACACTTTAAATTTTGTTTTGTTGTTGTATGTAATAAACATGCACTTTTCCACCTTTTTGCACCATAACCTCTTGTTTTATCCTCGCTCGTCCCCTCAGTTTTGACTATTGATGATCTGGACAAAGGATGCCCATGACTGTGGACATCTGGGGCTTACAATTACACATGTTATGAACTAAACTGGACAGAAAAAAATGGATGTTCAGAAACCAAACTTCCAACATCTGAATTACTTTGTATAATTCTAAAATCCATATTAACCTGAGGGGAATAAAATTATACACAAACACAAATTTTTTTCTGAATTTAGACAACCTGAATCTATGCTTGATTTCATGTCCTGATTATGATGACTAGTACTTCGGTGCTGTCAGAATGAACTGTTAGCTTCTGTGCTCAATGTGAAAGAAATCCCAGGTAACATTATTTTTTTTTTATTCATTGGCAGATTTCTCTGCCATCTCTCAGATGATACCACTGTCCCATTATTGGGAGTAAAGTAAAAGGTGATTGCCCAGTATTAAAAAAAAGGGTAAAGGGCAGGAGATCAATAAAATCCAACCTGACATCCATTTCCTTGTACATCGCAAGTATTCACCACTTAGAAGTTTTTAACATTTTGTTGTTATACAATTTTGAATCACAGATGGATTTAATTTGGCTTTTTTGACATTGATGAACAGGAAAACACTCATTAATATCAAAGTGAAAACCACTGCAACATGGTCTAAATTAATTACAAATATTAAAAACAAAATAATCACATAAGTATTCTTCTTTAAGTCAGATTAAAGCATTTGCTAAGTGAATAAATATAAAATGTAAATGTAAATATTGTCCTCCTTTAATTTGACATACCTAAATCCTCACTGCTGCAGCCACATCATTAGCTCAATATAGACCACCTGGGGATTCAATTGATTGTAGTCAAAATGCACCTTATCTGGATGGTCCAGCTTGTGTCGAGTCAGTATAGTGGCCTGACCTACACAATAAAGACAAAAGAACACTCCAAACAACTCTGTGAAAAGGTGATTAAAAAGCACAATTCACGTGATAGAGACAAGAAAATATCAGTCACTGAATATTCATTGGAGTCCAGTTAAATTAATCATTAAATCCGCTTGAGCAGGCCATCCACAAAAATGGAGTGATCAGGAAAGAAGACTAGTGAGGGAGGCCACCAAGAAACCTATGAGAACTCTGATGGAGTTACAAGCTACAGTGGGTGAGACTGGAGGGATTGTGTGTATAATCGACTATCGCTCTAGATGATTCACTAGTGACAGCTTTATGGGAAAGTGGCAAAATTGAACTCTTTTGGCCATCAGACCAAACACCATGTTTAGCGTAACATTATAAAAAATGCACATTATGAAAAACACACCATCCCTACCATGAAGCATGGTTACAGCAACATCATGTTATGAGGATGCATCCCTACAGCAGGCCCTAAAAGACTTGGAGAGCACAGAAGAATGGCATAAAAACAACAGTGTAATTGTCCTGGAGTTGCTGAATCAGGGTCCAACTGAGAAGTTGTTGCAGGACTTGAAAAAGGCTGTTGACTCACAATTCCCATGCAACCTGACAGAGCCTGAGCAGTTTTACAAAAAAGAATGGGGAAAAATGGCAGTGTCCTGATGTGCAAAGATGATACAGACCTATGCACGGAGTCAAGGCTGTCAGGGCTGCCAAGGGTACATCTACTAAATACTGACTTGAAGGGGTGAATGAATACTTGTGTGATCAAATATTTTGTGCTTATATTTGGCATTCATTTAAACTATTACTTCACACAGATCTATTTTCACTTTTACATTAAAGGATTTTTTTCTGTTAATCAGTGTCGAAAAATCGTAATTAAATCCACTGTGATTTGGTGTTAAGTAAGAATAAAATGTGAAACTTCTAAGGGCTGCATACTTTTTATAGGTTGCAAAATGCCAAACACAGATCCTCATGAAACCTGAGGGTTATGGTGCTACAGTGGTTTGTGGTGCTCCCACCTCACAGCTCTGGGTTTAAATCCTAGCCCATGTCTACGCTATCTGAGTTTTCCTTTGGGTATACCATTTTTTTCCACATCCCAAAGATGATCATACTAGTTTAATTGGTAATTTTAGTTTGGGCTGATATTACTTAGTGTTGGTGTGTGCATAAAAATACCTTAAAATAGACCTGGACTAGTTTATTCCCTGCTTGTTTTGTTGTTTGGATATGTGCCTGAAGTTGATTAAGTGGGGTAGAAAATAGGGGATAGGTAATATTTTTTATCTTCTCTTCATTGCTCCTGAAAAATGAGAGGACATTTGATTGATTGAATTGAGAGTTGAGACTTTGGTGCTCACCAATAAGGTGATGATTCTTTCTTTCCATCTTGTTATTGGTTATCATCATTTTAATGAATACCCTTCCCCTCCCTCTTTTTCTCCAAATGAAAGATGTTCTGGTCAGGACTGCCCTCTGGTGGTGCAAAATTTGAATTTTGTCACACCCACCATGATAATATGGCTGTTACTAGAATGAGCTCTTCAAAAGGAGGACCTCCCGAGTACAGATGGATGCTGGTTAAGGGTACATTTTGCACAAATAATAGAAATGTTTTTTAAACACAGAAGACCATAGATCTGTGGAATGTTATGAAATGGTTTTGTAGACAGCAATATTTTGCTAACCTTCAAAACTTAAGGGAATGATTAAAAATTTTGTCATCATGTGTCACTGTCAGCTTGGTGACATTCTTGTATTTTTAGACCATTCCCTCTCAGGCTTGCAACACCTTTGATGTTATTTCACATTTTGTAATGTAACCATGAACACCATGTTTTTCCTTCATCTTATCAACAGTAAATGAGTATGTTTACTATTACTCCAGGACATGCACTGTATTCCTCGCACAAATTAGTTTAAGTATGTGGTGGCTGTTATTCATGCCTCTTTAAGCACAACTAAAACTTCAAAATCTTTCCATGTTTTAAAAAAACTACACCCTGGAATTGTCATTAACAAAGCTGCATCAGAGCTCCAGAGTTCAAATTAGAATTGAAGCCTTGAAACTTGTTTTTTTGTTAAAAACCATCCTATCATCATGAAAGGCACTACACACTAGTCTTCTAGGTTCTTTTTCATCAGTGAACACAAAGAAATGCCCCTAAACTGTACCTTAGTGTATTGACTCTGTTTTACATATATACACCCCTCAATACTCACTCCTTGCAACTTCACCCACAATAGACTGCATGCATTCTTCTTCACCCAGTATTCCACCACTGTTAGGAGTTAAGACATCTCCGTGGGTTAGACAGGAAACAATCCTTAACCCCTTGGCGATTGCCAGTGTTGGTAAACACAAGGTTTTTTCAGTGACATTATAATAACATGTATTTGATCTAAACTGTTGAAAACATATCATCTATACGATTCAAATCAAAGTCTACACATCACGCTTCACACCAGGTGACCCACCTTGAGCAGTTACAAAACTGCAGTCTTTTCTTAAACTAGTGGAGATGTCTTCTTACATTGAGAGTCTATTCTTCCTAGACCAGTTAAGGCCTTCCATAGTGCATAGCCATAGTGCAATTTTTATTTCATCTTAATACTTGTATCTGTTTGGGTACATTTTCTTTATATAGGTGACAGATTTAAGAAGTACTGTTCCTTTCATCCAATGACAGCATGGTGTTTCCTTTCTTCTTCAAGATTGGCTCTCTCTTGCATATCCGACACCATCTCTCTCATGTCTCCAAAACACTGTATCATTGAATTCTCTCAATCCTTTTCTCTTATACAGAGGCCCAAATAAGGTAATTCTACAAAACTACTGGTAAACAGAATGAAAGTTACTTTATTTGAGATTAAACAACTAATAAATTGTTAATGGATGGATAGATAGATAGATACTTTATTAATCCCCATGGGGAAATTCACGTACTCCAGCAGCAGCATACTGATAAAAAAACAATATTAATAGTGATAAAAATGCAGTGCAAGTTAAAAAATGCAAGGTGGAGAGTGTGAGGCAGGTATAACAGTCAATAATCTTGTATAATGTTAACGTTTACCACCCCCGGGTGGAATTGAAGAGTTGCATAGTGTGGGGGAGGAACGATCTCCTCAGTCTGTCAGTGGAGCAGGACAGTGATGGTCTTGTTACTTGTATTGAAACCATTTTAAACATTACTACATAGTTAAATGTGTTATCTTAAAGGTCCCACGCACTTGTGTCCCTTCTTCTTACCAACATGCACACACTGGTTAGTTTATCTAAGCCTGTACAATCTAACAGTTATGGCATTATATTAGAATTTGTTTTGATACTTTCATATCTGTTATCAGCCCTCTTGATTATTCAGTAATATTCAGATATGCACGCTGATGAACCCTCTGTCCAAGAAAGCTCTTGCCGTTACACGTTTGTTTAAATTCACATGAAAACAATGCTGGATTTCCTTTATGAGCTTTTGTTTACACAGTTTATTGACTTAAAAGCTACAGTACATTGTATTTAAATAATCCCATATTTTTATATTAAGTCATCACACATAATTAAATTTGACAAATCTCATTACCACACAATGTAGATAGCATCATTTGAATCCTTACAGCATTGTTTGTGTCAGGTTTGCATGTTCTCCCTGTACCTGTGTGGGTTCATCTACTAGTGCTCCAGTTTTCATCTTCATCCTAAACATGTCAGGGTTATATTAACTGGTTGGTTAAATTGGTCAGGTGTGGCTGAGTTTGTCCTGCAAAGAACTTGCATTCTCTCTTGTTCCCAATATTCCTCAGATAGGCACTGATTACCATGATCCTAAGTTGGATTAAGTAAATTCTGAAAATGGATGATTGAATAATAAAAAAAAAATCTTACTTGTAATATGATGGCTTGTCTGTCTGCTAAAATCATATTTGTGTGCATATGTTAGTTCCATATTTTTATTTTAGTAGTTATTGAATCATCTCCAGATTTAATTGTTCTGGTCCAATTTGAAGTTCTCATGATGACAATTGCTGGAGACTTTGTTCAGTATTGTATACGTATTTTTTACCACAGACAGAGCTGTTTCATATAGTCATCATTGGAACAATGCTGACTTTTTCTCCTCTTAGTGTTCAGCCTTGCTGCCTGTAAAAAAATCCCTACTAATTTCATCCTTCCAATTAAGTGAAAGTCCTTATTTTTAAATATGACTGTGAAGATGACATTTCTTAATCCATTACATTGTTTCTGGAAGATCACGTTAATATTAAAGAGTCTATTTCAGTTGATCAGTGTCAAAAAGCCAAATTAAATCCACTATGATTCAATGTTGTAAAGCAATAAAGTATGAACATTTCCAAGGTGTGAATACTTCTTATAGGCACTGTAACTAGTCAAAGCCAATAAGTTATCCACTGCCTATCTATGCCATATGCAGTAAATCAGAACAGAAAGGTGTCATTTTAAATGAGGTGTGTGCACACAAAGCCAGGGGAAAGAGATGGCTGCAAGACTTCATCCAAAAGAGACTAAATGAGGTATTCTGCTTTTCTGATCTTAATAATTGAGATTATTCTATTCAGTACTTCAGTGTTTGAGGCACACTACCAGTGCCACTAAATAGTTTCTCCGGTCTTTTCACCTTCATCATTTCTGAGGATCACATTCTAATTCACTTGCTCTTCTGCTGTTTTCTGCAGTCCTAGTGTAAAGATTGTATTCTGCTACAGCTGTTTTAAGTGGTAATGAATTTGCGTATGCGTTGCCTGTACTTTACTCCGAGATATATTTGGGTTCCTTTTTAGGACTCACTCCAGACTTCTTGGAGGTTGTCACAAAGGACAGAATTAAAACAAAATTGAGTTCCATCTGACACACTAACACTGAGGACTTTTAGCCAGTGATTTAATTCAGCAGAAGTGTGTCAAGAAACAGTACTAGGGCTCCTTTATACCAACAGCAATACATCTGCATAATGACTTACTGGGCTACCAAATCAGAACATTTCTTTCTTTTAAAATTTTCTGCTTTATAGTAATTCTAGTGTGTGTTCAGACAAAAGTACATGTGCATATTTATTTATTTACTTACTTGTGTACCTATTTCTGTATTTATTTAAAGTGCTTCTGTAAAAGGCCAAATTTCCCTCTGGGTTCAAATAAAGATCTGTCTGTCTGTCTGTCTGTCTATTATGTAGTGTCTTTCCTATCTATCTATCTATCTATCTATCTATCTATCTATCTATCTATCTATCTATCTATCT
>JANRMT010062837.1:68915155-68945364 GCA_026402145.1 Polypterus bichir lapradei
TCTATCTATCTATCTATCTATCTATCTATCTATCTATCTATCTATCTGTCTGTCATATAGTACCTTTTCCTGTCTGTATGTCTGTCTGTCTATCATATAGTGCCTTTTCCTGTCTGTCTGTCCGTCCATCTGTCTATCATATAGTGCCTTTTCCTATCTATTTATCTATCTGTCTGTCTGTCTGTCATATAGTGCCATTTCCTATCTATCTGTCTATCTAGCATATAGTGCCTTTTCCTATCTGTCTGTCTGTCTGTCTGTCATATAGTGCCTTTTCCATTCTATCTGTCTGTCTGTCATATAGTGCCTTTTCCTGTCTGTCTGTTATATAGTGCCTTATCTATCTATTTATTTACAGTCATATGAAAAAGTTTAGGAACCCCTCTCAGGAATGGAATCAGGAAATGGAAGGCCAAAGGCACAGTTGCTGTTAAACCCAGGTCTGGCAGGCCAAGAAAAATACAGGAACGGCATATGCGCAGGATTGTGAGAATGGTTACAGACAACCCACAGATCACGTCCAAAGCCCTGCAAGAACATCTTGCTGCAGATGGTGTATCTGTAAATTGTTCTACAATTCAGCGCAATTTGCACAAAGAACATCTGTATGGCAGGGTGATGAGAAAGAAGCCCTTTCTGCACTCACGCCACAAACAGAGTCGCTTGTTGTATGCAAATGCTCATTTAGACAAGCCAGATTCATTTTGGAACAAGTGCTTTGGACTGATGAGACAAAAATAGAGTTATTTGGTCATAACAAAAAGCACTTTGCATGGTGGAAGAAGAACACTGCATTCCAAGAAAAACACCTGCTACCTACTGTCAAATTTGATGGAGGTTTTATCATGCTGTAGGGCTGTGTGGCTAGTTCAGGGGCTGGGTCCCTTGTTAAAGTCGAGGGTCGGATGAATTCAACCCAGTATCAACAAGTTCTTGAGGATAATGTTCAAGCATCAGTCACAAAGTTGAAGTTACACAGGAGTTGGATATTCCAACAAGACAATGACCCAAAGCACAGTTAGAAATCTACAAAGGCATTCATGCAGAGGGAGAAGTACAATGTTCTGGAATGGCCGTCACATTCCCTGACTAGAATATCATCGAAAATCTATGGGCTGATTTTAAGCAGGCTGTCCATGCTCGGCAGCCATCAAATTTAACTGAACTGGACAGATTTTGTATGGAAGAATGGTCAAAAATACCTCCATCCAGAATCCAGACACTCATCAAAGGCTATAGGAGGCGTCTAGAGGCTGTTATATTTGCAAAAGGAGGCTCAACTAAGTATTGATGTAATAACTCTGTTCAGGTGCCCAAATATATGCACCTGTTTAATTTTGTTACGATGCATATTGCAGATTTTCTGTTAATCCAATAAACTTAATGTCACTGCTGAAATACTACTGTTTCTATAAGGTATGTCATACATTAAAAGAAAGTTGCTGCTTTGAAAGGTCAGCCAATGATAAACAAAAATCCAAAGAATTAAGAGGGGTTCCCAAACTTTTTCATATGACTCTATCTATCTATCTGTCCATTATATAGTGCCTTTCCTGTCTGTCTGTCTACCGTGGCTTATCAAGAGCCAGACTTTGAGTGGGATGCCTGGTCATAGTCACACTCACACCAGTCCGATTTGGAGTCACCATATTACCTCATTTGCAAACTGTTTTTGTTGGACGGTCTGAGCTGGATGTCATACTTTACATTTTATAAAGTTTATACTGACTGCTTGTTATTATGAACAAATTATTTGCATGTAACACTTATATAAAATTCCTTACCAAGGTGAGGTGTGAGATTAATTTAAACATACAAAACATTAAATGGTATGCATTTTAAACATTTCCCATATAAACTGGCTTTCTGCCATTCTCTGTCAGCATAATTTAATGGATTTACAAGTAAGTGCCATGGAGTAATGGTTATATTAATGCCTTCATTTGTCATTTTTTCCCCACTCTTCTTGGTTCTCTGGCTGTTCTGCACATGCTTTGCTTTTCTGCTGTGGTTACTTGCCAAACAGATGGAATATAATTAAAGAAATGTGCACCCAAGATGTTTTTTATTAAAAGTCATTTGGAAAGGGAGAACTTGGCCTCATTTGATTTACTTTTGGTATGTAGAATGATGCACTTGTTTCCTTGGCCTTGGTCTAATTTGATGGCATCACCTCACAATTGAGCTTTGTCTTTAGGAGGCTTGTACTCCTGTTATGGCTATCCTTAGGAAGTGAAGGATCCAATTCAATAATAATAGTAGTCATATTATCATGTGAATGAGCTTAAGTGGAACTTCATCTTGAATAAAGAACTACACAGCTTGTTTCTGAACTAGGGGGTATGAAGCATTGTTCACAAGTAAGTTCTTAGCGTATGGATGACCCAGTTAGCTGATGTGGAACCCAAAGAAGCTTTCTGGAGCCAGCCTATGGATCTGACATTCAAAACATGAAGGGTGCCTTTTGGGTGTTTTGCCAGTTAGGTGAAGCAGCACAGATTAGACTTTGGTCACAGAATTTGTTTCTTCTAATGCACAGTAGGCAGTCTCCAACAGGGGGCACACACTCCCTGAGACACTGTTGTTTTTTAAAATTGCAGTTCATACTTTGAATCTATACATATCCTTTCTTAGTAATCATGGTGGAGATATTAAGACAATGTTATATCTCAGTCCAGGTTCCTCCCCTGGCTGGGGTTCAAATTCATGTTTTATGCCACTGTGGTTCATTCTTGATTATTTGATTTATTTTGATTATGCGCATAATTCTTTATTTTTGATTTTCTCTATGTAAATAAGTTGCCTCTGTTATGTTCCATGTGATTTGTCAGTGGTCTCCCCCCAGGAGGCAGGACCAGCTTCCAATCACTGGCAGCGACTGCCCTCTGCCGTATAAATCCATAGGGTCTTCCACAGCTCATGGCTGTTCATTTTGAATGTGCTCAGTTCTTGTGCTTTTTGTGAATTCAGTGTGCTTTGTGGTTACTGGATTTTTGATATTTCACTTAGTATTTTGACTACTGGTTATATTAGATTGCCTTTTTGTTTTGGGCAAATCCTACTGCCTTTGTGCTCCACATAGCTTCATTGTTATTGAAAAACATTTTTATAAAGAATAAATGTAGCCGGGGTTTTTCACGTGATTTTCCCCCTCTAGTGAGCATTTTTGGAAGTGTTGTTGGGACTTGACAAAACAAAGGATACATTTAACAATTTAAAATGCAGCTTTCACTTCTAATATACATTGCAATATAATATGATAAGCTTTTATACAACCAAAGAGAATTAACTTGAACAATATAACTGTTTTAAAGTTCTTCAGTGAGGTCTATGAAGATTGTATGCTCATTTTCTGAGGTGTTGGAGGTATTTCTCCTGTGCTGATGGGGTATCTGGCTCTGTGAAGTTCTTTAAAGCTTCTGCTGACCAGCACTATGTATGGATTAGGGTCTGTGTATCAGTTTAGCTCATTCAGTTAGCTATTTGTATGTTCCACTGACCAATGCTATCAACAGATTTAGCATGATTATTTCATTATCTGCCATGTGCTATAACCTCACATTGCACCTGCTGTAATCATTAAAATTCTTTAAGGATTCTTTGTACAGTCTTCAGATTGTCATAGCTACCACAAAAGACGTGTCTGCTCTCATCAGTTAGAAAATGTACAGTTTGTATGTACAGTAAATAGTATTTTAATCAAAAATGATGTTCACAAATCACAGTTACACATAGTTATTTTTCAGGTTTGATTACACAATCATTTAAGTGGCAGTGACATAGCAGGAGATTGTAAATGGGGTTGAAAATAACCAGCAAGAAATTTCTGCACATCCAGTATCAGTGCATGCTCCCAATACCACCCCCCACCTCCCCCAAGCATTTTCAACATAAAATAGCATAGGGCTGTTTATTAAATACATAATTAATCATACCCTCACTTAATAACAAATCAAAAAATTAGTAAGACTTTTGATGAGGGCACATTATATGTTTTTACCTCTTTTTGGATTGGGGTTTCTGGCTAATCCCACTTTGTTTATGTGTTACTTACTCCTTGCTGTTTGTAGTGATGTCCAAAAAAACTTTTAATCTGATGTTTTAATGGAGAATGGAGATAACAAAAATCCAAATACAGTGGGATTCAATATGGATTCACACTGAAAAATAGCAAACATTGTCATAATGTCCATGAAAAAAAAATCTCAAACTACTTGTGTTGCATAATCCAAACATTAGGTACCCAGTCACATTTTCACAATGTCCCAAACACATGAATTTTAGATAAAATTTTGTAAAGTAAATCACTTCTAGAAAATCCTGTCATTAAAGAAATTGGAGCCTGCTCAGTAATAACCCATTCATTGGCTGACATGGTATTTAATGTCATATTAACATTGCAGAGCTTGGTCTAAGAAAGGTGTACAATTAGGGATTGAGAGTTAAAGAAGTGCGAGGAGCAACATTATCATGTAGAAAGTATATGTAATATTTGTGCAGTTATGAGGTGTTTTAAAGTAGAAAGACAATTCACAGGGGCAATTTCCCAAACTGCCAGTGAAAAGCACTGGAAGTACTGCATTTGTGTTTTAATGACCATCGAAGGAAGGGAGAGGCAGGTCTTTAGTTCAGATGCTTCGTTCCATTCTAAAACCTTTCTCTATTCTGTTACTCTTCTTGGTGCCCTGCTGTGGCACTTCATGCCACTGTTGTACGTTCAAGCTGCTTTCCTGTCCATGGGGAGACATCTGAGATGCTGTGAGGATTAGAATCAAAGGATGGAAAGACTCCATTGTCATACTGGATGGCTATATTGCAGAATGTCTAGAATGGGTTGGGCAAACATTTGCCTGAGGTCTCTAGGATGCTGACTGTGTCTAACTATTTCCTTTTCACTTTTTCCTTTATAACTGCCCATGGTTTATCTTTCTCCAGGGATGTTTTTCATCTTCTCAATTGTCAACTGGAGATGGTTAAACAATAATGTTAATGGGCAGATTTTGTTAGGTCCCATACATCCATCCATGTATTTTCCATGCACATTTATCCAGAGCAGTACTGCGAGGAAACTGGAAACTCTCCCATCAAGTGTTAATAGGTTCCATTTATGGAAATTAGTTTGGAACTGCTTTCTTTTTCAATGTTTAAAAAATCTTATCCTTATCAGTATGCATTATGGAATTAAGAATTCTAACCTTTGCAATTGCATTTTTACTGTGAACTTGTTACAGCACTCTGAGCCTGTAGTCAGTGCAGTCAGCTGTACAAAACTAAACTGAATTAAATTGAACTGAACTTGAAAACACTTTTCTTTCTTGTGCACAAGGACATTTTCTGGAATTGGTTTATTTAACAATTATTATGAAATAAACTGTAGATATTTTTTTCTTAATTTAATTTTACCTGATCCATTAAGTCATTTTTTTTAATATCCTTGAATTATTTTGAAATGAATAGGCCTCAGCATTAAGCTTTGCAGTGCACCATACAATACGCAAAAACAGTGTTAATGTTTGTGATGCGCCACCTATTGGAATGACAAATGCAATTACTAAAAATGTTTGTGATATGCCATTTTTGGAATAACAGAGACACAGCAACCAGACGGACACACAGACTTTAACCTTCTATTAAGGTTAATCGTTATTTCTGCATGCCTTCATTTTATTTTTTATGGGCACTGGCACTTTCGGTATATGTGACTGACATGCAGATCTTTGTTGCTACGTTAACCCAACCCAGAAAACCAGGCAATGTTGTATGTGACGTTCCACAGTGAGCATCCTCAAACTCTATACGTTGCCAAGCAGATGAAGCACCCTTCACTAAACATACATTAGCATGTCTAATTGTTAAACTGAACACTTTAATAGCAATTTTCTTTCTTTCTTTCTTTCTTTCTTTCTTTCTTTCTTTCTTTCTTTCTTTCTTTCTTTCCAAGAACCATCCATCAGGGGTGATTTAATGGAATTAGCTGCTAAGCAGAACACACCTTAGCAGAAGAGGGGCTAGGTGGCTCAGTGCCTGGCTCTTTTAAGACCACTAAAATACTCCAATTTAGCCAGTGATGTTAAGAGTGTGAGCTGATACAGAACCTTTGTCTTGGTTATTAATTTCTAGACTGTATTTTACCCAATACTGCATTTTTGTTTTTTTATAGGGTACAGTATTTGGATTATTGTTTTTTTTTTGGATTGTCGTCTTTTTTTTTTTAAATACTGATGGAGTATTTTGATTATTGAGATCATTCCTGCTTTTCTTTCTTTTCACTGTACATATATCTGTACTTGGGCTGTTTTTAAATGAACTGATTTAATAAAACAACATTTTTCTTTTAACATCTGCCTTATCCTTGACTCTGCCTTGGCCACCCTTGGTCCCGATCAGTCCTGATCTACTAGTAGGACACTTACAGGTGGCCTGTGACACTATAGGCTCCTTGTTCAAGATGGTGATTAAACTATGAAGGACTTTCGTATAATTTTTGGGAATTATTTATCTGGTAGACATATTGGGCCTTGTGGAAATGCTATCACTTTATTTGATTATGATCACTGACAGTATTTCTGTTTCTGTTTTCATCACTTGGTCTGTCTGACTCATTCTGGTTACATTCTAGTTCCATCAATTGCAAATTGATATTATTTTTACCAAAATATTTGTGCTGAGGACGACTGGACATGTAACATATACGAGGTGTGGCAGAAAAGTAATGAGACTGGCAACACTGCAAGCGATCTTGCAACACTGCAAGCGATCTTGCAACGCTGCGCTGTTGTCCTTGATAGAGCACGTGTATCAGTACCCTCCCATAGCTCAGTGCGAGTTTCAACTCCTTCCGTTAACTACGTGATTTTTGTGACTGCTATTAGCGAAGTTGTGTTTTTGGTTGTGCGTCACGCAAAATGGAACAGCGGAATTTGGAGCAACGTTGTGCCATTAAATTTTGTGTTAAGCTTGGAGAATCGGCAAGTGTGACATTTGAAAAGTTAAAACAGGCCTATGGGGAACATTCTTTATCCCGAGCTCAAGTTTTTCA
Organism: Polypterus bichir lapradei; assembly: GCA_026402145.1. NCBI lineage: Eukaryota > Metazoa > Chordata > Cladistia > Polypteriformes > Polypteridae > Polypterus > Polypterus bichir. Next base: position 68,922,195 of record JANRMT010062837.1, read on the forward strand.
GGGAGGCCTTCAACTTCGAAAACCAATGAAAACATTGAACGTGTGAACACTCTTGTGAGATCAGACCGTCGTTTAACATTAAGAATGTTGAGTGAACAATTAAATTTGAACAGATTTACCGTTCATCAAATTTTGACTGAACATTTGCACATGCGAAAGGTCTGTGCCAAAATGGTGCCGAAAAACCTCACAATTGAGCAGAAGGACAATCGAAAAAACGCATTCCTGTGGTTCCCCAGCCCCCTTATTCACCTGTCCTCAGTCCGTGTGACTTTTTCCTTTTTCTTAAACTGAAAAATGTCCTCAAAGGACGTCATTTCGGGACTTTAGAAAACATCCAAAAGAGTGTAACGGACATGCTGAAAACCATACCGGTTGAAGACTTCCAGCGCTGCTACCAACAGTGGGAACAACGTCTCCATCGGTGTGTAGCTGCCCAAGGGAACTACTTTGAAGGGGATAACATTGATGTTTGAAAAAAATAAAAACTTTGGTAAATAAAAAATCAGTCTCATTACTTTTCTGCCACACCTCGTATAACAAAAGTGATTTCTAAGAATATGATGAATTTGCTTGTGTTGATCATGCTGGGTCTTCATTAAAGGGCATTGTATCAGACATTTTGTGATATCCATACAAAAATGATTATTTTTGGATGGAGTATTTGTTTAAGTAACAGAATAAGAGAGTTTATTGCTCAATAGCAAGATTAACTAAATGTAATAATTGATGAAATTAATAATAGTAACTGAGGAAACAAATAAATATATAACAAAGAATCTTCTGTTTTGCATTCCTTAGATGTCAAATAAAGCTCTCAGTTACCTACTGTAGTCCGTTTGTGTCTGCATTTTAATCCAGGGGCCAGGAGCTTTTGGTGATGATGAAAGAATGTACCTTGAGGGCCTTGTGCAAAACTGCTGGACTCATTCTCCGCAGCAAGGCAAGGATAATGGTAATTTTTGATTGATGGAGGGAATCACCATACAGCTGTTTTTCCACCAAAGTGTGAAGAGTTTCTTGATACAGTTTGGATGTTTAGTGTTTGCCTCCTATTGAGGGGCAAAAAGTATAGACGACACACCAGATAGATAGAAAGACAGACAGACGGAATGAACAAATGAACTCCCTCATTACCTCCCTTATTCACACATTTTATTTGTCCCCAGGAGGAAATTTAGCTTTTTGCAGAAGCTCTTTAAATAAGTAAATACATAAATATAAATATACACACAAACACGTGCACTACCTTAGTTTACCTAGTGTTTCTTCAAATTTAGTCAGTTGAAATTTAATAAATGACCTAAAATAGTGACCTGCTAAGCAATAAACTGCCAGAGGTTTAAATTTAAAGTTTAGGTTAGCAAAAACTGAAATAAAGGAAATTCCACAATAATACAAATGGGCCTTCATCATGGAACAAATAATAGGTTACAACCTACAGATGTTAAAGTAATTTAAGCCTTGCAAGTTGAAGCAAACAATTTGCACAGATATCCTAACTTCTTTTGATGACATAAAACTCCTCTGTCTTAAAACATAGTTGGGACAGACTGTGTTACTACACCCTCTGAATACTATGAGAACAATATTACTCTGTAGAAAGTTGTAAATTCCAGTGATAATGTCAAGAAATTGTCAATAAACAAATGAAATAAGATCAAGCATTACTACCCTTCAAAGTGTAGGCCTTTCATTTAGAGAAATTACAAAAAAATAACACAAGGTGTCAGTAGGTACGGTGCCCTACATCAGTGTTTCCCAACCTTTTTTGAGCCACAGCACATATTTTACATTAGAAAAATCCCTTGGCGCACCACCAAACAAAAATGTCACAAAAAGTATATGTAATGAAATACAGTATAATGATCTTCTAGTTTCAATTTACTCACAATTTACTTACTCATTGTGAAATCTGGGCCTGTTTAGTTGAACACAACAACAACAACAACATTTATTTGTATAGCACATTTTCATACAAAAAAATGTAGCTCAAAGTGCTTTACATAATGAAGAATAGAAAAATAAAAGACACAGTAAGAAAATAAAATAAGTCAACATTAATTAATATAGAATAAGAATAAGGTCCGATGCTCCAGGGTGGACAGAAAAAACAAAAACAAACTCCAGACGGCTGGAGAAAAAAATAAAATCTGCAGGGATTCCAGACCATGAGACCGCCCAGTCCCCTCTGGGCATTCTACCTAACATAAATGAAACAGTCCTCTTTGTATTTATGGTTCTCACGGAAGGACTTGATAATGATGGTCATGTAGACTTCTGGCTTTTAGTCCATCAATGTTGGAGCATCATGATGCTTTGAGTAGGTGGTGGTGGCGCAGGCCACCCCCACAAAGAAACCGGAAAAAGAAACAAAAGAGAGAGTAGGGGTCAGTACGCACTTTAGAGCCACCATGAATAGTTATTATGATGAATTGAACATACAGAGTATCAGGATTAAATTAAGGTGAAGTTATGAGAAGGCCATGTTAAAGTAATGTGTTTTCAGCTGTGTTTTAAAATGCTCCACTGTATTAGCCTGGCGAATTCCTATTGGCAGGCTATTCCAGATTTTAGGTGCATAACAGCAGAAGGTCGCCTCACCACTTCTTTTAAGTTTTGCTTTTGGAATTCTAAGGAGACACTCATTTGACGATCTAAGGTTACGATTTGGAATAAAGGGAGTTAGACATTTCGATATATAAGATGGAGCGAGATTATTTAAGGCTTTATAAACCATAAGCAGAATTTTAAAGTCAATTCTGAATGACACAGGTAACCAGTGTAGTGACATCAAATCTGGAGAAATGTATTTGGATTTTCTTTTCCTAGTTAGGATTCTAGCAGCTGCATTTTGCACTCGTTGCAATTGATTTATGTCTTTTTTGGGTAGTCCTGAGAGGAGTGCGTTACAGTAATCTAGTCGACTTAAAACAAAAGCGTGAATTAATTTCTCAGCATCTTTCAATGATATAAGAGGTCTAACTTTTGCTATGTTTCTTAAGTGAAAAAATGCTGTCCTAGTGGTCTGATGAATATGCGATTTAAAATTCAGGTTACAGTAAACAGTTACCCCTAAGTTTTTTACTTCCATCTTAAGTTTTAATCCCAATGCATCAAGTTTATTTCTGATTACCTCATTGAATCCATTATTGCCAATCACTAAAATTTCAGTTTTCTCTTTATTAGCTTGAGAAAATTACTATTCATGCATTCAGAAATACCAGTAAGACATTGTGTTAGTGAATCGAGAGTGTCAGTGTCATCAGGTGCTATTGATAAGTACAGCTGTGTGTCATCAGCATAGCTGTGGTAGCTCACGTTGTGCCCTGAGATAATCTGACCTAACGGAAGCATGTAGATTGAGAAGAGCAGCGGACCCAGGATAGAGCCTTGTGGAACACCATATAGGATATCATGTGTCTTTGAGGTGTGATTACCACAACTAACAAAGAATTTTCTCCCTGCCAGGTAGGAATCAAACCAATTTAAGACACTGCCAGAGAGGCTCACCCATTGACTAAGGCGATTTTTAAGAATATTGTGATCAGTGGTGTCAATTGCGGCACTCAGATCGAGGAGGATGAGAACAGATAAATGGCCTCTGTCTGCATTTACCCGCAAGTCATTTACTACTTTAACAAGTGCAGTTTCTGTGCTGTGATTTGTTCTAAAACCTGACTGAAATTTATCAAGAATAGCATGTTTATTGAGGTGGTCATTTAACTGCATAATGACTGCCTTCTCTAGAATTTTACTTAAGAAGGGCAGGTTAGAGATGGGTCTAAAATTTTCAAAAGCAGAGGGGTCAAGATTATTATTATCAAGATTATAACACGACGCTGATACACACGCAGGAATTGAGGAAAGACACATACGAAGCTCTGAGTCTCTTTCTTTTTTTAGTTTTTATAGCAGTCATGCTTGAAAAGCCAAGCTCACATAGGTAGGTTGTGGAGAATGGGAACAGGGCTGAAATAGCTCTGCTTGCCAGAATGGGGAACTCCTTAGCAGCAGTCAGCCAAAAACTGGCCAAAGGTAGATCAGCAAAGCTCAGCTTTAATCCATGATTTTCTCTCAGTACAGTTATTTCCTCCTACAGTACTCCTGCAAAGTCATTATCTTTCCAACTGTGGTTGAGCTATATGGGTTCCTAACCGAGTCAAGGCAATCAGTGGAAACTGAAGGGAAATAAAATGACAACTTCTGTTCAAGAGTTTTCAAATGCTTGCCTATTGTCTCACACAGTGCAGCAATGTTGATACCTTGCCATTTCTGGATGTGTGGGAACATGTCAAGGTTGGCACTTTCCACATGTTGTTGCCAGAGCTGCAACTTTGAAGGAAATCCATTTATTGTATCTGCTCTTGTGAGCAGGTTTTCATTTTGGCCTTGCATCCGTATGTTCAGGTCATTGAAATGTTGAAATATATCTGCCAGACATGCCAGTCTTGCACACCACTCATCACTTGAAAGCCTCTCATTTGTCAAAAACACTTTTAGTTCCTCCCGCAGCTCATACACATGGGCTAAAACTTTGCCATGGGACAACCACCGGACCTCCGTATGCAGCAATAGTACTTTATGCCCTGCTCCCATTTCCTCACACAACGATGCAAACATGCAAATTTTTACAGGTCTTGTCTTCGCAAAGTTTATCATGCGCACAACATCGTCCAGTACAGGTCTGCTGGTAATGTCTTGACAACGAGTGCCTCACAGTGCAGAAAAATATGCATCGCAATAACATCTGGATGTTGCACTTTCACTCTGCTTACAAATCCTTTACTGCTCCCGAACATGGCAGCTGCTCCATCAGTGTAAACACTTATGCAGTTTTCCCACTTAAGTCCTCCTTGTTCAAGGTACTTTGATAGAACTTGAAAAACTTCCTCTCCTGTTGTCAAATGCCAAAAGTTGTGCATGTCCACTGATATCCGTAGATGCATCGAGTTGCAATGCAAATTTTCCACTGGCATGCAACTTTTCCAAAACAATCCTTTCAATGTCTGCAGACATGTCATCAATACGTCTGGCAATTATATTATTTGAGACAGGGACTTGGGCTATTTCTTTAAGAGCGCCAGGGCCGAGCATCTCATTTACAATGATTTTGCAGCCAGGTAGTATTAATGTCTCTGCCACCGTGTGTGCCTGTTTTGATTTGGTGATAAGTTCAGCACCTTGGTAGCTAGCTTTGAGAGATCTCTCATTCGTCTTTGTGGTTTTCCTCATTAAAGCTGCCTGTTTCTTAGTCTGTTCACAAAGTTGAATAAAATAGTCTGTGTTCTTGTTTTAAAGTGATGTTTGGAGATGGCGTTTAAGTTTGCTAGGAACCATGGCTCTGTTGGATAGCTTTTCCCCACATACCAAGCATAACGGAATCGGCTCCGTTGGTTCCTTGGTAAAAATAAATTCAAAGGAAAGATAACTTTCATTGTATTGTCTTCAGCTCACCTTTTTTGCTTTCTTCTGACCACTACTCATACTAGGGCCTTCATCTGGGTCACAGTTTTCTTCAGGACCCAGTTCAGATTGTGTATTTTTTCTTTTCAGATATTTATCCATCGCTATCACTGCTGTCACAGCCGAAGCATCACTAATTCTACTGTTTGAATGGCAACAGGTAGATATACAGATTAATTAGCCATCTGCTGCCACCTAGCGGAAGAGTATTTAATTGTTCTGCCTGTCACTGTCGCATAGATGAACGAAGACAAATTATTTGTAGTAAATAAATAATAATTTTCAGACCAATTAAGTGAAATTGGATAATTTTCCATGGTACACTTGATGATCTCTCACAGCACACTAATGTGCTGCGCCACAGTGGTTGGGAATCACTGCTCTTACACAATCCAAAGGCAATTGGAAACTGGAAGAAACTCTGATTGGAAGAGATCTGGCAGACCCAAAGTCACAACTCTATCAGAAGACAAGTTTCTGAGGGTCACCAGAATGATGAAAATTAAAAACAAAGAAAACTTCTGACTTGGCAGTGGCAGTCAGAGGCATCATGCTGTCCAGAGTGTGTTCCACAAGGGAGACTACACTTTTAATTAGCTTGTTAATTTAGTGGGCCTCGCTTGAATTGATGGTACTGTACTAGCACACCACAGCATAGAAAACTGCATTGGGATCATATCTCAGCGAACATGTTAGGGCCTGCAAGTTCTCTAGAAAATGTTGTGATCTGTCTTTCTCAGCGTAAGCCCATGTCACTTTATGCGACTTCTTCAGCAATAGCCTGTATTTATATAATCTTAGTGAGTCAGAAGCATGCTCCCATGAAGTTGTAACACAATGTGATATGCCAAACAACTCACCCCAAATAGTCCAGAACTCAGTTTGATTTTGTCTTTAGTCGTAGGGGTGGGGTCTTTGTGCATGAGAGGGGTAGACTTCAGGGTTAGGGTTATCATTGGCTAACCCCAATGCATGCTCCTCTGGAAGTGCAATGCGTTTAATATAGCGAAGTGGAATAAGGAATGTGTGTGTTTGTTCGACTTCAAAATCAGAAGAAAAGCTTGTCTGTCTAATGTCTTGTGTTTTGCATAATGCATTAGATTAGTAAAAATAAAAAAGGGGCAGAGATTGCAGATGAACTTGCCATAGCTGTTAACCCTTTGTACTGTACTGACTCTATCAGGCAGCTTGCTATTGTCTTTCAGATAAAGTGGCAAGCATGATTATGCTTGAAGGTCAGTTGGTAAATGTGACATAAGCAGCAATTTTCAGTTGTTTAATTTGACATGGCCCAGTGATTGCGATCAATCAAAATCTGACATACCCCATGACTACATGTTAAGTAATCTGATACTTATTTAAGTGTCAACATGAATCTCTTAAGTAAGGAGGTTGGAAGATAATTTAGTTGTGTTTGGAAAGTCACATTTCAAAGTGTTAGTTGCATAGACAAGATGGTTCCTAGAAAGTTAAAAGATTTTGTACAGGTAAGAATAGATGCAGTGGGATGTATTAATTTCTCAAATCGAGGGGAACTTTTATTCCATTACTGTCATTAGTTGTGCTATCTCATTGATTAGAAACATGATATTTAATATGCAACTCCTGCCCTGTCTGACAGTATGATAAACTGAGTACTGGTACAGCTCAAGGTAAAACTCAGAAATTTGTCTGTTTCAGAACAAAAATCTCTAAAGAATAATTATGGTGTCTGGCTGAAGTGACAGATAAGAATAACATCTGGGGAAAATTAGCAAGGGTTTATGTTATTTTTGTAGTCATTTCCCAAGTTTGTTTTGAAGAAGCTGTCATTTAGCCCTGTTCCAGAAATGTAATTTATAAGTCCCCAGGAAGACAGTGAGACAGAGAGATGGTGGAAATGAGATTCTAAAGGCCCTATACTGTATATTGGTCAACAAGCCCACTATTTTCACCACTTGATGGGAAGAAAGTGACAGTTATTAATTAGAAATGGAGATCTCCTGAACGCTAGCATTTCCCAGCCATAGATGTTTACTGCAGTGTCCCACCATATCTTGACCCTGTACATTTTACAAAAGGTCAAGCTGCTCTGAGGCAGGCATGGACATCTAGGCCTTTAAGTAATTTTTCAATAGATTTGAGGTGAAATATTCCCATGTTGCATTTAGCACCCTGAATGGGACCATATGTTTAAGCTCCATTCTTAGTCCCAGAAGTGAATCAACCTAGAAGTATAAAATAATAGCATTAGTAGTGATTGGTTTGCAATGATACAATAAATTATCTGGTGATACAATAAGTTCTCTTTCTAGGCCTTTTTGAAGGTATGCCAAACTCTAAATTGACCTACCTTTGGGTACTAGTGAGGAGCCTTTTAATGTCAGGATTTAAGTCGATTCTAAAGACTCCATATTTCATCATAACAGACTCTTCTACTGAGTTTTCATATTTTTTTAACAGTTATACCTGATGTGATTAGCTGTTACTAAAGCCCTCACTGTCACATTATAAAGAAGCTCTGCAAAGTTCCAGGAAAAGAAAATTAGATTTTTTTTCTAGTTTTAGAATATAATTTTTACATTGAGGTATTGATGGTGAATTGGGATTCTTCCAATTAAGCAGAATTAGTTAACAAACAAATAATGTAGTATAGAAAATAGTGGTCAGTTTACCACCAGATAGTCTAATCTCATCTGAGATAACTCCAAACACTGCTTTAAGACAAACTATAATGTTCATAAATTCTACACTGCCTGATAGATAAGACATCTTTTGGACATTCCCAAAACTTATGCCTGAGTGAGGATGGAGCATCCTAGCATCTTTCATTATTAGGGTGTAATTCCTGATATATTTTAGATAATTTTAATGGATAGTTGGGTCCAGTGTGCAATTTTTCACTGAATTACAGTGTGTTTTGCACAAATTCAAGAGGAATGAATGTTGGGAATTATCATATTCCATCCACTCTTGTCTGAGTTATTGATGGAGAGGTCTCTTTCCCAACCTTGCCAAAGGTGGTCTAGTTGAGAGCACTGTGAAAATATTTGATGAAGTCTGGCAATTACTATTAAATTATTTCTTCTGACCTTTCAAATCTTTGTCATATTTTGTCAATTTCATTGCCATTTAACTTAGTCTAGATAGCTGGCTGTAAAATGAAATTGTATTTTTACCTTCTCTGTCGCTTTGAGACCTTAACATATTTATACTTTATTGTGTAATATTGTGTAATATTTAGGTACTTTATTATTGGTATTTGGCTCACTATATGCCTACGGTTCAAATTATTTTCTTAGATATTTGCATCACTTGCTTTTTTAGTGCCCATTTATTGTTCACTACTGTCATTTTTGTTTAATGGCATGTCATTTTGTTTTTTATTTTAACTATACAGTACTATCATTTCACCTCTCAAATTGCTAAGATTTCTCTTAGGTAAATTTGTAATTCAAGTTTTGCTCCATATATATATATATCAGCATGTGAGTATACATAAGTGGGCCCAGCAATGAAGTGACACTCCTCTCGCATCCAAAATAAGCATGTTATGCAAACTGCTGACTATAAACTAGCCCTATGTCGGTATGTGTGGGTGCATTTGGCTTATGATGGAATGGCAACCCATCCGATGGTTCCTGATTTATGCCAGATGCTGTCAGGATGGGCTCCAGCACCTCTGAAACTGGACCAAGCAGAAATGAGACTGATAAGTATATTTATAAATTTGTTCAGTGCTCTGGATTTGTAAAGTGAGTTATATAAGAATAAACTCAATAAAGGCATTAAGGTATTTAGAGGTAAAGAAACTGACTGAAATGTAATTGCAGATAATTTTGTTATTGACTGGTTTATAATTATGTCCTTAATTATGTATTTATTTATTTTATATATATATATATATTTTGTATATTTTTTAAATAGTTTATACATGTAATTTTTAACAAAAAAACACCAATATTATGAGATTCTACCATTTTAAAAGAAGACCAGTTGTGCATGCATGCTCAGGGTTTGTCATCTTCCACAACAGACTTTCACCCCCACGGTCATGGTTCCCTCTCGAATGACAAAATCACAGTAAACTTGTTTGTGCCACGTGCTTTGTGTCATGTTGATTTACTTCTGTATTTATATGAGAACCCCTCCTAGGAGTTCACACAAGCAAATAGAAAATGTATCCTTACCTCAAGAAAAATAATACCATGAATTTTTGATAAAATTATTTTAAAATCACTTTTGTTGTCACAAACATGCTTCAGAAAGAGGCATGGCATGTCTTCTTATATGAAAACACTAGCAAAATACCCGCGCTTCGCAGTGGAGAAGTAGTGTGTTAAAGAAGTAATGAAAAAGAAAAGGAAACATTTTGAAAATAACGTAACATGATTGTCAATGTAATAGTTTTGTCACTGTTATAAGTGTTGCTGTCATATATATATATATATATATATATATATATACACACACACACATATATATACACTTATACATACACATATATACACACACACACATATATATATACACTTATACATACACATATATATATTATATATATATATATATATATATATATATACACACATACATAAATACATATATATACATATATATTATATGTATATATATATATATATATATATATATATGTAAAAAAATCTTAATTTATCTATCCATTCCTAAATAATTAAATGGGCAGGCTATTTCGTATCAGTGCAACACGCTGCTTGTTAAAACTGACTCCCGCTCTTACGTGCACTTAGTGCTGCGTGGGTATTATGAACTATCGTATCTGTTCAAGTTCTATTTAAATTTTAAATATAAGTAATTTTTATTTAGTCGACAGAAATATGTTTGGTAGGAAAGTTAAATTTAGTCATCATTGCATAAATTTTTCTTCACCATAGAAATTTAAAGACTAAATTCAACTTACATTCCTACCAAAGATATTTCTGTCGACTAAATAGAACCTACTTATATCCAAATAGAACTTGAAAAGATATATTTTTTCGAATCTGATCGCACATTGTAGAGCGACTTGACGCGCACCACATCAAGCCTGTGAGCTATTGAGCTGTCGCCTGCCTGCCTCAATAAGTGACCTTCGCTTCGCTCTTACTTTTTTACCGTTCATTTAATCATGGGTAGTTGCGAAAAAATTAGAAAATGGAAGGAGGATTACACTGAGTAAGGCTTTACCAAAACAATTATTGATGGCGAATAAAGTATCCATTATTCATAAAGCTTCAATTGGTGATCTGTTTTTCTGTGTTAACCTCATGTTTTTTCATACTTCTTCTCAAACCAAGGGGGTGCGAGGGTAAAATGAATCGGGAAGCGCTGATTTATATATATTGAATATATTGAAATAGTTTTACTGTCAAATAATGCAAACAATAAGCGGCACGTGTTTCACCCTAATTCTGGGCTCATCAGGCGTACACATTCACTGCACCCCCGGTCGGGAATCGAACCTCGGACGTCATGTCACACACGTGGGAGTTGGAGGCAGTCAAAGAGCCTAAAGGTGAGTGAAATCTCACGAGACAAGGGTCTATCACGTGGTACTTACGTGAATCTCTTTTTACCTGCAGAAAACTGAAAGAAAAATAAACCTCTCCATTTCCGGCCCCAAAATGGCTGTGATGACGTCACTTCCGGTCCCACTCTAATGACGTCACTTCTGGTTCCACAATCAACTACTTCTGTCTACTCCTGATAACTTTGGTTCCATGTTCCCGCCTCCAGTCGTCACTTCTGGCAAACCATTTCCTCTCCCATCATACATTCTGTTATAAAAACACCATCTTGTTACAGTAAATCATTCATTCTGTACTGAAAAGTCATTTGAATCGCTTACTTTATTTCAATTATCTGGACGACAATATATGGGGACGATCCCCAAATCTTTTTCTATTTTTGAAGACTCTTTATTTATCACATCCAGGAACAACAGAAACCTGGCATATCAGATCGCCTTCAGCCTCCATATTGATTGTATCTACATCTGTCGGATTCTGCAAGTGTTTAAAGTCATCTTTTGTGGTTTGCTTGCTTTGTTTTTAACTTAGTTAGGTCATGTATTTGCATTTTGAGCATTGTACCAATGCCAGGTGTGTTTTAGTTGTCATGATGGTTGGCAGTCTCACAGCTACTGTTGCTAAGTGTGGGTGTGCCAGTGCTTGATGTCAGTTCCCACCTTATTATATAAAAAATGAGACTGATGTTTTCATTCTTCTGAAATTTAAATATTTAAAGACTTGTGCAAAAACATCAAGTCACAGTGAAAACTTTAGACATTTAACTTCATCTTGCCAATGACACAGTCTCTTGCCTTGGTCTTGTACTATATAGATGCCAGATTAAGCTGTTATGAACCTTGCTATTCTCACCTACACTATCATCTTGTCTTTTTCTTTACTTCTGCTGTTTAAAAAAATGCTCATTCCAGATCAATATGTTTTTTTGTTCACTAGAGTGCCAAATTTGCTGTTCAGTGCCTTGACACAAGTATATGATTTCCTTTGCTTTGAATACCCAAAGATAATCTCTAAATATTTAAAGTTTAAATGTGTTAAGGAAGTTTCTAAAAGTTATAGTTAAGGATGAGACATAGTAATATTTCAATTGTCCATGACTGGTTAAGTCAATTACATGGATAAGCAGTTGTGAAAATCAAAGGATCTATATTAATACTGTTGTATTTTACAGTATTGTAATGTTGAGTTACACAGATGCTAAGGCACTAAGTAAGATCTGATTTTTGGTGGACCCATCCAGTTTCTTCAGTTTTCTCTTCCCTGAAAGTTTTTCTATTTAGGATTCCTTGTTTGTTTTTCCTACTTTGCTATATTGTTGGGCAATGCCTTAGCAAGCCTTGAACATTGAGTGCTATGTCATGGGGATGTGTTCCTACTCTTACACCTTAGTTTACTCACACCTCTGTGTTTGCCCTCACAACTCCAAAATTTTGCTGCCTGATTGCCTTGTGTTCCTTTCTATGTGTGCAGTGCAAAGTCTTTTCAGTTCTGCCCACTTTTGGTAATACTTGCATAGAATTTTTAGCTTATGTGTACTAAATCATTCTTTTGTTTTTTAGGTGGACAAGAAGATCGTTCGTACTGAAATTGGAGTTTTGCTCCGGCTTTCACATCCAAATATAGTAAGTATACTACAAACACACTTCCCTGCCTTCATATTTTTTTTCAAATGTAATCTTGTCTTAATATTCAATTGCATGAATTTTGTAGAAAAAGGTTCTGTGAAATTCTCTAAAACAAGGCTGCTATTTAGAAACTCAAACCTCATAAAGGACTTGAACTGACAAGGTCAGTTTATTGTTGTTTGTAAACAGGCAGCCCTCAGTTAATGTCAGGATCACAGTAGCCATAAATATGATGTTCAGTAAAGTGTCTCTAATTGAATCATAATTTCCTAGTGCTCATACTGATTTATGAGTACATTGGGAATTAAATACCAACTCCGTAAAACATGTACACAGTTGTATGGAGAGAAAAGACACAGTGGAAAGAGCTGAGTGTTCAGACTTTCTAGGTTTTCAACACCTTAACAGAAGCTGATCATTGACAAGGAATAACGAGTTTTAAAACTGTTCTCCTTGCAATTATACATACAGATCACCAGATTCCAGATATTTATGATTCTGGACTGGTCAACATACTCCCATTGTCTCAAAAAATTTAGTGTAGCTGGTAAAATGTGCAACTAGTTGGTCACTGGCTTGGGCAACATCATAAACTGGGTCCAATATACAAGCTAAAACAACTTGCAGAAAAGATGTTCAATTTTACATCTTTTTTCATATTGTGATTGGGGCTACCCTGTAGCATAAGGAGTGTGGTCAAAGGTCACAAACATCACACCAACAAATAATGGTTGTACCAAATGAATACACCAGTTACACTGTGCAACAACACTTTTGTTCCAAGGATTGTGATGGGTGATCTAAGCATATGATGAATCAACGATAAATCCAAATATGAAGTCAGATATTTTCTATCAAGCTTAGTCTTCTTGTTAACACTACCTTCATATTTTCAACATTTAGTGTCTTCACCAGACAAAATATAAATAAGTAGAAAAAGTTTTCAAATATTAATCACTATTAAATTAAAAAAAAAAAAAACTGTTCTGGAAACTCTTAGCTGTGAACACAATATGGATGAGTGGCACTAGTTCATTGACTCCTCAAAAGTCAGCATGAAAGCTGTCCTTCTCAATAACGGAAATAAATTCCCTTCTGTACCTGGAGCACATGCTACTATCATGACAGAGTTGTTTGAGAACGTGAAGTTAGTTTTAGAAAATATTTAGTATCAGAAATATAAGCGGGATATCTGTGAAGATCTAAAGTGATTGCACTTTTATTTGGCTTGTAGCTTTATTACAATAAATACGGTTGTGTATTGAAGCTAATTGTGGATAACAGTCAGTTTCAGAAATAAAAGAAGTGTCTGTGGAGATCTATAGGTGATTGCACTTGGCTTGGTTACACCATATTCTCCTGTTTTGTTGTGTGATTAGGACAACAGGGACAAGAAAATCACTATGTTCAGAAACAGTGGCCAAAATGTGCCTCACTTGTAGCAGGAAAGAAAAAAGTGCTAAACAGCCTACTTGTTGAAACCTAAGAAAGTTGATCTTTCTCCTCTACATATCAAATGTAGACTCATGAAAACTCTGTTAAAGCAATGGGTAAAACACAAGCAGAATTTATATACTTGAGAAATAATTTCCTCAGATCAGTGATGGATTAAGGAAGACTTTTTTTAAGTCTTCAGGTCAGAAAAGTGTTAAAAAATGGGAAATTTGAAGAAGAGTTGAAGGAATTTCAGAAAGAGCTTCAAAAGTGTCTGAAAAAACGTATTTGGAAATCATAAGGCTAAAAACTATCCTGAAAGAGTGAGTGAACTATTCAGGTTTCACCAAAGAGTTGGTGCAATGCCATTGAAGATTCATTTCTTTGACTTATTTCCTGTAGACCTTAGGGTGGTCAATGATGAACATGGTGGGTGTTTTCATCAGGACATTTCCAAAGCTGAAAGGTGTTACCAAAACAAGTGGAGTCCTAGTATACTGGCCAGCTACTGCTGGACTCCATTATTTTGCTGATTACTTCTACAAAAAATTCTACCAAAAAGTTTTCTTGGACTGCTCATGTTCACTTAGCTTTTAATTCACTTCAATCAGCAATCAGTATTTACATTGGCTTTCTACTTTTAAAAGTTGAACTAGATACTTTAAGTGTTAGCACAGAAGTCATACTAACCCAATATTTTCTCCATGTGTTTATTTATCCTGTAAACTTACCTCAGCTTAGCAGAATTGTGTTGAAGTGTTGTTAGAAATCATAAATTACTTATTTTATTTTACTTACTTATATTTATTGACACATTAGAGAGAGGCATTGTGCTGCATGTTGGTCGGACATCCAAGTACAAATTTAGGTGCTCTGTACATGTGACTGCTACCACTATTATGACCATTAAGACTGCATTGAATTAGGCAAATGTGATCAATTACTAAGCCAGCAAAGATGTGCTACAGCACAGAAGGAAAGCCTGAATGAAAGACAAGAGAGCAGGCCTGCCTAGCCATGGAAATTTACACAATTATAAAACTTCACCAAGCACTAAAGTGATCAAACTACAAGTTAGGTGGTGTTCATGCTAAAAAAGGATCCATGATAATAGTAATGAAGGTTGGCTCATATTCTGGAAGTTATATTGAGATGAGCCTGGTTAAGTTTAATAGAGATAAGAAGTACTTGGATGACGGTGTGCCCCCATTTGCTTAAAGAGCAGTATGGGCATTTGAGTAACAGAAAGAGTGAGCAAGTTCCCTCAGACCACTTGAGAGCATCCAGGGGTCTCTTCCATTGGTTAGTCCATCAAAGTTGTTTAGTTCTTCAACATTGTCTAAGGCCTCAGCATTATAGCAGCACCTGGTACTGCAAGGGGAGCTTTGGGGAGGCAATCACAGGGCTTCCTGAGGATATATATGACTCTTAAAGTAGTCTTGATAATTACCTTGTAAATACTCCCAAGATTTGGGTATAAAGATGCACATTGGCCATTCATTTGTTGAACTGGAGAAGAAAGAGGGAGAGAGAAAGCAAGTGGACAGACCACCAACCAGAGACACAGGCATTCTGCACTGGTGCAGAAAGGCATAGGAGGTGTAGGGTTTTATTTTTGCTTTGTTACTTTGCCTTCTGCTAACTGTCTGTGTTCCTTTCCTTGTGTTTATCTGTAATATAGTAAACACTGTCTATATTTTATTACTTTGGTCTCCTTGGTTCATTTTGAGGTTCAAGACGCTTTGATAGCAGCCCCTGCTGTCACGCTATCAAAAGTTAAACAGGTAATATAGTTGGTAGAAGAGGATGTATTGAGTTCATTTAAATGATGCAGCTTATCAGTTCTACTCATTTAGACTTCACCTTTAACTGGGGCTTAATGTTTTTGCCATTAAGAAATGTAATAAGTGCAGAGTTTGGAAACTGCTTGTTAGTGAGGAGAGATGGATAAAGCTCCTGGTGTGCAGCTAGTGGCGGTTCAGAAAGGTCGGTGAATCATCAACTTTAATTGCAGGGCTAAATAAACAGCTAATTAATGAACACAATGCTGGCCGTCACACTCTACATAATGGTTAGAGTTGTGTTCTTCTCTTGCTGTAGTTGAAGTACTGGGTTCAATTATCATTCTTTCAACTTCAATTCACCTTCCTTCAACTTGAATAATTTTGATTTGACTAATGAACAGGAAAAATTATAATTTTAGAAAGTTAAAGAGCCTTTTTCATAAACCTATAACCCTTTAATCACTGATGTTTCCAAATCCTATCTGAGTTGTGTCAAATTTTGTGTTATTACATATTCATATAAAATATAATAAATCTCATAAATCGAATTATTTTAACTTGTACCATTGATACTTCTGTTTTCAGAATCTGTTTATTCTTGTTTGAAGTTGAAGGAAGTCAGCAGTGAACCTTTGATGGGATGCAGCCCTTCAAAGGGCACACTTTCACCCACAGTAGGTTAGTCTGGAGTCACCTGATACATATCTTACAGGTGTGGAATGAAAGCTAAGAAAAAAAAATCTCACAGAGGAACAGGAAGTACCTGCATACTACACTTTTAGAGGTCAAGCTAAGTCCCAAACACAGGCTCCCCTAACCAAGCAATACAATTACTAATAATTTACCATACAATATGTCAAGGATGTCCTCATTTTCATTCAGACCTGATGCCAGCCAGCTGTGCTGAAGCCATATTCTGGCACATTTTCGTGCTGTATGTATTATGCTTTACTAAAATGCTAAATGTGTTTCTGTTTTCAGATTAAACTGAAAGAAATATTTGAGACTCCCACAGAGATCAGTCTGGTGCTGGAACTTGTCACAGGAGGCGAGCTTTTTGACAGGTTAGTTGCATTTTAACAAAAAGCCTTGTTTTGTGTGGAAGCCTTTTTTGTTGCTATTACAATGACAGCATAATGGGCAATTTGGAAGTGGGGGAAGTGAGGTGGAGGTGGGGGTGGCTAACATTCACTTGTGAGCTATAGCTCATTATTCAGAACAACATTATGCAATATCTTCACAGCAGGAAAAGCCAGCTTGAGTAGATTGTTAAATATGTGCTGTAATAAAGGTGCAGAGGTGTTCATCTATGCTGCCATGTTTCAGAATAAAAATAATGTAACATCATCACAACTGGTTTAACCCATTTTGGGGTTACAGAGGCTAGAATCGTTTCTGGCAGAAACCAACTCTGGATTGGATGCCAGTCTATTGCAGAGCCCACTCATGCACATTTTTATTATCTCTACTTGGAGCATGTGTGAAATTTTTATTGTTCTAATTATCTAATAAAGTGTAAGCAGAATATCAAAGCTTTAGTGTTTTACAGTTGCAACGTGAAATAACCATTGAAAATGATACCCAATTGCTTTCTCCAATACTTTTCTGAGTGCATATGATTTTAGCATTAATGTATGTTGTTGTTAATGGTCTTATATTTGGCATTCCTGTACAAACACAATAGAGATTATGTGCCAGGGTGGCACAGTAATTAATTGTTTTATCTCAAAGCTCTGGCAGACTGGGTTTAAATCCCTTCTGTGTGGATGTGCCTTTTCATAGACTGGCCCTTGTTCAATTCACCTTCACTTTTTTCACATTTTAATATGTTGCAGCCTTGTGCTAAAATCATTGAAGTTTGTTTTTCCCTAACATTTTTTCAAATTTATTAAAAATGAAAAACTGAAATATCACATTAACACATGTATTCAGACAGCCCTTTTCTATGACATTTGAAATTCCGCTCAGGTGCACTCTTTCTATAGATCATCGTTGAGATGTTTCTGCACCTTTGTTTGGAATCCCCCGTTGTCAGTTAAATTGATTTGAAGCCATGGAGTCTGTTCATTGCTGACTAATAGAAAATAAGCAAAGGGAGACAGAGAGTGAGAGTGCTGATATTTTCATACAGCATTGCATAAAGGGGTTGACTGAATACTCCGCAGTCTGAAATTCAAAATCTGAACAAGTCACTTTCTTTGTGGAGTTTGAACATACTCCTTGTTTCTTGCTTGTTTTTTTCTGTTTATGTTGTGGTTTCCACCCACATCCCAAAGATGTGCAGGTTAGACTCATTGGTAACTGGCCTAGTCTACACCAAATAAGAGTAGTGTATGCATGAGCATGCCCTGTGCTGGACTGGTGAACTGTCCAGGGTTGGGTACTACTTTTTGCACAATGCTCTCTGCCCCAATAGAATGTGAATGGAAAATGGTTTAAGCAAAAAGTAATTACTGGCTGCTATTATGCCCTTGGACGGTTGGCACTATAAGCATCATATGTGCACTTCAGGCAGACAGACAGTTATCCAGACAGTATAAAATCAAGAGACAAGCACGACTTAGAAATCTTATTGCTTTTAGTCATAGTTGTTGAACCAAAACTTAAGTCGGCATTCTAGCTGACTAATTATACCCTTAGGGAATGTGCTGCTGCTTGCCTCGGTGCTCAACTTCAGAGTTGTACAGTTGACTTTGCAAGAGCTCCATCTGCCCAAACTCATGTTGAGCTATAACCTTGAAGTTACCATCACTAATTAACTTGGCATCTTCTCTGTCACTCCTCATAGTCAGAGGTATGAATACAGTGTACCCCCTGTCTAATATTCTTTCTTATTCTACATTATTCTCAGTGAGTGTTAACACATTACATTGACATTAAAGTGACCCAATTAGTCTTATGCCCACTTCTCACAAATATTATTCACTTAGAAGTAAGACTATCACAACAGCCAATAAAATCATATTAAAAATAAATATACACTAGTGGTCAAAATGTTTAGAACATCCCCATTTTTCCAATTTTAATTGAAATTTAAGCAATTCAGTTCTAGTGATTAACCTGAAATGGTACAACTGTCGCAGTAAAAAAAAAATGAGTTTACAACACATTGAAAAGTAATAATATATAAAAAAAGGTCTTTTTCACGGAACATGTAATGGAATAACAACTTTCATGCTTTCTGTATCAATTGAATTTAATTAAACCTTGAAAGCTGATGCAAACAATTCTTGCAGGTGTCCCAGCTTGTGCTGATTACTTATAAACCCTCTGTCTCTATAAAAGCAGTATTGGAACAAACTGTGCTGTTGCAGCCTGTGAAGCATTATTTGGACAGTGTTGCACTGTATATTGTTATCACAGTGACCAGAAAAAAAGGCAATTAACAAATGAAGACGTGAGATTAAACGTGTAGCTATGTCCTTTAGAGAAATTGCAAAGAAAGTGAGGATAAAAATAGGATAAGCTACGAGAGCAAGTTGTTTACCCAGTCTGTTCTGGTCAATTGACATCTAGCTTAGTGGCTTTGTTCTTTTTATCCTAATCAAATGGAAGAGGCGGGGCTTGAGGAGGATGTGACATCAGACGTTTTTCATCTGGCCTTCTAGTCTAAAGAGATAAATTATTATTGTGAGGAAAATTGTTCTATCCACCTGGTACACCCCCATGTTGCTTTGAGAAGAGTCTGTGTAGGATGCTCCTGATGCCTGACTGCAGCTTCCTACACTATAAAAAGGAACTTGCAAACTAAAGAAAACTCTTAACAGAAACAGGTCTGACAAACCCAAAGCCGTAATTGAATCAGAACACAGTTTTCTGAGAGTCAACAGCTTACGTGATAGGTGCCTCAAAGTAACAGTGGTTAAAAGTCTTCACCGTTTGAGTGGTAGAAAGAAAATCCACTGCCAAAGTAGTGCCATCTTGAGCAACGGGTATGTTCTGCCTCTGCCCCATGCGGTGCTGCTCCACTGCTGCCTCAGATTTTCCTCCACAGGCTCCTCCAGCATTACTCCAGCATGGCTGGATACTGCGTCTGCAGAGTAGGTAAAGGTGGGGTGCCCAATAGTGCCTGTATGCCTTGTTCATATTGTGAGGTTTCTGAACTCTTTTGGGACCCCCCCCACCCAACGGGAACGTCACGCTGAAGTGCATCCAGAAGTGCGATTGCCACGTCTGTGTAAGATTGTTTGTCCATTGCTGGGGCAGGGCAACAGCAGGCTCACAGCGCTGCAGTGAAGCGCCACAGAACCGAATCCTAAAAGATCGTGGTCATGCTATAACTCCCTGTTTTACACCCCAAAACACGAGACTGAGTCTCAGTACTTTAGCAAAACCAGCTTTATTCAGCTTGAAACAGGAACAGCACGGTTATTTATTGTAGCGTGATCTGCCACTCGCCTATAAACAGACACAGCATCAGGCAGGGTTGTGACTAGATTAGTGGCCAAGTAATCCTGTTGCCTGCATTTACAATGTGCATCACCCATCAAGATCTTTTCTGTTTGCTTTGGCGGAGAGACGCAGCAGAGCTGTGAGCATGCTGTTGCCCCAGTAACAGATAAACAGTCTTAAACAGACGTGGTGATCACACTTCGGGACGCTCTTCAGCGTGTTGTCCCATTGATGGAGGTCCCAAGAGAGTTTAGAAACCTCACATTTTCTTGAATGAGTGCTGCATAAATAGGAATGTTTCTTGAACGAGTATCACTGAACCACATAAAAACTGTGTTCAAGTGCAGCAGTTCGCATACATTTGCATTCCGAGATTTTTCTTCTTTTTTTGCATATAACAAAGACATATGGATTGCATTTGACATTTCAACAGATTGCCCATCACAAACATTAACACTGTTATTGTTTTTTCTTGTCTGTCGTTTCTATAGGAGGATGACAATGAGTTAAATTCCAGTGGATGTTTTTCAAATGTTCACGAGCGATAAGCAAAAGGTATCACTGAAATCCACAGAAAAGAAAAACAGCAAAAAAAAAACAGTATGAGGAAAGTTTGAAGAAAGAAAATTTTTATACAATGTTTCTGTTTGGGGATCATTGTGCAAATGTGCACAACTGAGCTGCGACCACAGCACTAACTGCTCTGTGGATGATTCATTCAAGCATTTCACGGTCACTTCGTTGTAATGAAAGTATCTGCTGAATGTACTTCGTAGTAACAAGATTTCTATAGACTCGTGTCATATGGGGAAACTGTCAGGACCATAAAAATACTTTGTTGTAATACTCTTTCACCTCGGTCTCTCTCCTCTCTCTGCGCTGCTACAAAGCCCTGCCCGCCTAGCATTCTGAAAAGTGTCCTCAGTGAAGGGGGCAGCCATTTTGCTGTAGCCCTTCACTGAGTGAGTCTCCGTTGCCGGCAGTTCTCTCACGGCCCGACTGTCGGCTGCGGCCTGCTAGTGGGCCGCGGACCGGAGGTTGGGGACCCCTGTTTTAGATCACTTCCATTTTTCCAGTTTTTGCTGATAAATACACATAGATTAATGTCTCATTGTACTCTGTAATTAAAGGATAGAAATTGAGACTTGCTTACTTTGACCACTGTTAATTACTGCTATAAGCTGTTGTCCTGTAATTAGTTAGACTTATTTAATGGATAAACAGAAATATCTATAAAAATTAAAATATGATCACTGATATTCCACATTTGACTACCTGAACTGTAGAAATAAAGTGTGATAGCTGTCCCTAAACATTCATCAATGTGATCGCTACCAGCCATCAAATGTCAGCTGGCAAAATAAAGTACAATCAAATGTCACCTTTCATTTGTCAACCAACTAAATAAAGAATAACTACACCTCCATTCAATCTTACAACCTCAGCAAAACATGTAGGTTATGGTCATGACCTTCTCAGACTTGCACCATAATACTGAAGTGTAATCACTGGACATTAACCCATTCTGTAACATTTTGTCACTGCCACACTGTGATAAAGCATGACACTGTGTCCTACTGTCATCCTCTGAAGCAAATTGTTATAACAGATATTCAAACAGGACAGCCCAACAATTTTAAGAGACCTGGGGCTTCATTTGTAAAGCTTGTGTACATATTTAAAGGAGCTCAAAATGTGCATACACAACTTCCCAGATAACATTGGAATTTATAAAAGAAAACTTGATGGAGGGACAAGCGTATATTTACAGCAATTCTGACCCAGGTGTATGCAACATTTTGGATGAAGTACAAAATGACGACGCCCTTGATCAAGTAAGGAGGGGGAGCCAAATCAGCTAAATAATGAGTCACATACAGTACATAATAATTCATATCACCATTATTATAACGTTTGTTGATGTGACAAACATATTACTCCTCAAAAATGATGAATATGATGTAAAAAATATAGTTCACTATTATGAGGGCCAATGCTATATTTGCACTGAAGAATTTTTTTGGTTTTTCATCAGTTTATATTAGCTATTTGTTGACACTTTTCAGGAGACTATCCAGCAGATCAAGAATATCTTAGCCAAACTTCACCCCATCAAGCTCGTGGTGCTGGAAGCCATAAACCAACCATTGAAGCACTATATCCCATTTTTGTGGAGTTTTGGTGCACATACATCTATATTACTAAACGAAGGTTGTATATATGCACGGATGCCAGAGGCCAGAAGCACCGAAAGCGCACGCGTACAGCGCCTCAGCGCCCCAGAGTCAAACCCAGCGGCTTCCCAGAGTCAGTAGGTGGCGTCCAAACAACACAACACAACCTGTAAACTAAACTTCAGGTCAGAATACAACCGCCACCCGAACGCGAACGTGCACACCACCACATATACAACCTTCATTAGTAATGTTTGTATATATGCGCAGATGACAGAGGCCAGAAGCAAGCCGTGTACAATACAACCGCCGCCCAAACGCGCACACCACTGCATATACAACCTTCGTTTAGTAATGTAGATCTCCAAGCCGGGATCAGAGGCCAGAAGCAAGCCGTGCACAATACAACCGCCGCCCAAACGCGAACGTGCACACCACCACATATACAACCAATTGACGTTGACCAGATAAATAACCAAGTGATTGGATTGCTTCCTGGAGAAAGCCACATCTTTGTAAGTACTGACAGTGTTGATTCTGAACACAAAACTGAGTATCTTAATTTCCCATATATTTAGAATACTAGCAGAATACCCGCGCTTCGCAGCGGAGAAGTAGTGTGTTAAAGAAGGTATGAAAAAGAAAAGGAAAAATTTAAAAAATAACGTAACATGATTGTTAATGTAATTGTTTTGTCATTGATATGAGTGTTGTTCCCATATCTATATATCTATATCTCTATCTATCTATCTATCTATCTATCTATCTAT
>JANRMT010062837.1:68960364-68980878 GCA_026402145.1 Polypterus bichir lapradei
GCTTCTTATTGTTTCGCTGCCTTCTCAATTATATAATGCATGTTTTCCTCAGCGCTTTTTGGAGCTCTTCCTGGTTTTCTACGTACTGCGTGATTACGTGGGAGGCGTGATGATGTCACACGAAACTCCGCTCCCACGGCTTTCGAGCTCATCTCCATTACAGTAAATGGAGAAAAACAGCTTCCAGTTATGACCATTACGCGTAGAATTTCGAAATGAAACCTGCTTAACTTTTGTAAGTGAGCTGTAAGGAATAAGCCTGCCAAACTTATGGATATAAGTTATATATGTTTATGTGTACCATGTCAAAAGTCATCGTAGAAGTTCACTTATTTTCATGAAGTGGTTAACACTAGAATTACCAAAGCTTACGAAAAATACTCGTAAATCCAGCACACCTTAAATCCGCTCACACCTCTCCTGTATAAGCTAAAAAAATATATCGTTATTTGGAACACATGTATTTCACGTGTGTTCCTTGTCTATAAAGATCTACTGTCTATGTAAGTGTAGGATGACAGAATTGATCAACACATACCTAAAAGACAAACTTTTTTTCATGTTTTAGTACTAACGATTAAATTTTGACATGATGTGAATAATGTGTGAAGACTGAAGTCTAAATATCAAATAAGCACTTTCACAAAAGGTACAATTATAACAAAACAAGCGCGCTTTTATTCAAGACTATAACTGAAGAAAAAGATATCAGGTTAGTGTGGCTTTTTATCTTGACTTCTTTGGTAGTATGGTGATAAGAGCTGCTGACTCCTATTCAGAAGGTCCCGGGCTCGAGTCTTAACGTGTCCCAAAATAAACATTTTGGGTAGTGAGCTGCTCTTATTGTTAATATTGTACAATAAAAACATACATTTGATTTGAGTCTGTAACAGCTGGTGTAAATGTATGGTACTTCTAAAGGTTAGCATTTTGTTTATTCAGTTTTTTCTCTCAGTCGCATTCACGCTCGCCCCAATCTAACACTGCCGTTTTCAAATGAAGAAGTGCTATAACAGAGGTGAACTCAGATCGGAAACCTCCAAGAACTCCCCACAAGAAACGTCCACTCACATATAAGAACAACGCAGCTGCACCAGGCGTAAAGGCGAAAGATGGTACCATTTCGATGCAGGAGGAGGTCTGGCGTCATCCTGCCAATCAGTATGCTCTACACCAGCCCTTCAAAGAAACAGCACGGCTTACAGAGCTCGCTAACATATCGTTCAAACTCCTGTTTGTGATTATGTTTTGTGAAAGTCTTTACATAAGAAACATTTATATATCTATAATAATAAAAGGCAAAGCCCTCACTGACTGACTGACTGACTGACTCACTGACTCATCACTAATTCTCCAACTTCCCATGTAGGTAGAAAGCTGAAATTTGGCAGGCTTATTCCTTACAGCTTACTTACAAAAGTTAAGCAAGTTTTATTTCGAAATTCTACACGGAACGGTCATAACGGTCAACAACGTCAGCCATGTTGAACTTTCTTATTTACGGCCCCATCTTCACGAAATTTGGTAGGTGGCTTCCCTGAGCTAACCGAAACCAATGTACGTACTTATTTCGGTGGTATGATGCCACTGTCAGCCGCCATATTGAACTTTTCAACGGTCTTTGTTACTTATGGACCCATCTTCAAGAAATTTGGTACGCGGGTTCCCAACGCTAACTGAATCCTACTTACGTACATATATACGTCCATAGCCTGAGCTCGGTCACCGTGTGAGGCGGCGTTGGGTCCCCCATCCCAACACCTCCCACGTTGTTGGCTGCCTGCCTATATAAGGCCGTCCGTCGCTCCGGTCTCTACATTCCCTTCCTTGCTTCGCCACGGGATTCACGTCTCCCTGCTGATAACTACAGCCTTTTTATTTAATCCACGGCTTCTCCGCTGTTTTATTGTTCATTTATTACAATTATAGTTATTGTTTAGGTATTTTAGACTTACTTTACATTGTTCAGGTACCCATTTCCTTTATCATTCCAACCGTATCCACATTAACATGTCTATCGAGGTGATCACCATGGATCAAAGAACTGTCACTTACCAAGTGGTTTCCATGCCCGGAGATGGCACCTACCTTTTCCATTCTCTGTGTTACATATTGCACGGCCATATCAGGCTCACTCTTGATATCTGGAGGAACATTGTGTCTTATGTATTGAATGACTGGGACAGGTTCAAGGTGTGGACTGATGACGGTACAGGAGATAATTATACTACACAGGAGCACTAGAAGAGTGAAATGCTTAAGACCTTCACCTATGGTTCTGCATGTGAGTTGATGGCTGCCGCTGAATTGTTCGGTTGTCGCTTTCAAGTGTACCGAAATGGCCAAATATTTTACACCTTTGGACAACCGCCAGTGCCTCTTAAACATCTTAGACTCACAGGTGACGATTTCAGTAGTGGACACTTTGATGTTTATGAATGTTTAAACTCTCAAATGCTGGATGTGAAGTTATCGATGAAACCGGTTGTATGCTTATAACGCTTGACAGATGCCGAATGTCACTTCAACACAAGTCCTGCAAATACTGTCGTAATTGAAACAAACCATGAAACTCAAACCGATTATGACAGCAGCAACCCAAGCTGTAAGATTTTAAACAAGATTGATGTTCACATGGCCAACTGTATGTTGCATGCTGAAGAGTAAGCTCAGCGCACAGCTTGGTCATATTACAACCGGAGGGCCGAACTCAAAATGTGGTATACAAAGAGATCCTTAACAAATAATTATTGGTATATTTTCCCTCAGTTTAAAAAGGTTTTAATTTCTTCTTAATAAAAATTTTAAGTCAGTACTTCGCCGCTACGAAGCGCGGGTATTTTGCTAGTTACTTATATAAATGCCAAATTGAATGTTATTTACCTTGATTTATTTACTTATTTTCCTACAGCGTAAAGTCACAAGTAGACTGCAGAGCTTCCTCTGTTTGATCGAAAATGGCATTCTCACAAATTACATATGTAATGCCACGAAAAAATGCCGGCTGACACTTTAATACGTGAGCAATGGTACAATAATGCAGTTAGACTTCTCTTACCTGCTCTGAGTCACGTTTAGAAACTTTTGAGTTCATGTTTATCCCTTGCATTTTCTTCTGCTGGCTATGGCTGGCTGAACTTTCCTCATCTTCAGGTAATGGCATCACACATTGCAGCTGCTTTTCTTTCTTAATAGTGAGACTGGTTAATATTCAGCTAATGTGAGACAAAGTCAGGGTGCATAAATCTGTAAGTTTAGCACATTTTCTTTCATTTGTTTAATGTGCTGTTTTTTAGCATCACCATTTCTTTTTTTCTGATGCATTTTTTATTCCCTTGTTATTAGAGTAATCCCAAATTTGAAAATTTTGATGACGTACGTAGGTTAGTCCGATGAAGTTGGACTATACTTTCTGAGAAGGTTGGCATCCTTCAACATCTGCAGTAAGATGCTGCAGATCTTCTACCAGACGGTTGTGGCGAGTGCCCTCTTCTACGCGGTGGTGTGCTGGGGTGGCAGCATAAAGATGAAAGATGCCTCACGCCTGGACAAACTTGTTAAGAAGTCAGGCTCTATTGTAGGAGTAAAGTTGGACAGACAGTTTAACATCTGTGGCAGAGCAGCGGGCATTAAGCAAACTCCTGTCAATCATGAATAATCCACTGCATCCACTGAACAGTGTCATCTCCAGGCAGAGGAGTAGCTTCAGTGACAGACTTTTGTCACTGTCCTGCTCCACTGACAGACTGAGGAGATCGTTCCTCCCCCACACTATGCGACTCTTCAATTCCATCCGGGGGAGTAAATGCTAACTTTTTTCATTTTTATTACTATTTAATTTAATATTGTTTCTTTGTATCAGTATACTGCTGCTGGATTATGTGAATTTCCCCTTGGGATTAATAAAGTATCTATCTATCTATCTATCTATCTATGAAGCCAGTACAGAAGAGAAACATTTTGCAGGGTCAGCTACATGGTATAAATATATGTTTCATTAAAAAAAAAAACTTCAGCTGTCTCAGTTTGGCCTGATTAACTGTTTCTCATATAGGAGTTTTGTATTATTATTTTGTATCATATGGTGTAACAATACTGTAATTGTCAACAACACAGCAGAAAAAGTCCTATCTCTACTAAGGCTGTCCCAAAACAAGCCTTCATACAGTAGTTAGCAGCCTTCTCCTGCTACAGCAACTTCTAATGTATCCTAACAATAATAACGGAAATCAGCATGTATTTTCCTGCTAAAAAGTGCAAAGAAGTTACTCTGAGAAAGTTGGTTAAAGCTGCCTATAATTAGTATGCTGATAAAATTAGAATTTTAATTAATTCAAAGACGTCATTAAGCTGTCAGTGTTATTTTCCCCTGTTGCTTAATTAAATAAGAGGTGTTTTAACTGATACCGACTTGAAACGTTCCATAACAATGCACACGAGAGCTTCCCTGTTAGAATAAGGCTTTCAAAAATGTGCTTGATGCGTTAAGTAGAGGAGGATTTATTTCCTTTGTGAACTATTTTCATTGTCTTATTCCTTTAATAAATTGGGTGATTTTTTTTTCAAATTCAAGATCCAGATTGTGCAGTAGATTACAATTAATGTTTAATCACTGTAAACTTCTTACCACCAGCATTTACATTACATATACATTGCCATGTAAAAGTATATTTCATAATTCATAACATTTAAAAGTTTCTGAACTCCAAACAAATTTACCATAATTTGTACTGAAGAAGAATGTCCAGTTATCAGTCCATGATTTGAAGCTCAAGTGCAATTGGGTTATGCTGCAGGACAACAATACGAAACTCAAGAGCAGGGATACCTCTGAATAGCTGAAGAAAAAAAAAATATTGGAGTGGCCTAATCAAAGTCCTGATTTGAACCTCATTGAGATGTTGTGATGGGACTTTAAATGGGCAGGGTCGAAAACCCTCCAATGTGGCTTAATTAAAACAGTTGTGCTGTAGAAAAGAGTAGGCCACAATTTCTCCACAGTTTGTTATGTATAGATTTATAAATTATGTTTTTAAAGCTGTTTTCTCCCTTTTATTTTATTATTATTTAATAAGTATTTTAAACATTTATGTTTATGTGTTTACAATGTACTGTATTTCCATATTGGCCTGGGGGTGGGCCCTCCTAATGCTGCATTTGTGGAGCTTCTGTGGCTACATATAAACTGGGAGAAAACCGGTACTAGTGATGTGACATTAGTTCTGCTTTTATTGTTTGGCTCTGTCTTTCTTGGATTTTGGATTTAGAACTGTGAATATTGCAAGTTCTCTTTTTGATTCTTTGGTGTTTGGACTTTTGATCTTGTTTTATCACTGGTTTCTAGATTTAGTTCTGGAGACAGACATTTTTCTTTTTTTATTCTCTTCTGGCGTATGTTTTGAATGTTGTTTGAATACAACTGTATTTTTATTAAGAAGCTGTGTTTTATTTTTGGGCCAAGGCTTTTAACATTTTCCCCCTGCTTTTTGATGTTATTTTTTGAAATAGAAAACCTTAACTGTTGTTTTTCCCTGAGCTGGCTATAAGCCTGGTCCTAGAGACTGTGGTTAGACTCACTTTGTTGCTAGGCCACACTGTTATATAATAAGTGTGTAACATTAGTTTTAACAAAGACTGCTAAATGATGTGACCATCTTCAAACCAGGTAGACAAGGGGAGATCACTGATCAGAAAAAATAATGAAGAAATAAACAACAGAACCCACAAAAATTGTATGAAAATCCCCCTATTGACTCGTTTTTGACATTATGTTCCCATCAAACCAAGAAGACAGAGTACCGAGTCAGGCAGTGAACAAATGGGATAAAGAGTTAGGCAAAAGAGCCAGAATTCTATTTATTTACTGCTACAGAAAATAAAATTCATCCATACAATATTTGTAAAACAATTAGGTGATTTATATCATTGACACAGCAACCTATGAGCCGTTGTGATTTTTCTGAATTGTCTTCCCGACTTCATCCTTGTTTGTAAGTTTTGGATAGTCTCTTGATGCTTTTGTACTGGTTTTTGCACACGGGCAAATGTGAGTGGTTAATTCACAAATAAGCCATTCAGTTTAACTTGAGCTTTTTTCTCTGTCACATTTATTGGCCTTATTCTTCTGTGTTTCTTTTGCCTGATTTTTGTTGACTGTAACTTTGGGTTCTCTTTTTAGTGGCTGCCTCCAAATGGTATTGCCTGCTTCACAACTTCTATTCGTTTTCTCTTACTTCTTTCATATTTTTACCTTCTGGCTTTGAGCCAACCCTCCCCAGCCAATATAACTTGCTGAGGTGCCTAAGGAATATTGTATTCTCAGTTTATGTATTTATTGTTTGCTACCTGTGACATGGTAATTACATAAAGCTGCCCTTTCTATAAATCTGTCCATAGTTTGAACACACTTTGTTTTGAAAGTGTTAAATGTTTGACTTCGTGGGAATATTAAACACCTCTCCAGCACACCAAGGATGTGAGGGGCCATGTTTCCTATTTGCATGCCCACAGAGGAGCTGGAAGGTAGGCGAGAATCATCAGGAAATATTTTAATTAGGGAAAAAAAATTGCTCCTTGGTACATGTTAAATTGCTTTACAGCATAAATACTGGTATTTTACTGATCCTCCTACTCAGAATCTTCCTTTAAGTCTGAAGCCTTACTTCTGTCAAACAAAACTCTGCATTGATAAGCCAACATGGTTACACAACATCCTCTCTTTCTTTTTTAAGTACTTTTTCATTCTGATTTTTGAGGGGATCCCTAGTAAAGTTCTAAACCAGTGTAAGGCAAACCAAACACAACTAAATAACAGTTTATGTAGGACAATAAAGAGAAGAATCTCTAGGTAAGACTTCTTAACAACACTGAATAATACATGGAAGACATTCTAGGAGCCGTCCCCCTTTCTGAATTCTTTGGCAGCCTGTCTGGCTTTGAAGAAAAAAAAATATGAAAACTGGGTGAGGAGACATGGCTAATGGTGGAACATGAAGGAAAGTTAGAAAAGAAATGAGAAGGATGTACAGTATGGAGTGCAGTGTTTCCCTTAGAAAAACTTTGATTAGTGGATGTCATTGGTTGGTGTGCCTGGAAAGAACAGGATGGGGGACCATCTTAGAGATATGACACCAACAAATAAACAATAGTAGCACTTAATAATTAGATTAAAAAATGGTCTTTTACAGCAAAAAAAAATTCTTTTTCAGCTCAGTTTTGAATTACACAATTTAATACAATATCAATCAAAAACATGTATTTTATGTAGTCTATTTATACACACAATTATGGTCTTTTATTACTTTTTTAATTTTTGAACATGACTCATTGTTACAAAAACATTTACTACATAAAAACATCACCCTCTTCACTGAAGTTAGCAAAAATTAAAAATGCTCCAGCTTGTAAAACCATTAGCTATATCCTTGGCTGCATCTGAGTTTTATGCAATGTGTACATTTTCTAACTTGTTATAATAAGTATGAGGTCATAACACTGCTTGATTTGCATTATCAGTTAAATTATTGAAAGGTAAGTAAAGATTGTGGGAATGTCTTTGTTTTGGGAGTAAGTTTTGGGAGTTTGGTATTGTATTACTGCTTAAAGACACTGTTAGATTTACTTCTCAAAACAGCCTGCTATGAGTTTCAAACTGAAGGCCTGTCATATTTAAATCTTGCCACTTCTCAGTGACTGGAACTTTCACATCGAGTGAATCAGTGTGTGACTAATTAACAGTTTCTACACTGATTCTGAGTTTAATATTGTGGTGTCCATGTAGTGAAAGTTTATAGTCATTTTTGTAGTTAACCAACAGAAAGAAGGGTGTGATAAGTATAGGAGCAAAGCCCAAAAATAAATAAACACCACTGGCAGCCCAGTTACAGTGTGCCTCCTTCAGAACCTCAGTGTGATTTGATACGTTTATTTGATTTACCTCAGAATTGGGTTCCGCAATGCCGAAATACAAACACATGTCTTCGACAGGTAATATAGCTAGTACCATATACATTTGAAAAGTGTTTTACATCATATAATTTAATTTCAAATTTATTTAAACCCTTTTCAAAGTAAAAAAGGAGTATGTAACATTTTGCCTTTGATGTGATTTTCCAGAGGCCTCCCATCTAATAGAAGGCTTACTTGTGGCCTTCACCAGAGGGGTGAATGGAAGTGTTATGAAACTTTAACTTGGACTTGGATTTCAATCTCTTTTATGGTGATTTGTTTCCATGTGTATTTTGTTTGTTAGTTTTCTTTTGTGTACACTGATTTTCCTTCCATACCCCAAAAACATGTAGGTTAGGTTTATTGAAATTCCTAGACTGTTCCCTGTATTACTAAATGTGTGAATATGTGAGAGTGCACCCTCTGATGGGGTGGTCTCTGCCTTGTACTTGATTGTGTTGGTATAGTTACCAGCTACCTATCCATCCATCCATCCATTATCCAGCCGGCTATATCCTAACTACAGGCTCATGGGGGTCTGCTGGAGCCAATCCCAGCTAACACAGGGCACAAGGCAGGAAACAAACCCCGGGCAGGGCGCCAGGCCACCGCAGTACCTGCTACCTATGAGGCTAAAATTAAGTGAGTTTATAAAGTGGATGGATTATTTATCTTATTCTGCGATTCTGTGTTCTCTTTTTCCTTTTTTTCTTGTCTTGCCAGTTGGACTACACTCTTATATACACTGCCGTCAGAAAGTATTCGCACCCTTTCACTTTTTACACATTTGGTTATGTTGCAGCCTTATGCTAAAAATCCTTTAAAATTTTATTTTCTTCATTTGTCAGCAGTGAGTACTCTAGAATGACAAAGAAAAAACAAGATGTAAGAAAATTTTGCAAATTCAATAAAAGTAAAAAACTGACATATCACTCAGACACATGGATTCAGACCCTTTACTCGGTACTTATTGAAGCTCCTTTGGCAGCAATTACAGCCAGGAGTCTGAATCCAAACTTCACACACTTCTGTGCAGATCCTCTCAAGGTCTATCAGGTTGGATGGAGACCATTTGTAGACTTCTATTTTGAGGTCTCTCCAGAGATGTTCGATTGGGTTCAAGTCTGGTCTAAAGCTGGGCCACACAAGAATTTTCAGAGTTGTCCCTAGGCCACTACTGTGTTGACTTTGCTTTGTTCTTAGGGGCACTTTGACCTGTTGGAAGTTGAACCTTTGACCCAATCTGAGGTCCAGACCACTCTGGAAAAGGTTTTCATTAAGAATAGCTCTGTACTTGGCTCCACTCAGCTTTCTATCAACCATGATTAGTCTCCCAGTACCTACTGCTCAAAAACAACAGTGCAGTATGATACTTCCATCAACATGTTTTACTTTTGGAATGACATTGCACAGGTAATTTCCTCCAAACATGACACTTAGAGTTTAGGCCATACAGTTCAATATTGGTTTCATTAAACCAAATAATATTGTTTTTCATAGTCTGAGAGTCCATTAGGTGCCTTTTTGCAAACTCCAAGCAGGCTTTCCATTTATTGTCTATCCACTTTGCCATAAATCCCAGATTTGTGGAGTGTTGCAGTGCTAGTGGTGGTTGTCCTCCTGGAAGTTTCTTTGATCTCCACACTGGTTACTTGGAGCTCAGCCAGAGTAATCATCAGGTTTTTGGTCACCTATCTTACCAAGGTTCTCCTCTCCCAGTTGTTTAGTATTGCTGGGTAGTCAGCTTTATAAAGAGTTGTGGTTGTTCTAAAGTTCTTCCAGTTAAGAATTATAGAGGTCACTGTGCTTTTGGGAGCCTTCAATGCTGCAGACATATTTTGTTGCCTTCCTAAGATATATGCCTTGACATAATCCTCTCTCTAAGCTTTCTCTTGATTTCTGCTGATAAGCAATTTGTTTCCTTCCCAAGATTTATGCCTTGACATAATCCTTTCTCTTGATTTTTGCTCTGATACACAATGTCAGCTGTGAGACCTTCTACAGACAGGTGTGTAACTTTCCTAACCATGTCCGGCCAGTTGAATTGACCACAGATGGACTACAAACAAAGTGTGGAAATATCTCAACAATGATCAATAGAATGGGAAATTTCAAGTGTCATAGCAATGGGTCTGAATACTTGTGTTAATAAGTTTTTTTTAATTTTAATAGATTTGAAAAAATCCTAAAATCCAGTTTTTGCATTTCATTTTGGAATATTGAGTGGTGTTTGATGTGGTTAAAATGAATTTAAGTGACATTAGAATAAGGCTGCAACATAACAAAATGTGAAATAAGTGAAGGATTCTGAGTATTTTCTAAAGGTTCTGTATTCCTGATCTTGATATACCTCTCTAACATTCTGTGGAGTGTTGCTCACTTGTTGACCAGTCTATAAGTTCAGGGTGTAATTCAATTAAGAAGGCTCAGCTCAATACTAATATTTGTTGATAATGATAAAGGGCTCCCAGCTTCCTGACACCAATCTTCTACAAACTGCAGCAACTGATAGTGGGTTAATTAAAATGGCACTTTATTTCTTTTGTGTTTAATTTATGCTTTCTTTGTAAGGCTAGTCTAGCATCTGTTTGCATGAGAAAGGAGCAGATTAAAATGATAATTATATAGATCCTTTAAGCTGAATTTCACATGTTTTGGATGCAAATAAAGCTTTGTTTGTTTTCGAGTTTGTGTAGCCAGGTTTGGAAAATGCAAGGGCTAAGGATGATTTGGAGAGGAAAGATTTTGAAATAATTTTGGATGTGAATGCTAAGATCCAAGAAGACTCACCAAGTGACTTTAATAAATAATTCTAATGAAAAAAATTATATGTGGTATTCTTTATAAATTTGAATGATTTTTGAATTGACGAAAACTTTCTCCTGTTACTGTGCCAATCCAAGCCAGCAGATAAGGTATGGCTTAGCTTATTGTTTTTTTTTTTACTTTCAGTTCTAATACTCACATATGGGGAAGTAACATACACAAGACATGTAGTAAGTAGTAACACAATTAAAGTCGGTAAAGTGGCCTAATCACCTAGTGTTTGGAAGTGGGCAAACACGTAAACAATAAAATCACTACATACTGCAGTCTTGAGCTAATTCAGTGTCAAGCATCTACATTCATTGTTTCTGAATGTCTCTTTTCAGTGAATAACGGGAATTGATTCGCAAGTACAAACAAATTGATTCATTACAGTTCAATGTGAGTTCTAAAGAGCATGCATGATGCCGTCAGCCCTTTTTCATTTAGTTGTTTAAAGCATGTGCAGGTACTGTCCATCTGATTCATGACTCTCATTCACTTCACTTATGATTCTTTCTAGCTATAACTAACTTATTATTGGCAAACGAGAACTCTGTCATTGATCATTCTCTTGTTCATCATACAATACAATAACAGCACATTTTATATTAGAATGTTTTAGCTGTTGTGTTTTATACAATTTGTTATTGGAATTGTATTAAACTAAATATATATATACATAATTGATACAGTGTACCAAATACCAAAATATTAAACTGATATGTTTATGTCCCTTTGTACATTTAACAAATTACTTTAAAATAAAGATTCAAATTCCTAACATTTATTTGCTTTCAACCTTAATTTAGCACACACTTTTTACAGCTCATTGAATGCAACAGGCAAGTATCATTTACCAATTGTTTCGAGCTTGACCTGAATCATTACCTGCGAACAGGTCACATGATTCTCACTCGATTTGTGAAGTGAATCACTATATCATTACCTAAGAACGAGCAGCAGAAATCTTGTTTACTTATGATTCTCAAACTTAATATGTTGCTTTAATTATCCATTTTTACTATATTGTATGCATCATACATTCAAAGAGGTTAATATTATATGTGATATTTTTAATATGAAAAGTATAAATAATACATCATAATAAATAATTTCTGATTCATTCAAGTGGACTCCTCCACAAAATGTTGTTTCATGTCAAGTGAATTGATCCACATAATACGGTAGTTCAAAAGAATTGAATCAGTAAAGTGAGTCACTACTGAAAATTGGACTATGCTTCAATCTGAAAACATTTGAATTATCTGGTGCATGTGTACCACACCAAGAACAGAACCGATTGCAACCAACTGCTTATTCTCTATGTCTATTACCCTGTTTAGAGCATAGTCTAAATATATTAACCAACTGCACTTACTTTTTTCAATGCATAACCAGACACCTCTCTTTTCTGTTTGCATATACAGTACTTCAACAATATTCCGTGGTATAAGCTATGCTGTCAAATCTCATTCAATGTGAAGTTTTGCAAGAGCTGATAATATCTCATCTGAATGGTATTTATGGAAAAATGGGTGACTGCTATAATGATCAGTGTCCATGATAGTAGATAAAGGCCTCTAATTACTAAAATGCACAATCTTGACATTCCATTAGGTTTATCCAAAATCAAACAAACAAGCATGTAATTGACCTGCTTACTAATGATAGATCAAAAATATAGCCAGGAAAAATAACAAAGAATAGAGCAAAATAAGTCTACAAAAAGTAGGTTTCTTCTGTTTTTGACTTATTTTTGCTCTTTTCTTTCACATTTTTCCAGCTTATTCTCTATTGTCGATTCCATTAGGTTTCATACCATTGTACCTTCTAGCTGACTCATTTTGCATTATCTGTCTTTACAAAACTTTTTGTTGATCAGTGGAGGGTTAATTCACATCCTTAAGAATTTGCTGTTTTTTCCTTGCTGCCATAATTGAGGTCCTTATGCTATGCATTTTTACATCTTTTTTTACACAAACCTTTAACTTGAATCATGAATGTAGTCTTTCACAGCAGCTCCACCTCTACAGCTATAAATATGTTTTAAATAATTAGATTACTATATTTAGTCACAATCACATTATATTCTGTAGAAGGATGTGAATTGATTTCTTTTGTCATATTTACTTCATGTTTATTGTAAATACACACTATTAATTTGCACATCCTGACTAATGACAGTACTACAGTATCAACAAAAGACAATAAATACAACACCAGCCATTAAACAGAACATCAGATAGATGCAAGAAACACTCATGAATATGTTGGTACAAGTGGCTACTGAGGAGTTTAATTACCGATGGATAAAAACTAAACCCTGACTCTAGTGGTACAATTTTGAATATATATTTATATTGTGTATCTGTCTTGTAAACCTTAAAGTATTCATTCAATTCTGTAGCATTGCTGTACAAAATTACAAAACTGTTTGAAAGGAAAAATGGAAAATTAAAAAATAAACAGTAATGATAAAACAACATATGGAAAAACAATCAAAAATGTTTCTTTTTCCAAAAACAGCACAGTAGCTGTTAGCTTGGAAAACGTGTGGCATCCCCCGATCAAAGGTTACTATAGTATCTTGACAAAATACCAGAGTTTAACTAACTGTTTTGACAGCACTAGCGCTTGTTGAATCCTATATGTAGACAAACCCCTGCATGCAGTGCCTAACTTGCTGCACATTTATTGTGCAGCAGGCTGCCTAGCTGATTTTTGCAGATCCATTTTGGTACCGAGTTTCTGTGTGTCCAATGTTGTTATCTGCGTTCCAGTTGTTTAGTTTTACCCAGAGTACTAAATCATGTCCAGTCATCAGCATGCCTTTTGAGTCTATGGACAGGCTGCCTGGGGTGAGGAATATTTTGGGATCAGACTCCGTGAAGTCCTGGTCTGGCTGGTGGTATTTGGAGGCCTGTTCATTTTTTTTGCCATTTTGCACTGCAGCTTTGTTATAACCTCATTTATAAGGTACAGGAAATGGATGACATTAGTGGTCATTATTTTCCTGTGTCCATGTGACTTTCACCATGTAGCCTGTTTTTCTCAAATATCGTAGACACATACCTGCTAGGTTAAGTGTCTTCTGTAAATTGACTCTGTTTGAGTGAATGTTAGGTGTGTACATGACTACACCCTTTGAATATACTGTATATAGGCTTCTTATTATTTTCATGTGCACAGAATACAATTCTTCCTTGCATGTGCCTATCAATACACAGCACATCCACCTGTTTTATGAGGAGTGAGTAGATTTACCTCACGCTTCTGTTGTCCTCATCTGAAATAACTACCATGTATGAATATAATTGGGTTTGAACAGAGTGGTGTCTAGTCTAAATCATGTGCTTTGCGTTGCCAGTCTCTTTCTCCTCATATTCCCTTAATGGCAAAGAGGGTTTGGAAAATGAATGAATATTTATCATTAATAATATTGGTGACTCTAAACTGACCTATTATAAATGATTGTGTGTGTGAGTGCTTGAGTGTATCCTGCAATGGCCTTGCACCCTATTCACTGCTACAAAGATTGGTTATTAAGAAAATCAATGGATAGATGAAGAGTACAATAATTTAATTTATTGCAACATAGATAATAACATAAATAATACTAATTTAAAAATATACAAGTAAGACAAATACACCAGTATAAAATTAACAAATCCCAAATGTGAAAACTGTGATTCCCTTCATATACAGTGCATCCGGAAAGTATTCACAGTGCATCACTTTTTCCACATTTTGTTATGTTACAGCCTTATTCCAATATGGATTAAATTAATTTTTTCCTCAGAATTCTACACACATCCGCCCATAATGACAACGTGAAAAAGGTTTATTTGAGATTTTTGCAAATTTATTAAAAATAAAAAAA
This sequence comes from Polypterus bichir lapradei, assembly GCA_026402145.1. NCBI lineage: Eukaryota > Metazoa > Chordata > Cladistia > Polypteriformes > Polypteridae > Polypterus > Polypterus bichir. The sequence goes on from JANRMT010062837.1 coordinate 68,975,000, forward strand.
TTGAGAAAGCACGTGTACATAAGTATTCACAGCCTTTGCAATGAAGCTCAAAATTGAGCTCAGGTGCATCCTGTTTCCCCTGATCATCCTTGAGATGTTTCTACAGCTTAATTGGAGTTCACCTGTGGTAAATTCAGTTGATCGGACATGATTTGGAAAGGCACACACCTGTCTATATAAGGTCCCACAGTTGACAGTTCATGTCAGAGCACAAACCAAGCATGAAGTCAAAGGAATTGTCTGTAGACCTCCGAGACAGGATTGTCTTGAGGCACAAATCTGGGTAAGGTTACAGAAAAATGTCTGCTGCTTTGAAGATCCCAGTGAGCACAGTGGCCTCCATCATCCGAAAGTGGAAGAAGTTCGAAACCCCTAGGGCTCTTCCTAAAGCTGGCCGGCCATCTAAACTGAGCGATCGGGGGAGAAGGGTCTTAGTCAGGGAGGTGACCAAGAACCGGATGGTCACTCTGTTAGAGCTCCAGAGGTCCTCTGTGGAGAGAGGAGAACCTTCCAGGAGGACACCCATCTCTGCAGCAATCCACCAATCAGGCCTGTATGGTAGAGTGGCCAGACGAAAGCTACTCCTTAGTAAAAGGTACATGGCACCCCGCCTGGAGTTTGTCAAAAGGCACTTGAAGGACTCTCAGACCATGAGAAACAAAATTCTCTGGTCTGATGAGACAAAGATTGAACTCTTTGGTGTGAATGCCAGGCGTCACCTTTGGAGGAAACCAGGCACCGCTCATCACCAGGCTAATACCATCCCTACAGTGAAGCATGGTGGTGGCAGCATCATGCTGTGGGGATGTTTTTCAGCGGCAGGAACTGGGAGACTAGTCAGGATAAAGGGAAAGATGACTGCAGCAATGTACAGAGACATCCTGGATGAAAACCTGCTCTAGAGCGCTCTTGACCTCAGACTGGGGCGACGGTTCATCTTTCAGCAGCACAACAACCCTAAGCACACAGCCAAGATATCAAAGGAGTGGCTTCAGGACAACTCTGTAAATGTCCTTGAGTGGCCCAGCCAGAGCCCAGACTTGAATCCGATTGAACATCTCTGGAGAGATCTTAAAATAGCTGTGCACCGACGTTTCCCATCCAACCTGTTGGAGCTTGAGAGGTGCTGCAAAGAGGAATGGGCGAAACTGGCCAAGGATAGATGTGCCAAGCTTGTGGCATCATATTCAAAAAGACTCGAAGCTGTAATTGCTGCCAAAGGTGCATCGACAAAGTATTGAGCAAAGGCTGTGAATACTTATGTACTTGTGATTTCTCAGTTTTTTTATTTTTTAATAAATTTGCAAAAACCTCAAATAAACTTTTTTCATGTTGTCATTATGGGGTGTTGTGTGTAGAGAATTCTGAGGAAAAAAATTAATTTAATCCATTTTGGAATAAGGCTGTAACATAACAAAATGTGGAAAAAGTGATGCGCTGTGAATACTTTCCGTATGCACTGTACTTTAAGGGTTACTCTAACACTCTGAGTTAATTTCACTGGTGTACTTTATATAGACTCAGCGTGGAGAAATAAAGCTTTTTTCCTAATGGATGCTCCGTAGCCAGGCAACTTAGAAGAACTCGAAAACATGAAATTAGTGTTTACAATGACATTTAATGTAAAAACCCAAATGTTGTGTTTATGTGTGTTGTTTCTGTTATGAAGCATATTTTTGTGATAAATGGTTTTCATGCTCATGTTTTAATTATTCATATTTCTAATTTCACACTGCCTTCTGGAACCTCAGTTTTGTTGTTGATGGCATTAAATATAAATTTCATTCTTTCCATGTTCTAGTGACCTGATTTTCTCTTCATTATGTTTAGGACTGCCTAAAACAACAGAGTTAAGGGTGTGGGGGGAGGTGGGTGTTCATAAAGATCTCTGTATGATTAGTCAACAAGTCAGAAGGTGAATTCATCTTTAATTAAAGACTCTTTTAATATGCTGGCAAGATCAGCATCGCTGTCGGATGTAAATGAGCTTTAGATTGATTTTAAATCTAACAAGAGATGCAAATGGATGTCCTTCATTAAACCTACCAATCGGAAGGTGAGTTTGTGGTTCTTGCCTTTAGAGCTCTTCTCCTTTGCTCCATTTTATTATTGTTGGTTTTACTTTTAAGGAACAGTGTCTATAGCTAATGGACAATGTGATAAAGACAGGGCAGCAGATCTGATCTCAAGTTCCCAGCCCCCAAACTTCACTTTAGAGAATTGATCCATTTTGGGTGACGTGTCTGCATTGCCTGTTTGTCAGTCTTAGTATTTTCAGAAGTATTTTCAGAACTTTTCCCACCTATGCCCTAATCTTGTGCAAGCTTTGTTAGCTTGTAAAAAATGAGGCCATCTTTTTAGGTAGTAAACGTAGACAATTATAATTAAACACTAAGTCAAAGGTAAAACTCAAAAAAGGGCTATAATTGAAGTCATTCAGCCGTAGAACCATCTGAAAACTGTATAGCATTTTATTACATGATACAGATGCACAAACATTAAAGTAATACTCCAACCAAAATTATATTTTTTTATATGTTACTTAGCCCATGTAGTTTGTATTGATGGCCAAGAAAATGTTTTCATCTATATATGGGACAATAGCAAATAATATCAAAACATCAAAGAAATAATTGTGTTGGATAATTCACATCCTGTTGTATGCTCATAATGTCCCAAAAACGTGTTTTTACTAAAATATTGTTAAATATGTCACTTCTGGAAGATGTCCTCATGAATTAAATCAGAATAAAATCAGACATGCCTGAGCATTTGAATCGAAGGTCAGCCTCCTCCATCTCAGTCATTGGTCACAAGTCCAGCCCAGTAACAGTTTATGTATTGGCTAACAATGCATTTCACATGATATAGAAAGTGCAAAGGTTACCAAGACATGCGTACGCTTAACGGGCATAATTTCAAAAAAAAGCTAGTGAAAACATTACCAGGAACCAAGAATGCCTACTACTTGTGCATGCCCAAGATGCATTTCACCCGTGAAGTTTCACAACCTGCTGGTGCTCCAATTGTGGATATGAATGTAAATGTAATAACTGGAGGTGGGTCTGCAGTTCAAATGCTCGGTAGCATATGAGCACATTTCATTTTAGTTCACAAGAATATTTTCCTAAAGTGACTTATTTAACAAAAGTTTAGTAAAAGTAATGTTAAATAATAGTGTTTGGAATGTTATGAGCATAAGACATGAAGATTTCACATGTGGATTATGCAATACGAGTAAACTGGGATTTTTTTCATGGATGTTTTGATATTATTAGTTGTTACGGTTACCATAAATGTATACCTGTATTCTATGCCATTGCTTTGTATGAGAACATGAGATTAAAAATTTTTCTCGGTTAGTGCTACAAACTACATGGGAGTAAGTAGAATATGGAAAAGAAATAATTTTTGGGTGGAGTATTCCTTTTACATTCTTCCTAATTGTGTTTCTTTGTGTGTAGTTTTTGTTTAGCAGATCATCGACAATTGTTTTACAAAAGCTTTTAGCACATCTACAAATGATGTGCTAGTGCATTTTATGTGTTTTTTTTTCTTTTTTTTGTTCTTCTTCTCTAGGATTGTGGAGAAAGGCTATTACAGTGAGCGGGATGCTGCAGATGCTGTTAAGCAAATTCTGGAGGCCGTGGCGGTAAGAGTTTATTCATATTATTTATATGGAAAACAGAGCTGCTCAAAGGAACCCTACCCCATCTCCTTTTCTCTTTTTAGCAAGCTTTGCTTTAGATCCTTATATCTGATCCTTAGAGAAATAGAACTGATTGAAGCAAGAAAAATTTTGAAGAATATTTATCTGTGGAAATCTGTAGCTGAGAGTATCTCTGAAATATTTATGGTTTATGGTTCAAGTTCAAATGAAATGTTAAGATAACATAGTAACATGAAATTCTTACTTGCATATCTCCCCCAGTGTATACATTGTACATACCAGAAACATTTACACAATTACATACAATTATAACAAGTGCCCTTGACTCTACTGGTGTAATTTCCAATGGTCCTGTAGTTTTCGATAGAAAGCAGGAGGGAGAAAGTGAACACAGTTTGGCTTTCTGAGGCAGTAAATGTGTTATGTCCTGAACAGGAGGTCGTTAGGAATCAATAATATTTTGTGCTAATTTTGCCACCTTTCACAGTGATTTGTAGTCCTAAAATGAACAGGTACCACATCACAGTCAAATGAAGCCAGTCTACCCCCTCCTTGCACTTTTTCAAATTTTGTATTTGTTACAATATGGAATTTCAATGTATAGTATTTATAGTAATTGCAATTTGTTTCCATTGTTCAAAACTAAAATTCTATAATTGTGGAGTACTAACAAACATACTTATTTGGAAATGAAAAACAATAAAGACTAATTCTACAATTCCCAGCTCCTGTATTTGGTGGAAGCACCTTTGACAGGAATTACACTAATTAGACTTTTAGGATAAACCCCTATCAGTTTTTACCATTAGGATCCAGCATTTGGTACCCATTGTACAAACTCCCTCAAGATGGATTGAATCTACAGTATGTGTTGACAACATCCTGTACTGGTGAGGCCATAGTTATGTCAAGCCAAATCATGTTTATGTTCATGTGTACATATAATCTGTAAAATGAAATTCTTACTTCCATGTCTTTTCAGAACAGGCCACAATAATACAATATGTACGAGGGATATCCAGAAAAAAAGGTTACAAGTGCCCTGGAGGGTGCAGGGAATTTTTTTTTTCGAAGGTTGGCATACCTGCGTGTAGGGGGGTCCTAACGGTCAAAATAAGCCTGGGACCGCGTCAGTCAGTTGTGAAATGTCATCACAGCAAGCGAGTTCGTCAACCTCTGCTGAGGCTGTTTGCTCCACCTACCGCCGATGCGAGATTCGTTCGGTCATCAAGTTCCTCACTTTGCGTTGCGAATCCGCCGCCGAGATCCATCGTCAGCTTGTGGAAGAATTGTGAAAGAATTCTTGGATGGGAAACGTTTTTCCAACGATGAGGAGGTGAAGGAGACAGTGGAGAAGTGGCTTTCGGAGGTGGAGCGGAGCGTATTCAACGAGGGTATAAAAAAGCTGGTGCCCAGGCTGAAGAAGTGCATCGAAGTTGACGGCGGTTATGTTGAGAAATAAACACATATTTTGGAACATACCCTGTAAATTTGGTTGAAATATATTCATTTTTTGATTTTTACCAGCTGTTGTAACCTTTTTTTCCAGATATCCCTCATATAATATACTGTATATATACTCACATATACATTACTGCGTACTGCATATTATACACACTCACAAAATTGCAGTAGCTTCAGGAAGTATTAAGAACCTTCAATTTCTGCACACTTTATTATGTTGTATTAGCTGGAAATTAAATTCACATTTGCCATTTTTGCTCATCAGTCTACACTCAGTAACCTACAATGACAAAGTTAAAGCATGTTTTTAGAAAGATTTGTAAATTTGTTAAAAATCAAAAACAGAAATATTTAATTCAATAAATAAAGTATTCAGACACATAATTTAGTACTTTGTAGAAACATCTTTGGCAGCAGTTACAGTTTTGAGTCATCTTGGGTGAGTCTCTTCAAACTGTTTACACCTAGATTCGGGCAGTTTATCCCATTTTTCTTGGTAGATCCTCTCAAGCTCTGTTAGATTGGATGGGAAGCATCTCTAAACTACCATCTCCAGTTCTCTCCACTGATATTCTATTGTCTTTGGCTGGGAGAATCAGAAACTTGTCCCGAAGCCACTCCAATGTTGTGCTGGCTGTATGCTTCAGGTCATTGTTGTGGTGAAAGGTGAACTGTTGCCCCAGTCTCAGGTTGCGTGCAGGTTTTCTTCAAGGACCTTCCTGTATTTGGCAGCATTCACCCTTCT
>JANRMT010062837.1:68995878-69025532 GCA_026402145.1 Polypterus bichir lapradei
ATTGACTACAGACACATGATATCCATTGAATTGATTCTGTGAATTCTAAAACCAATTGGCTGTATCAGTGATAATTCAGGTGTGTCATATTGAACGGGATGAGTGCCTATTCAGTCAATAGTTTTATATATTGTATTTGTTATTAATGTAGACCACTTTGCCGAGATGTTTCCACTTCGTTATTCAAGAGTCTTCTTCTGTTGAAATGTCAAAATAACCCAAATGAAATCCACTATGATTCAATGTTGTATAAGAATAAAATGTTAAAAATTCCAAGGTGAGAACACTGTACAACATGAGATTGAAGCTGAAATTGTGAGACCAAGACCTACACTCAGGTTCAGCAGTGGAGGAAAAGCATTCAGTATGGAAACTAGGAATATTCCATTCAAAAATAGTTTTAGTTAGCAACTGTGACAGAAAAGCATTAGCTTTTCATTTTCAATTTCAGTGTGGAGGTGGAAGGAATCTCTTAGCCAGAAATAAAAAGAGAATTTGAGATAAAATCACCATGAGCATTCATTGAAGTGAGCGTAGCATTTTTAGTATGTACTGCTCAGCAGGAGGGGGCATTTTTGCTGTGACCCAGGATAATCCCAAAAAATACAAAAACTGGCCATTTATTGAAAAGACAAACACATTAGCAGAAAAACAAAGGAAGAAGAAAAAAAAATAGTGAAGCTGCAGCCTCTTTGGCCCTGACTATATAGCACTGGGTGTGAAGCAGGTGCAGCCCTCAGTGGGGCACCACTTCATCACAGGATCCACTCATATACACACCATCATAGGCCAGTTTTACAAGTTGTATCTCAACATAATAGGCTCATCTTTAGGACTTTTGGAAAACAATATTGTGGACAAGGAGAGAACTTGTAGCTGTCTCATGGATGGTGCCCAGGTAGGGATTTCAACCCAGGATCCTGGAGTTCTAAGGCAGCAATACCACTGTAAGTAGTGTTCACTTTACCATTTTTTGATTGTGAAGGGACTATATGTGGCCAGTAGTTGGTGGTGTTCTCTTTCCTCAGTCATCTGTGAGATCTCCAACAAAATGACAGATCTTTGATGCAGTATTCAGCATTTCTGGTTTTAATGTGGGAAGGGTCTAGAAGTGTGCATTTTTAACAGGCTCTATAACCAATGTGATGTGCGTGTATACAGTCACCACTTGTAAGATCAACCAATGGTACACCCTCCATTCAGCTTTGAATGGTTTATAAGGAAGATTTGTACAATCATCAGTTGTACTTTCATGTTTCATATTCAAACAAAGCGATATTTCAAGTACTTATTAAATTAATAATACACTTATTGAGACATTATTTCATTTATTTATACTCTAGGTATGTCATTTCACATCAATAGTGCACCCCAATGAGCTCATTGCTGAACTACAGAGGCTAAGGGTGCACTGCATTTGTCACAAGTCCAGCATTTTGTAAAAACAGGTGATATAGCTTTGGCAGCAGGCACAGATCTTCCACTCAGAATGCTGTAAATGCTCAGTAGCTTTGCTGGCTATAATATCACTTAAATTTCACACAATTAAACTGTGTAGACAATTGGCTTTGAATTTATATTCTTTAGCCCAATGGGAGCTATGAGTCCACTGAGAGAGGTGATCAAGTTTTGAGCCTAAACTTAAAAGGGGTATTCCATGGGGCTGATGTTCAATTATAGGCTTCTAGCATTTGTGGCTTACAGTATGCAGTATGGTTATTATGACAGATCAAAGTAAGCATGAATATCATTTAAATTTTAATACTAAAGAACAATACCCCTTCATAGGCTACAGTCAGGAGATCAAGAAATTTGCAGCAGATCTGTGCTAGCATGCCTCTTTAATATGACTTAAAGTCAACAACTGAAGAAAATGTTGGCTTCATGGAGCAAATCATAATGAAGAAGTAAAGTGTGCTGAGGTGTAAAATAGCAGACACTATAGGGATTAGGTATATGCCCTTTGAATGCATTAATCTTGAAAATTAAGCATGCTGAAGGTTTGTGCATAGTGGGATCCTAGAATGTTGACTCTTGAAATGAAGCAGCACCACTTTGTATGTTCCAAAGAGAGATAATGAATTCAGACTGGAGGACATTAAAAAGCGTTACATAATTGGGCATGGAACTTGAATACATACAACCACCAAAATAATGGAAGCCTGGTGATTCCAAAAGCACAGAAATGAAATGTTCAAGCCAGTGCTGGTAATATTATTTGTGCAGTTTTTTTATGATATGAAGGGTGTAGTAGCCCATACTGATTACACATCACAAAATGGCCATTATTCTGATTTCCTTTGTCTTTGCCACAGTCTAGTGGGGAAAATAGTGAAGAGAGTTGTTGACCATCCTTCTTCTGCCACATCTTAAAGGTTACCTTAGTGGGAATGCAAATGTTAAAAATATTAAGGCAGCAATTAAACAGTGGTTACAGAAGAAAGACCAACCATTTTATCTGAGTGGTATGGAAAAGCTTTGTGCTCATTAAAACAATTGCAAATAAGTAAAAGTGGCTCATGGCAGAGAGCTTTCTTCAGCTTAATGAAAAGAAAAGTTAGCTGATTGTTTTAGGCAATACTGACAAAGTCAAGAATTTGTATTATGGATTTGGAAGTATTATATCTAAGGTGACTGTTAAGAGTATGGGGGAGCTCACATTTGTAGGTCAGATAAATTCAGGTGTCAGGAGAAATTGATGTCATCTCAAATGAATTTCCAAGCTCAAGTCTTTTTAGTCTTTAAAGGACTTAGAAATAGTAATTCATGCCTTTATTACCTCACAATCAGATTACTGCAATGCACTTTACTTGGGTGTTAATCAGCCCAAGTTATCTCAGCTACAGTGCACAATACAGCTGCTAGGATGCTCACTACAACTAAGGAGAGGCATTGTTTATTGTCAGTCTCCATTGGCTTCCTGTGAGGTACAGAATTCAATTTAAGGATTTGCTTTCGGTTTATAAGGCTCTACAATGTCTGGCTCTCTGATACCTTACTGAGCCACTTTGTCCACAAACAGCCTTGAGATCTTTAAGGTCTTCAGGACAATTGTTTGAAATCAAAGGGTGACTGTGCCTTTTTAGTAGCTGTCCCACAGCTTTGCAGCAGTCCACCTCTGTTTATTAGGTCTGCTGCTTCTTTTAGTGCATTTAAGGTGATCTACTTGTTTTTCAAAATTTTTGTGGGTTCTTGAGTCATTCTTCTTGCTGTTCATTTACGTGTTTTGTTTTCATGAATTTTGATTATTTTACTTTTATTTGCGTTTTATTTTGTATTTTTAGATTGAAGCTGTATAATGCTGTACAACAGTTTGGTTTCAAGCTGGTTATTTAAATGTCTCTCTATTATATAAAAAAAATCTTGGGACAAGACATTTTCAGAGAGATAGTTTCATGTCCCGCAAAACGAGACTTTATGCCAAGAGATGAATTGAAAACCTAACAGGTCCAAGCAGGGGTGGAAATAAAAGACAAAGAGTAGAAGACAAAGTAGAACGTTGTAAAGAGGTTCAAAATCGTTGGTGCGATACACATACAGAGCAGGTTAGAGATTATGAAAGTACTAAAATTCGAAAGTCTCAAAAAACTGAAACTTTACCCGAAATTTATCTGAAAAACACAGACAAAGAAGTTTTCTTGGATTTCTATATGAATCCGAAAGATCATGCTCGCATATATAATAAACCAACATGTGACGAATTGTCAGCGATAATACGACGGAGATATCAACGACTCGTCGCAAGTGTCAGATCCAGGAAATGACTAGCACGTAGGACCCGCACAGGGGTTGGCAAGCAAAGCGAGCAGGGGGAAGAGCCCCCTAGTGGTATAAAAATAAAGTGACATTGACATAGTGTTATGACTATGAACTGTTCTTTATTTTTTATGTTTTTCTTTGGATACTTTGCATGAGTTTTTATCCATTTGTGGGTTGTTTGGAGAGCCCAATTATTTTATTATTTCTTACCTCTGGTTATCAAGCTAATGTTTTTTCATGTCTTATTTTGATTTGTTTTTTGAGAGAGGGCATTCTGTTTTCTTTGAGTGCTGTAATCTTTTGGAAGGTCATTTACTATTCTTACACTGGTTGCTATGGTAGGACGATCAAATGTGGCACGTGACATCACAATGCTATAAAGCAGGGGTCCTCAATTACAGTCCTGGAGGGCCGCAGTGGCTTCAGGTTTTTGTTCTAACCTGGCTGCTTAATTAGAAAGCAATTCTTGCCAATAGTTTAATTTCATGGCTTGTTAGTGCTTTAACTCTGCTATGTCAGGTAATTCTCATATCCCTAGATTTTCTTCCCCTTTCTAAGGATATCATCCAAATGATTTGAAGGCTAAAATGTTTTGAGTATTTCTCAGTCCTTCACTTTTTTCTCTTCACTTTCCTTCCAAGTATTTAATTAAACCCAATAGTGCATGATAAATACACAAATGGTAACAAGCTAAATGGAGAAATGCTGCTCTCTTTGGTCATTTGCATGTTATTGCTAATTAGGAGCAATTAAAAACCAAGAATACAGCTGTTTAATAAACTAAAATAAGCATTAAATCTTAACGAGCGAGACAACTAAAGTGAAGCAGAAGTGTTACTTCAGCAATAAGTGGTTATATTTAAGCAAATGGGTTGGAGCAAAAACCTGCAGCCACTGCAGCCCTCCAGGACTGTGATTGAGGACCCCTGCTATAAAGGATATTCTAAAAACACACTTAGCCAGTTTTCTGACTTATTGACCTTTTAACACTATTAGTTTCCAGGATTTTGATTATTTATTTCTTTGACTACATTCTCCTCTCCCTGTCCTAAACTCTAATTAAAATTAAAGTGTTACTGTTGCTTTGTTTCTGTATACGGGGGTTACGCTGAAAAATGAAACAGGCTTTTTCATAATTCTTGATTTTGGACAGTGCAACTTTCATTATTGCACTTGTATTTGTAATATTATACAGTGTTTAACACATGGCAAAATTTGACTTTTTTTTCATGCTGCTATTTTGCATATTGCTAGTACCTCCATTTTGGTTAATTTTTCAGATTTGTTGCTAGCAACATTGCCCACTGCTTTTTACCATGTGACACCTTGAAGCTGCATCGTGTGATGCCATACCCAGAAGGTATTTAAGTTGGTGTTGTGCAGCTTCTAGTGGCCAAGATTCTAGATTCAGTAAACAGTCTTTTCACAGTGTTAGTCAGAGTACCATGGTTCTCAGTAAATCCCGATTGTGCATGGTTTTTAGCAATAGTTTGGTTAGCAGTTTGATTTTGTTTTTTTTCCCTCTGATCCTTTACTGAAATTTGACTATAAGTTTGCGTTATTTTTTCCTCTACTAATTTAATTCTGCAAATTTTGTTTTTACTGGTGTTTACCTTAAAATGTCAGGATCACATTTTTGATAACCCAAATATTCCCCCAATTATTTTTAAAATGTGCGGATTCATAAGTAAATAAAAGAAGCTGTAAGCAAGGCCAAAAACGTTGCAACAAAGTTGTTTAATTTTAGCAGTGTAATTTAGTAAAAGATACTATATTGTTGGTTTTATGTTTCTGGACATAAAGTTGAAATGAAAACCAATAACTGCAATTTAGAGACAAGCAGATGTTGATCAATATAGCAAAATTTAAAACAGTCATAGGTGTGAGTTTTTAATTTGAGAACCTGGATTTTAACAAAACGTTCTATTTAACAATAAAGAGTTTTTCATCAAAGATGCAACTAAAAATGAATCAGAATGAATTTGGAATAAAAGAAAATAAGAAAAAAATTAAGAAAAATGCTTCAAAATAACCTAAAACAGCTGCAGTATGCATGCTAGTTTGAATGCTTTCAAATCATAAATTTGTGGTCACTCTTGGGTTGCCTAGAAGAGGGTTCGACAACTCTGGTCCTCGATGACAACCATGGCTGCAGGTTTTCATTCTAACCCTTTTCTTAATAAGTGACCTGTTTTTGCTGCTAATTAACTTATTTTGAACTCATTTTAATTGACTTGTTCTTGAAGACTCAGACCCTTTGTTTCTTTTTCTTTCATTAGCAGCCAAGCAATAATGAGATACAAAATGAGCCAAAACAACTGGTGTCCATAATACAATATCTGAAAATAAAGAAAAATAAAGGTCTTAGAAATGTCAATCTGCTCAGGTCCCTAAAACATTTTAACAGTACTCTTAGAAAATCAACAATTTCTGAAATGCCTGCTAATGCATCACGAGAGCAGCAGCAAGCCATGAAATTAAAGAACGGGTTTAATTAACAACAAGAATCGGCACCTCATTAAAAGCAAGCTGGTTAGAATGAAATTGGTTTTGAGTTTGAGACACTGACTTAGTTGGTCTTCTATTGGCTCACTCACTTCACATTTCATTTTTGTTTGGGTGCCGTTTAAGGAATGAAATGAAGCAATTCAGAGGAACGATGAAGAAATTCAGGGGAGCAAATCTTAAAAAAACAATTCAATTAAAATGAATTCACAGGAAGTTATTTAGCAGCACAAGCAGGGCACTCATTAAAAAAGGGTTAGAATGAAAACCTGCAGCCACTATAGTCCTCCAGGACTGGACTAGGCAACCTGGCCTAGAAGGTAATAAGCCAAAGACCCTCATTTTCAAAGTCTACATCAACCACATGATGCACAAAAGTTAAACTCTCTTGTTTTCTCTTCATTTGTATTTATTTATGTTATTTTTATGCTACAGTCTAGCTAATCTGATTTTGTCCTCATCCATCTGTACAGATTTAGGCTATGTGGTATGTGCTTATACATCAAAAATTAATATCATCTGCAAATGTAATTACTTTCTATTTATATGTATTATATTTTTGTCTAAATATTTTATATTCACTAATTTCTGAGAACCCAAATTCTGCCATCGGTTAACTCAGAAAAGATCCTGTCTGCTCGTTTTTTTTGTATACCCATCAACTCCATTATTTTTTAATTATGCTTCAGTTCACACAGCATCATATGCCAAACAAATATATACCATGACTGTGAAGAAATAACTTTCACTTGATAAATACCAAATCGATCCTTTAATAGCCGATTTAAATGTCTCACATTGCCTTATATTACCTGTGGATGTACTCTTTTAAAAAACCTGGCAAAGTTTGAAAATAAATTATTATTTTTGTTTTCATTGCTGCTAGATAGTATCCTTTCCACAGATAATACAGACGTGATTGCCCAGGATGTAGACCTTTGCTGATAAATTCATATTGCATAATCCTTTAGTTTCCCCAGTGTAGTTTGTTCTACGTAAATCCCACTACCCTGAACAGAATTAAGTGGGTACAGTCCCGGATACATAGTTAGGTGGAATGATCAAAATACAAAAGTAATTCTCCTTGATTGCTTCAGAGAATGTCATTGGTTGAAATGGTGCCAATCATCTTGTCAGCTTATTTAAAGTATTTTAAGGTGCACAGTATGATCTCTGACTAAGCTCTTTAAGTCCTGAACTTCACATTAACTGGTCAATCACTCCTAGTGCAATTTAAAGGTAAAAAAATGTTTTGCTGTTATATTCTTCTTAGTGTTTCACCCACTCTAGCTTGAATTGAGTGAGAGAAGACAAAAACAGCCTCCAGGCATTCATCATTGCTGTGCTGTTAAATTTATGTAACGTGTAAGTGTTTGTAGTGCAGAATAAATTTACAAATAAGAGACGACTGCAAATAAAAGTTTAAACTACAGAAAAAGTACTTATTATTTCCACACAAGCTAACTTACCAGTCACTATAGTAACAATAAAGAAAAATATATGTATAATTCATTGAAAATAAATTAATGCCATATACTTTACAAAAACAAGTGAGGAAATATATGCATAGTGTAACATTTAGTTGCATTCGAGGGCTGAGGCAGGCTTGTAGCCCTCAATGGACTAAGTTTGTTAGATCGGTTCAAGAACTTTCTCAATCCATTTCAGGGTTGTGGGGGCCAGAAGCTATCTCTGTGGGACTGGGCAAAGGGCTGAAAAGCACTCTTACTCACACACACCATAGTCACATTGTGACAATTTGCAAGTACAATTTAACATAGTCTAAAAAGTAAATCCTTTTTTTAATTCCTTCTGTGCTTGAACATGTCTGCCCATAGTAATTTTCATGAAATGGGACTTGCAAAGCTGTTCAGTTATGACAAATGTTAGGGAATAACATAAGTGAAAGGCAAACTTTATTACAGCCATTGACCTTTATGACTGTTATGACTCTCTGATGGTAAAGTATAGGGTGATCTGATTTTCAAAGTCCCAAACTGGGACAGTTGTGTAATATGTATGTCCACATTTCAAGCCCATCCTGGTTTGTTTAATGGCTTATTTATCTCATTGCCACCCGAGAGAGATAAGGCCTTGGGGTGCAAAAACATTATTATTGCTTACATTCTCAGTTACTTGCATGCATCCTTTACAAGTGATTGTGCTTTTCACTGTATCTCTGTTTACATTGAGTTAATACACTTTATTTGAAGCATAAAAGCAGCAGTGATGTACTGCTAAGAAGTTCCAGGCAATAACAATGGAAACAAAAGTGACAATAATTGAGAGAGTAGATGTCGATGTCACATGTTTGTATAACATTAACCAGTCAACCATCGACACAATTCTAAAAAACAAGGACAAGATCATGGAAGATAGACCATGGAACATATTTTTGCTACGAATACCAGCTTGCTAGCCGAGCAAGTCTACCAAGCTCAGCTGACGGAAAACATAAAAAAAGAAAGAAGTTGGTTGTTTGTTCTTAAAATGGACTTGAAATCTATACAAAAATACTGTACATAAATAATATGTGGGTCACAGACTTTCACAAGAGAGAAGAAAGTGAGTTAAAATTTGTTAAAATACTGTAGATCACTGTTGTCATCTCAAAGTTATCCAAACAGGAGCTGTCTCTTCAGCACTCTCAAAAAGTACAGCATGCATAAAGTGACATTGTCGTCATCCTGCAGTCACTCCCATCTCAGATTAAAAGAGTAGAGAGACATCATGCACAAATGAGAAAACAGAAGTGAACACACGGCCAAGTCAGTGGCTGGTTTTAAATTTTCCCCGCAACAACCAGTGGGCAACAGACATGTTACATGGCGAGCCTCTTAACTTGCAGTTTCACTGACCGTGGACAAGCAATCCCTGCCTACATTAACAGAGTTTCAGAGCACAGTGCAGTGCATCACTTATCTCTCATTTTGTTGGAGATCTCGCAGATGACTAAGGAAAGAGAACACAACTAGCGACTGGCCAAATACAAGTCCCTTTATAATCATGAAATGGTAAAGTGAACACTACTGTACAGTGGTATTGCTTCCTTATAATTCTAGAGTCCTGGGTTCAAATCCCAAAATGTTTTCGATAAGATTTGAGGAGAGAGAGGTGTGCTATGTCTGCATGCGTAGGCTCCTCTGCTAGTGGTAACTGAGTCTACTGTACCGAGATCAGCTGATGGAAATAAAAAAAACTTTCAGTTGTTTGCTGTTAAAATGCACTCAAAATCAATAACAAACAATACAAATATTACCTTTTAAAAGCACTTTCTTCTATACAAATAGTTGTACATGTACATGTATTTATTCTATAGGAGTTGAAGGTTAGGCATTGCATTTTGTTCATTGGGTGCCCAGGCTAACTATGCTGGACTTGAGAACACACTCTCGGAAGTTGTTCATATGTATGTGACTTACTGTATTATATTTTAGTGTGCTCGGGAGGAGGATTATGAAGTTGTTTTCCCCTTGGAACTTCATAAATATATTCAATTTTTTTTGTGAGGATTCTTATGTCAATAGAGCATTGTTTTATTAAATGAGCAGCCTGTTAAAACTGGTACATTTGATAATCTTCAGTTATTTATCGAAATGTTTAGCCTTAAATTGGGAGTTTTGCTGTCCCAGGGATGTCTGGTGACAATAGTAAAAATCATTTACCTTACCTGTTATACTTGAAGCATCCAGAGGAGTGAAAGGACGCTACACTGCTTCTCTTCTGTTTGCGGTGAAGCTGCTGGGAAGACTTCATAAAGCAGAAACAACTTGCTGATGAAGTAGTTTCCCCACAAGCGCTCATCTCAACTTGGTAATGGAAGATTCCAATACTGTCCGGCTGAAGCTTGCACAGCCGACTGTTGTGGAAGGCCTGGTCTGCAACCTGCAGCTGGACCCTTCTCAGAGGATTGCCATCCCACGTGTACGCACACAAGCAGCCGGTGAAAGCAACTTTTTGTACCTGCAGTCTGCAGCTATCAGAGATAAAAAAGAGGAAAATGTACAAGTTGGTGTAACTGCTGTCAAGGTAAAATTGAAACAGTAAATTAATTTGTACTTTAAGTCGCACAGAACGTTTCTCTGTTTTAAGATTGACAAGCTTGCATATTCACCAATGCTTTTCAGTGGGAAATTTTGTACTTATCGTTTTCCTCATCCCTACCTATGAATTTTTTCTAATATTCTGAAAAGTCAAGCAAAATGACACCTTTTATTGGCTAACTAAAAAGACTACAATATGCAAGCTTTCGAGGCAACTTATGCCCCTTCTTCAGGCAAGATGTAATACAGAAACTGGAGTTCCCTGTGATTATATACACACTAGGATAAGAAACAACTTTAATAATAACAATAATTTACTTTTCTCTACATTCATAATGGCTAACATGGTTCAACACCCTAGTACTTCTAATATTCTGATATTTTTCTTAAGTTGCCTGGCCTTGGTTAGCACTTCCATAAACTTTCATGCTAATATTTATTTTTTCCTGCCACCCGCTTAATTGAAAATTTGAAAAGTGATGGATGGAGAGTCTACTTTCAACTTGTATTTTGTTAAGAATACATTACAGTTTTCTTTGTTTTATTTCTGAGCTTTCAGGTCTTACCTTGAATTTACAACTTTGTTTCTTGGTTTGCCTTTTTCTTTAACATTTGTTCTCAGACCATTCTTTTGCCAGTTCCCTTAAGTAAACCTTTGCTAGTTTTTGCTACACTCAAAAAATATTTTTTTTTCCAATTGGACGAATTCAACTGTCCAATTTGAACTCAACTTGTTATATTTATTATTTATTATAATCCTTATTTTTGTGAAGAAGATTTTACGAGAATATTTTTTTACAAGAAACCATGAAAAGTCCTTGTCAGAATATTAATGGGGTTCTCTAGAGTACTGTGTGGCCCAAACTACTAGTCCTTGTTTGTCTGTTCTTGCATTCTACCCCTTTACATTTTCCTTCATGGCCTTTACCCTGAGGAGTGTCAGACTGGTGCTACCTCTATAACCAACCTCACCTTGCCAACTGGACAGTGTTTTACAGTTGTGCATTGATTATTAATTGATTTAATTTGTACCTCTGTAATATATGTTGTGTATGTTAATAGCTCTACACTGTGTTTCTCATTTATACCATTACAATTTTTAATTTAAAACAAGAGACATAATGTTTATACTTAATTCTGAAAATCAACTAAAGCTTTATTTTGAGTACTATGAGTCATTATAATTTTGCATAGTATGTTTGTGTTGTGGCCTTCACTCCAAAGCACCTAATAGGTACGGAGGTACAATGTTACAGTAACCCTGTGATTCCAAGTCAAATGCCTTAGCAACTTAATTAGACTGCTGAGTTTCATTCTGGATTGAAATCAGGAAGGGTCATTGGAATCTTCAAGTCAATATGGTGACACAAAACTTCTTGATGAGATATTCAAATCTGTCATGTATAATGGATTAAGTTGTCTCCTTTCAATTGTAAAATGTCTTATTTTTTGGATGGAAAATTTTAGTGGATTAACTCAACAGACATATTTCAAGGTGGTGGTATACATGTGACATGCTTTGGATATGGCCCTTTAGGTATGGCACTGTAACGAGCAGCAAACCAAACCAAATACTCCTCAAAGAGGCAGCTCTTCATGTCACAACCTCCCAAACTCCCAACTCTTTTAGGGTGGATGTCAGCAGGAGGGTTTTAGAGCAGAAAGCAACTGCAAACGGTGACAAAACCCACCATTAAGTTTTAGTTTGACTCTCTTTGCTATAAGGAAAGTTAGCTTTGTTGGTTTGACCGAGATTCCCATGCTCTTGCGGGAGCAGTGAAGAGCAAACAACAACAAAAATGGCATCGACATCTGGTGAGAGATCGAAGCAAATGCACAAAGCAAACTACTCCGTGGGTGACGTTTTGTATATTATCGCTGAATTGGACTCTGACCTGTCGGACTTCAATTCTGATGCAAGTGATCTGGAGATTGAGATTGAAAACGAAAGTGAGGTACCGGCATCAGCTGATTGATCTCCAGCTAATCCTGGTGCTGAACATAGTTCTGAAGATGAAGACCACCACTTATAATGACACGAGTTATAAGCCATATTGCGTTGCACTGTGACTGTGACTGCTGCTGCCGCCGTCACATAAAGACAGCCTGGCAGCCAGCCTGCCACGCATTCCTGCCAGCCATCATGCCACCCATGAGCGTCTCGAGCCACAAGAGACTGTGAACTGGTGGCCACAGCACCCAGCAATTGATTTTTTAGGTTGATTTATGCATGAGACCCTTGCTTTGGGTGTGTTTTGGAAAAAATAATCAGCACTCAAAGAGTTAATAAACAAAGCAATCCTCTGAAAGCGTTTTAATAAATGACACATTCAAGTGCATTCCAGGCTCATCTAAAAGTATTAGGAGTGCTTTGCCTTATTTCAGGGTGTTTTTTCGTGTTTATTTGAATTATTACTACTCATAAACAGGTCAGGTCATTTTAGGGAACATGCACTGGTACAACTCATTGCCGCACCCACCACACAACACAACAGCTCAGGATCCCGGTTGTTAACCCCCAGACAGATCACCCTCCGGAAAAGACCATCTATCTGCCGCAGCCAGGTGTTACGTTGGTGTCTCCTTGGCCTGGTATCAGCCAATGATGATGTACTTCTACTGCACTGCTCCTCCTGTTGAGGTGCTCCTGCTGATACATAGCAGGAAGGAAATTCAGCTTGGTGGAAGGAACTGTGTGGGTAATTACCAATGATTTAATTTATTAATTTTATATTTATTTTAGCCTTGACATTCACCTATATTCAGCCCATATTCACCTTAGCCTTATTAACTCTGCAGGTCAGAGTAAATGGCAATCTCTCCAACACAAGCATTGGTTAAGACCCCCTCAAGCTCCTGGGTGATCTATGTCCTTAACACAGAGTTGTTCGTACTTTTAACAATGCAGCATGTGGACATCCGGTCATTTAATGCAGTGTGGTATTTCACTCTTGCTTTCAGCCCATGGAGACTCGTTTATATCATCTGTGGGGTGGGGGGGACTTTTTGGTCATTTTGCTGCATGGAGGCTTGAACAGCATTAGGGTAGCTGAATAATTAGTGAAAAGGCCCAAAATGCCCTGATGGTATATTAGTCACTCTAGATATAAAGACAAAGTACAAAAATGTAAAGGCAACAAGGTGTTTATTAAAGTATAATAATACCAGTAGAAGAAAGTATAATAGAAAATATTAATAGATAGCAAAGTCTGAATATATTTAGTTTTAAAAAGTTTACTGAAAATCAGGAATGCCAAAAATGGAGGTTATCCTGGATAGCTCTTTGATTCAACAATTGGCATGATATGTAAGTTATGTCCTCCAGTTTCCAGATGAAATGGTCTCTCTCTCTTTCTGACGTTTCTCAGTTTCTGACGTCAGTTCTCCTTGTTGCCACTCTCTGGTCCCTCAGACAGGCCGTTATTTATGTTACAAATTCACATGTGGTTCTGGACCCTGTGAAATTATACACATATGATTGTCTAGCTATCCTGTTGATGGATGGCTCTGCCCAAAAGCTTTAATCCTTAAACTTATCTGTGCAATAAATAGTTGTCTCAGTTTTCTTTTATTATTAACTTGTAAATTGACCGTTTTAAACTAAAAGCATCATAAGTTACTTGGATAACAAGACACATGCATTAAAGTTATAAACTTATGGTACAAGAAGAGAGAATGTACAATTATTGATCAAAAAGAAAGAAAGAATGTGAATGTACTTAGATAAAATGCCTTCAATGATTCTGTAAATTGATTTTAGTAAACTAGTTGGGTAAATTGCTTTTAAGGATCCTATTAATTCATTTCTTAATTAGTTCAATTGAGCAATGTTAAAAAAAAACTTACAACAGAGGCAGTCTGCAATTTCAAAAAATTACAATTTTATCATCCAGGATAGGTTGTGTTATGATCAATATTTTTATTAATTTATTATGTGTTTCTCTGAACAGATTTAGTTAAAGTGTGTGCCTGTTTAAGGGTTCAAAGAATTTTAAAAAACATTGACATGTTTCTCTCTACGATATGTTTTAAAAATGTTAAAATATTTTACTATTATGTCATAATGGCATCTTTGGTTTGTAAAGGGAGCCACCATTTCAGAGCATCTGCTTCGAGAGTTACCATGATATAATTACCCACATCACAAGAGCAACTGTAAAATGTTTGATGCGCATTTCTGGATCTTCCAAGATTGCAGATAAATCCCAGTGTTAGTGTGCTAATATTTTTGAAAAATCTTTTCTGGATAAGAACTTTGGTTTTGTTATTAGGTAGTTATAGATGGACTATGAATAATTATGTGCTGTATGTTTCTTATATAAACTGCTCAAAAAATTAAAGGAAAACTTTGAAAACACATCAGATCTCAATGGCAAAAGCAAACCTGCTGGATATCTATACTGATCTGTACTTAGGAGTTAAAAAGAATGCCACATCATTTGATGGAAATGAAAATTATCAACCTACTGAGGACTGAAATCAAAGACATCCCGAATATCAAAGTGAAAAAATGATATGTTAGGCTAGTCCTTTTGCTGAAATTTTATTGCAGCAACTCAAAATCGTACTCAGTTGTTTGTGTGGTCCCAATGTGCTTGTATGCATTCCTGACAACTTCAGGGCATGCTCCTAATGAAATGACAGATAGTGTCCTGGGGGATCTTCTCCCAGATCTGGACTAGGGCATCACTGAGCTCCTGGACAGTCTGAGGTGCAACCTGGCAGTGTCGGATGGACCGAAAAATAATGTCCCAGGGGTGTTCTATTGGATTTAGGTGAGGCGAGTGTCGGGGCCAGGCAATGGTATCAATTCCTTCATCCTTCAGGAACTGCCTACATACTCTTGCCACATGAGGCTGGGCATTGTCGTTCACCAGGAGGAACCCAGGGCTCCAGGACCCTCTGCACCTGCATAGGGTCTGACAGTGGGTCCAAGGATTTCATTCCGATACCTAATGGCAGTCAAGGTGCCATGTCTAGCCTGTATAGGTCTGTGCGGCCCTCCATGGATATGCCTCCCAAGACCATCACTGACCCACCACCAAACCAGTCATGCAGGACAATGTTACAGGCAGCATAACGTTTTCCATGGCTTCTCCAGACCCTATCACATCTGTCACATGTGCTCAGGGTGAACATGCTCTCATCTATGAAAAGCACAGGGCGCCAGTGGTGGACCTGCAAATTCTAGTATTCTATGGCAAATGCCAGTTGAGCTCCACGGTGACACTAGAGGACGTTGGGCCCTCAGGGCACCCTCCTGAAGTCTGATTCTGATTGTTTGGTCCGAGACATTCACACCAGTGGCCTGCTGGAGGTCATTTTGTAGGGCTATGGCAGTGCTCATCCGCATACTGGTCCTGCTGATGGGTTAAGGGCCTTCCACGGCCCTGTGCAGCTCTCCTAGAGTAACTGCCTTTCTCCTGGAATCTCCTGCATGCCCTTGAGACTGTGCTGGGAGACACAGCAAACCTTCTGGCAATGGCATGTATTGATGTGCCATCCTGGAGATGTTGGTCTACCACTGCAACCTCTGTAGGGTCCAAGTATCGCCTCATGCTACCAGTAGTGACACTGACCGTAGCCAAATGCAAAACTAGTGAAAAAACAGTCAGAAAAGATGAGGAGGGAGAAATGTCAGTGGCCTCCACCTGTTAAACCATTCCTGTTTTGGGGGTTGTTTCATTGTTGCCCCTATCTATCTATCTATCTATCTAGTGCACCTGTTGTTAATTTCATTAACACCAAAGCAGCTAAAACTGATTAACAACCCCCTCTGGTACTTAACTGACCAGATCAATATCCCAGAAGTTTCATTGACTTGATGCTATACTCTGATTAAAAAATGTACCTCTAATTTTTTTGAGCAGTATATTATTAATGTATCGATTAGACACACAATGCAATAGTGATGAAAGCATGTAATAGAAAAACATAGGACTGTTAATGGTACATTGTCTAGAAACTCCTGTGTTATAAAGATGTGCTGTACTGTTTGGCTTGTCAAGTGACTGTCAAGAATCCATTTAAAAGGTCAGCATGGTCTCACGAGATTGTTGTTATGGGTAAAACATTGACTAATGGATAAATTGAAAAGAATGGTAAGACCTGGACGGGAATAGACAGGGGGCTAAAATGAGAGAATGATAGCTCCTACTCTTTGACACCCTTTTGACCCTAAAATGCCACAGGGAAGAGTGAAAAAGACATAAATACTATGGCAACTCAACAGTCTGAGTTCTCTACCAGCTATTGCAGCTAGATACCCTGCCAGAAGGACTGAGCAGCACACTGTGTAACACAAACAGACCTTCTTCCTAAGCACTAAGCACATTGGTTGCCATTTCAAATCTAGACGACAGATCAGTTTGAATTTTGGAACTGAACTTGACTTGCCCCTTATCTTGTCCTTTCTTCTGATCATTTTCAGTCAGAACTGTTACTGTCTTACTACTTACAGGTAGAATGTCACAAGCCCGAAAAACCTTGTTACACCACACATAAACATTTCATTTTGGCCAGAGAGCTCTTTTCCTGGATCATCTTTCAATAAACATTTCCTTTGAATCTTGTGTAGTAAACAACACCATGCTGACTTTGAGAACACAGATACACAAAGTGATACACCTCTAACTTTTGCGTATTTATTTTATTAACACAACATTTTTTATGCTTGCTGTTGCTCTGGATGTGGAGCATCTATACAAAAGTGCCCCCTGGTTAGCTTGAGCAACTTCAAATTCTTGAATTCTTGAGTCCACATCTCTCTATCTCTCTCTCTCTCTCTTTTACTATTTGTCTGTCCTTTTCTTATGGGTCTTGATTTTTGTGACTTATCTTGAAATTGCTTCTAGGACACACTATTTGCATTGGATTGCATAAGCAACAGATTTCAGTTTCTATTTTAAGTATTTGCACACATTATTGTTTATTTAAGCTTTTAAATATTTCAAGTTAATTTCTTTTAGGAAAAATGAGTTCCTAGTTGAATTTGTCATAAACTACATCCTGACATCAGCAGTGTTAGAATTCTTCAGTTGCTTGAGTGCTACTGCAAGGTAGTCCTATACATATACAAATGTAAGCCACACCAAAGCCAATGTGTGTTGCACAACACAGAGTCACCTCGATTACTGCCAATTCAAATTCTGTGTTTCCTTTTACCCACTGTTTGCTAAATTTTGTTCACAGATGGAATTTTCTTTTGACAGCTGATAAATGTGCTGCAAAAATATGTTATGGCATTTCTTTTTAATGCTGAATTGATTCTTTTGAATTCATTTGTTGACCTCTCCGTTCTCACTGCTGCTCTCTGTGGAGTGCTGTATGTCACATGGCATACATTTAATCGGGTTTCTGTTGTGGCCTTTTAACAGCAATGTCACTCTGAAGAATCTCATCAGTTCCTTTGCCTTCCTTTTAATTGATGTTTTTGGGAATTCCACAGGCACATCAGCCATTTTTTCTGATTTGACAGTTCACATGTGCTTCATCATGTCTTTTGATTTTCTTACATTCTTTCAAAAGGCTTTGCAGGATCTGTTATTCTTAGGTTTATTCTTTTATTTCTCTGTGATTACCAATTACCTCAATGATTAATATTTTCTTACCTCTGTAAGTCCAAGGTTATCCCATTATTTCCTTCGTTATTCAGCATGGGTCCATCGTCCATACACTATAATTCTACAATTTCCTAGTCACAACTCTAAAACTGCATAGGCATTTGGGAAAGTTTTATTCTTAACATTCTCAAACTAGCTTAATCCAGAGTTACAAAGAGCCAATGCCAAATGCATCATTGGCAAAGTAGGAAGCAGCCCTTGATGAGCCCCCAGTCCACTGCTAAGCCCACTTACACTAGGGATAGAGTAGAGGTGCCAATTATCTTAAACATACGTATGTTTCAGGATTACAGACACTGAGAGAGAACACATTTGGTTGATGGGCCATGAGGCAGCAGCATTAATCATTGTGATACTACCCCTCCCGCTTCTGTTTTAGTTCTGTAATGCAATCCTGGGCTGTGTAATTTGGGGAGGTCTCCCTTCATGACCTTGTCCCTTATATTTTTTTTTTTATATATTTTATCATGCTGGGATTTTATTTTTCTGCCTGTCGCAGCATTACACTGATATATTTGGTTCTTCAATTATAATGTCTGTGATTTCATCGTCACAAATGTTCTTTACTTATAACTACATGGTAACATAGCTACACCTTTATAATTATAGAGCTGCCTTGGCATCTCTTATTCTCAGCTTTCATGATTAAACTGGTGTCCCCTCTTCTTACTGTCTAATGCTATCACCATATTGCAGTCTGTTATACCTAGCAGTCCAATGTATCTGTTTTCCATATTCTCATCTGTCTTTTTCCTATCTATCTGCTGCTGTTAGAATTTAAAGCAATAGTTGTATGGTGGAGTCTCCAGTTCTCAGCTGTCTAATGTGAGGATCATACAAATACTGTGCCTTAAAAAAGTATTCAATATTTAGTTTGACTGGGAATTTTTATTTGTAAATCAAACACTCTTTCACAGTGCTGCCAAAGAAGAAAAATCATAAACTATTAAAAAAAGAGATTCCAAAAACTGAAATGTTTAGAATTTGTAAGTATTCTGTAGTTGGTTGAACCACCTCTAACAACTTCAAGAGCAAGTAGTCTTTTGGGTACATCACTTTTTAATCTTGTACAATGTGATGGAGCAAGATTTTCCCATGGCCACTTTGCAAAATTGCTCAATCTGTTGGGTACAGAACTGATTAGGTCTTGCAACAGAAATTCAATGGGGTTACGGTGAGGCCTCTGACTGAGCTATTCAAGGGCACCAGTTTTCATAATTTTTTAGCCACTCCATTGTTGCTGTGATGATGAATTTTGGCTTGGTGTCCTGTTGAAAGACAAACTTTCTTCCCAGTTTAATCTTTCTGGCAGAGGGAAGTAGATTTTTCTCCAGGCTGGAAAGCATCCTCACAACATAGTTCTGCCACCACCACATTTTACATTGTGGTTGATGTTACTTAACTAATTTTTAGATTTACACACACACACACTGATTAGTGTTGAAACCATAAAGTTCCAGTTTTGTCACATCAATAGCATGGGACTTCCTGGCAAATTGTTACTGTGTATGTCAGGCATGGCTGAAGCAATGGTTGATGATTTCATCGATCACCAATTGGTTGAAAACATCATTGATGTAAATTAACACCATCGATTAGCTGCAACATTTGAAGAAGTTTCCTCAAAGAAGTAAACTGTAGCCATTAATTTTTTTTTATTTTTGATTTTTACGCACCTTACAAGAAAGCTGTCAAACACTCACATTCACAGCAGGAGGTGTGTGAGATTCCTGTGCTTAGCATTTTTAGTGGGAGTGTGCTGTAGTTGAAGGAAAGCATCCTGATCAGT
This sequence comes from Polypterus bichir lapradei, assembly GCA_026402145.1. Taxonomy (NCBI): domain Eukaryota; kingdom Metazoa; phylum Chordata; class Cladistia; order Polypteriformes; family Polypteridae; genus Polypterus; species Polypterus bichir. The sequence continues at coordinate 69,015,597 of JANRMT010062837.1, forward strand.
GTATCACACACAAAATTTGAATTGAAAGAGCCAAGGTGGTGCCCACAGACTCCCGAGTGCTTCAGTTCTTGAAGCTTCAAAGGGGGACCCCTTCAATATCATATACAGTACTAATATACATGTGCTCCAACCCCCATTGTATAAACTGTAATAAGGAGGGGGAACAAGACACTGACTAAACAGCGGTCCCAATTATTATAGGCAAAAAAGTGTAGTGCCTCGGCTGTAAAACTGCACATGTATAAGCGGAAGTTAAGTGCCTTAACAGTTAATTTTGGCACCGGTCAGTACGAAGGTCAGCAGCCAGCGGACTTCAGCCTATGCAAATTAAAACTGCTAAAAGAATTAAAATTGCTAAAAGAAACTGAGGAGTTGGTCTCGTCCGATGCGAGAGATGGACGTCTGAAGTGGAGCTCCACTAGCAGCGGTGTTATTTTTCATATTATTTGCTTATTATCCTGAGATATCCTGTATTTATTCAACCCGAGAGGGACTGCTACAGTATATGTAAGCACATATAAACATGGCCAACAAGAAGCGGGGTCCGAAAGAATCGAAAACTAAAGCTACACCCAAGCTAAGATCAGCAAGCCCTAGTTAAAGATACGGCCTTTCAGAGACAGACCTGGATCAGATGGGCGAAAGTAAAGACTCCTCGGGACCACGGTCCGCTACATCGTCGCCGGCTGAGTGCGAAAAGGGGAGCGAGGGTACGATCGTGAGTGCAGATCTCGATGGCTTGCCAATCGGAGAAGATCACCTGAAACTGGAAAAGGCCTTGAAGTCCGTGGCTTCAATTACTCCACGCGACCCGGGAGCAGCAGGGACACCGGCTACAGTAGAGTCTGCTGCTTCATCTACGGTACAGGAAGGCACAATTGAAATGTCTAAACTGCAGGTGATGCTCGCTGAGCTCATGCAAGATATAAAGAAAAGTGAGAAGGCTAATGAGAAAGCAAGGGTAAAGGCAAATGAAAAAATAAGACAGGAGGTGAGACAGGAGTTGAAACAGGCAAATGAATGGCTGCGACAGGAATTCCAACAGGCAAACGAAACGCAGCGGCTGGAATTGCAACAGGCAAATTAAAGGCTGCGACAAGAGTTGCAACTTGAGCTGCGGCAGGTGCTGGGTAAAATTGAAGAGCACATTCAGGAAAACTCGGTTAAACTGGGCACGCTTACTGATCAATTGGAAGATCTCAAGGAGACATTCATGGCTCGGATTGAAATAGCCGAAAATTTAGCTGCCAGTGCCGAGGAAAAAGCAGTAAATGTCAGCTCCGAATGCAAAAAACTCAGAGACAGACTGGCTGCTTTCGAAGATGGAAGCAGAAGGCATAATGTCAGAATTGAAGGTCTGCTTGAGAATCGAGAAAGTTCAAACCCTGTGAAATTCGCAGCTGAACTTTTTTCTAAAATAATCGGGGACGACTTTAAAGCAGAATCTGAGATAGCAGTGGCTTACCACGTACGCGGATCAAACACCATTAGACCCAGACCCAGATCTTTTATAATTCGTTTTGAAAGATTATCATTTAAGCTAGAGGTGATGGCACTCCTCAGAAACAAAAAAGATATTATATATGAAAATAACCACATTCGTATTTTCCTGACTTCTTTCCAGCAAACAGCTACTAAACGCGCAGCCTTCTACAACATTAAACAGCGATTACGGCAAGTCAGCATCAAATACAGCCTCTTGTATCCGGCAAAACTGAAAGTGGAATGGCGGGGTCAATTCTATCTCTTCGCTAGCAAGGAAGAAGCAGAAAAGGAATTAAGAAAGCTGATCCCGGGACTATTCTGATACATAGTAGTGAGTCATGGTGGTTAATGATATAGCAAGGATTAATAATCTACTGTCTGATCTATTTGTTTAAAATACGGGTTTTTATCATCATATATTCTCATTATTACTTAGTATTACTAGGGCGCTATCTGTTTATGTTTTATTGTGCTTAATTGCTTTTTCTTTTTTCTCTTTTTTTTTCTTCTCTTTTTTTATGAGCTAATTATTTCATCTCTACCCTAAACGAGACTGTTCAATATCATACCCTTGGTTTATTGTTATTGCTATTACTGCATTAAGACTTATGCTTATTCTGGACACATTTTTAACACCATCCCCTGGGTTTATTATCTGGGTGTATCATCTTAATGCACTAAAATTGCTGAAGACTATATATATATTTTAAGTGCAAAATTCTTTTTTTTTACAGACTATATTGGTAATAGATATCTCTATCTTTTAACCCTAAAACACCGCTGCATGGGGGCTTGTTTTGCTTTGGACGTGCTCTATCTCTGGGTATGTCAGAGGACTGGGACTGTGTGAAGTGGGCTTTAGCCTCACTTGGGGAGGCAAAAAGGGAGGGTGGGGGGTTAAGGGGGGAGAGAGAAAGAGAGCAGGCTTGATCTATACCTAATCTATCCTCTTAATCTTTATAATTATAACTACCAACGTAATAATAAGCTGCATGGCAACAACTCTAGGGGAAATAGGAAATTAAGACCGAAGCTGTCTCACTTCCAGTTAAGACTAAAAAATGACATCAAAAACTCAGAATCAGTGCCTCCATGATGGGACAGTTAACTTCGTAAGCTGGAATGTTAAAGGCCTGAATCACGAATTAAAGAGAAAGAAAGTACTCTCTCACCTAACAGGTCTAAATGCTAAAATAGTATTTTTACAGGAGACCCACTTACTAAGCAAGGATCAGTTCCGGCTGCAAAAAGACTGGACTGGCCAAATGTTTCATTCTAGTTTTACGAAAAAAACTAGAGGTGTGGGAATTCTCATACATAGAACAGTACCATTTGTAGCATCAGATGTAGTATTGGATCCTGAAGGGAGATATGTAATCGTCATGGGAGACTTATCTAACTGTAAAATGATCTTGATAAATATTTATGCACCTGATGTTGATGATAAGTAATTTATACAAAATTTATTTGCATCCATTCCTAATCTGAACACTCATAAAGTTATAATGGCTGGGGACTTTAATTGTGTTCTAAATCCACTTTTAGATAGGACTTCTACCACAGGGGGAACGGCATCTAACACCGCAAAGATAATTACAAAGTTTATAACTGATCACAACTTATCAGACCCCTGGAGATTTTTAAACCCAAATTCAAGAACATATTCTTTCTACTCACCAGTACATCATTGCTACTCAAGGATTGATTACTTCTTTATAGACAATAACTTCTTGCCTATGATTAAATCTTGCAAATACGATGCTATTGTTATTTCTGACCATGCACCTATGATCTTGGAGCTAAAATTACTAAGCCCCATACACTCACCCCGCAGATGGCGCCTCAACCCACTTCTATTAGCTGACAAGGATTGTACGGAATTTATATCCAAACAAATCTAATTCTTTCTAGAGACAAATACATCTCCCGAGATCTCTGCAGGAATACTCTGGGAAACTCTCAAGGCCTTCTTAAGAGTACAGATTATCTCATATCTTTCCCACAGAAATAAATCCGAAGCCAAGAAAGTAGCAGAGATAAAAAGCGAAATTACTAAAATAGATGAAAAACACGCCAGACTACCAAGCGAGACTCTACATAGGAGAAGGCAGGCTCTACATTCAGAATTAAACCTCTTGACAACTAAAGAAACTGAACAACTAATCTATAAATCCAGACATCATTACTATGAACATGGAGAGAAAGCTAATAAGCTTTTAGCTCAACAAATTCACAAGCAAGAAGTGCGCAACGCAATCTCGATAATCACCAATGCGAATGGAGATAAAATCGTCGAACACAAAAATATAATGCACACTTTCAGAGACTACTATAAATCCCTATATACTACTGAGTTTAAAGAAGACAATACACAATCTAATGCATTTCTGGATACATTACAGATACCACAAATAGACACTTTTAGTGCGGAGGAACTTGATAAACCTCTGGCGTTATCAGAATTACTAGAAGCTATAAAGTCACTCCAAGGCGGGAAAGCAGCAGGCCCTGATGGCTACCCTGCAGAATTTTATAAGAAATTCTCCGCTCAGCTAGCTCCCCTCCTATTAGCAACATTTACAGAAGCCAGAGATAACCAATCTCTTCCTATAACCTTTCGCCAAGCACTAATCACCGTTTTTCCAAAACAAAATAAGGACTTATTACAATGTGCATCATACAGACCAATTTCACTTCTGAATAACGACGTTAAAATACTCTCTAAAATCATAGCTAGAAGGTTGGAGAAAGTGCTCCCCTCGGTAATATCACAAGACCAAACTGGATTTATTAGGGGCCAACACTTATCTTCAAATCTTCGACGCCTGTTTAATGTAATATACTCACCAACTAAATCAAACACCCCAGAAATAATATTATCATTGGATGCAGAAAAAGCATTCGAGATGATTGAATGGAAATACCTTTTTACTACATTGGAGAAGTTTGGGTTTGGCCCGAACATTTGTGCATGGATTAAATTACTGTATACTAACCCAGAAGCATCAGTTTGCATCAACAACATTTGCTCAGACTACTTTAAACTAGAACGTGGTACTAGACAAGGATGCCCCTTGTCACCGCTGCTGTTTGCGATTGCCATTGAACCACTAGCAATACATTGTCGAAATACTGATCAGATAAAGGGGATTAGCAGAGAAGTACTGGAACAGAAAATTTCATTATATGCAGATGATATGGTACTCTATATATCGGACCCAGAAAATTCTGTGCCTGCAGTCTTAGCAGCACTCACAGAATTTCAAAAGATCTCTGGTCTCAGAATTAATCTGAATAAAAGTGTACTCTTTCCAGTGAATTCTCAAGCATATAATATTAGATTAGATACCCTACCTTTTATCATTGCAGAACAGTTTAAATACCTAGGGGTAAACATCACAAGTAAACATAAAGCTCTATATCAACAAAATTTCGCCTTCTGCATGGAAAAAATTAAACAAGACTTGCATAGATGGTCAACCCTTCATCTCACACTAGCTGGAAGAATTAACACTGTTAAGATGAATATTCTTTCTAAGCTCCTTTTTTATTTCAAAACATTCCAATATACATTAATAAATCATTCTTTACGCAATTACATTCAACAATAACCTCATTTATTTGGAATTCAAAACATCCACGCATCAAAAGAGCGACCCTACAAAGACAAAAGGCAGAAGGCGGCATGGCTCTACCTAACTTCCAGTTTTATTACTGGGCAGCAAATATACAGGTGATAAGAACCTGGACACAAATAGAAGAACATACACAGGCTTGGTCTGCAATAGAAGTAAAATCCTGCAGTACTTCTTTGTATTCCTTGCTCTGTGCTCCAATAAACACACGTTATCGGCAATATACAAATAACCCAATTGTGCTCCACTCACTTAGAATCTGGAACCAATGTAGAAAGCATTTTAAGACGGAGAAGCTTCTATCTGTGGCACCTCTGCAAGAGAACCACCTCTTTCAACCTTCACAAACATATGCAGTTTTTAATATCTGGAAAAAATTTGGAATTAACTTGCTTAGAGATCTTTATATAGACAACATCTTTGCATCCTATGAACAATTACATTCCAAATTTAACATTCCAGCTACACATTTCTTTCACTATCTTCAAATCAGGAACTTTGTTAAACAGAACCTTCAGATTTTCCTCATCTTGCACCCTCATCCATGCTGGAAAAAATATTGCTCAATCTCAAGGACTTAGACTCCATCTCTACAATATATAAAATCATTTTACAATCCCTCCCTTTCAAAGACACAAGAGGACACTGGGAAAAAGATCTCTCAATTAATATATCAGAAAAGGAGTGGAAAGTAGCAATGCAGAGAATTTACTCGAGCTCCATATGCACAAAGCATACAATTATACAACTCAAAATTATATATCGAGCACATCTGTCTCGACTAAAACTCTCTAAAATGTTTCCAGGGCATGATCGAACCTGTGAACGTTGCAACCAAGTCCCAGCCTCACTGGGTCACATGTTCTGGGCCTGCACCAAATTAACATTATTCTGAACAAAAATTTTTAATACCTTTCAGACAGCCTTGGACTCACAATCCCTCCTAACCCATTAACAGCTGTGTTTGGGGTTCTTCCAGAGGGGCTTAAAGTGGAGAAAGACAAACAAATTGTGATTGCATTCACTACACTTTTGGCACACACACTTATTCTGATAAACTGGAAGAACCCAAACTCTCCTCTTTTAAGTCAGTGGGAAACCGATGTGTTATACTATTTGAAATTGGAAAAAATCAAATACTCAGAGGATCCGTACAGACTTTTTTCAAAACATGGCAGGATCTAATCAGTAATATTTTAAAATAAGCTCATAAAGCACAGAGAATGTATTAATTTAGGTATGTTTACAAGCCTTAAATTTCACGCCGTTTGTTTTGCTCTCTCTCTCAGGGGTGGGGATCGATCTGTTCTTAACTTAATTTTTCTTTTTGTAAAAACTTGATTGATTTGTATGGATTGCAATAAAATGAATAAATAAATAAATAAACTGAGGTCTGAGCTCACCAAGCTCCCCACAACCAATGAAGTTCACAGGAGAGAGCCCCGTGTGGCTCTCTATGCAAAGAGGTGAAAGAGTTACAAATGAGAGCCGGAGCAGACTGTGGGAGTTGGAAGGGTCAACAAAGAACAAACGGGACTAAAAGGAGGCAAAAGTGTTCAAGTCACAATAGTGAGATGGCATGCATTGGGACCTACTGAAACACCATAGCAGCAGTCAGAGTGCTCTTCATGACTGGAATAATGGAGAAATGTTTGTCAGGGATGTAAATAGTTAACAGCTTTCTTTTATTACTGTACGATTGTTTAAAGACACTATTCCTTTGTTTTAATCTGTATTGTAATCATTGTCCTTTTTCCTCTATCCACAAAGATGTAAGCTACAATAGATGTGTAATTGCACCATGTACACGATATAATAAATCTGAAATAAATGGATTACACTATATATCAAAGCATTGCCTAGCTTTTTTTTTCCTCCTGCTTGCACATCATACATCGAAAGCTTTCAATACCAAGCAACACGCAGTTTTATGCACTTTTTGCAACATGCTGTTTGCATGCATGATAAGAAAAGGAAAAATATACACTATAGCCAAGCCGCAATCAAACTTAAAGTATATATTTTTTTTTCTATGCACATGCTGAGTCACTTTTTTTAAGGGCCTTGTATTTGAGTGAGTAAAAGTAAGTAGTAGCTTCTAGTTTAAAAAAATAAAAACTAGTTTCCTGTTGGTAGACATTTATTCAAATCCATTTTAGGATTAGGCAGATTTAAATTTGGAGTTTCATGCCAATATGGCATTGTGGTTTGTAGCAATTTTAAATGAGCTTATAGCAAATCACCTTTGAATCATCGTAATAGCATTACTGAATACTGCTACATGTGCTGAGCAGCAGCAATCTGTGAGATAACAAAACTACTGCACCCTGAACTAAAATGCCCGCGCCCCACACTAAGCTGTGGCATCATATTTCATTGATGTTTTGATGTGAATGATGTGAAAATTTAAGTCATTACACACACTACTTCCAAGTGTTGTTTTGCAAATATTTAATCTGTTGCACATATTCAGGCAGGTGACGTAATTTCTTCTGCTATGCAGTGCTATGTATGATCTTGATTGACCAATAATGCTAACCTCCATTTCTTGGGTCTCAAAATTCATGTTCACATTGGGATTTCCTACTTTACCCATTTAGCTAAATAGTTGCACTACCATCTCTTATTATTAGCCATTTGTTGGCCATGGTCCTATTGGCCCCTCCTGTCCTTTACTTTCTAATGACTTGGTCATATTGCCATCTTCTTTTTGTAGGTGTCTATTTGATCACTCTGGCAACTCATTTATTACTTCTAGTGCATTAACTGTACTCTTACTGTAGCTTCTCTTCTTATCCCTTTGATTCCCTGACACATTTCTTGTTTGTTCTTGTAGTTTCCTATTGCACACAATTTTTTGTACAACTGTAGCACAGAACAGCCAAGAACAGGATTTGCCAGTGTGGCCCTAGCACTTAAAAGTTGCAAATAAGTGTTTCAATGATATACAGTATTTATAGCATTAAGGAGTCATAGTGAGGAGATTTAGTAGCAGAATGACCTTGGCATTACACAACTTAGAAGGCGATGCCAGTAAAACTAAGGGACTAAAAGAATCAAAACGGAGATCTCATTGTGAAAGTTGGAGACTGACAATAGGAGATTTTTGATAAAACCCTGGCATTAAACATCAGAATCTGTTTTTTAGTTTTGAAATCTGTTACTGTATTTGGGACTATTTCCTATTAGCACAAAGTAGATCTTTGTAAGCTTTGATTGAAGTACAAAAAGATATGTTGTTGACCCCAAACAAAAAACAGATAAAGTGTTTTTGTCATAAAGGAGTTGCTCACTCTGTTTTCACACTGTGGTGTATGTGAGTTAATTATGGTATTTTTTTTAATCTACTGTGAACTACAACTAGCAGCTGCTGTCTGTTTAGTTTATCTTGCTGCCTGGGAATACTGTATGTATGTGGCATAATACTACAAGAGCATGTATCCAGACGTGTAAGAATGAATCCATAATGTTAAATTCATCTTATTTATTGACTCTGTTGTGTGTTAATTCATTGTATAATTAGTAATTCTGCATGTGTTAATATAGAATAAAATTATTTAATTTCTATTTTTCCACTTTGCTGTGCAGCAATGTTTTGTAATATCATAAGGTAAATTAATGAGTGAATATTGTATATAGTGTAAATTAATTATTTTCCTGCTGTAAATGTAGAATGAAACCAAAGTGATTATGGCAGTAAGTAGTCTTCAACTGAAAATGCATCCTTCATACTGACTGTATCTGTGAATTATGCAGGAGGAGTTTTTCAATATTCACACACATATATATTCTGTTTGCATATGACTGTGAAGTTGATGAGGCATTGCTGTGTTCAGTGATGGAGTCTTGAGTTGTTTGTTGAGTTTTTACACACTTCCCTTGAAGGTTACTTTGCATCCATTAAGATGTGATGTGGGTGAGATGCACTTGGTGAAATACTCTTGGTTTTGTTGTCTTACAAGATGTCGTGTCAGTGTGGGTTTTAAGCTTTTCAGTTACCATTTGTTCTTTCTTTTAATAATCAGACTAGGTGCATTATCTGAAATTCCATAAGACAATGAGCATCAGTTTTAGTGGTTAATCAGGTGGATCAGAAGTACTACAGTATGCAAGGAAGTGCTTTTCTGTATACAGTAATTGTAGGTTAAAGGTTAATATTATTAGTATTATTATATTATATTAGTATGTTATACCAATTAATGTTTTGGACCTAGAACTTCAAACTTTGAGGTTATGAGTTCAAATCCTGTCCCAAAACACAGGACCCAGTGAAGTAGGTGGGTCATGATCTGGATATATCTTTAATAGCCTGACTAGAGAATAATGTGTGCAATTTACAATGCCTATGTCATGCTGTGAGATGGAGAACTGGATTCACTCCAACTCCTCAGCCATTTACATTTACCTAAAGTAACAATGGTGGAATGTTGTCTACTTATTTTCTTGGTATTTGCTGGTAGCTAATTAGTTGCGAGATCCTACGTGGATACAATGAAAATTAACAAAAGTTTACATAGAAAACAACTAATGTTGGAATTAAACATGCACAACCTCCTTTGATATGTTTTTTCACAGACATCATTCTTTTTACTTTGACCCTATGGCTACGTCCACACTGCTGTGTCTCTCTATTATAATAAAAAAATCTTGGGAAGAGAGACGAGACGTGAATTTCTTAGAGAGACACTTTAATGTCCCGCGAGACGAGACTTTGTGCCAAGAGATTTAACCACGCCCCGGGCCGGAAATAAAAGACAAAGAGTAGATGACAAAGTAGAACTTCGTAAAGAATTCAAAAACTTTGGCGCAATACACA
>JANRMT010062837.1:69025932-69048589 GCA_026402145.1 Polypterus bichir lapradei
GTGGCCACCGCCAGGCGGCGCCCCAGTGCCTAATTATCCCGGGAGCCCGGCACTTCCGCCACACCAGGAAGTGCCGGGGGGAAGACGACAGGGGACACACGGACGGCTTCCGGGTGCGCAGCCGGCACTTCCGCCACACAGGGGTGTGGCCAACGTCAAGTGCCGGGAAGCAGCTGGAGCCCATCCGGGTCCCCATAAAAGGGGCCGCCTCTCTCCAGTCAGGAGGTGGAAGTCGGGAGGTAGCGGACTGAGCTGGAAAGAGAGGACGGGAGGCGGCCAGGAAGGCATAAGGACTGTGAGCCCTGGACATTGGGGAATCGGTGCTGGAGGCACTGGGGTTGTGAGTGCACGTAATTCCTGTAAATATTATTGTGAATAAACGGTGTGTGGTGGAGCCAACGATGTCCGTCTGTTTGTGTCCGGGGCCAAGTTCACAATATATATATATATATATAATATATATATATATATATATATATACACACATATACATATACATAGGCACCCCGATCTAGTTAGTTGCTGTAATAAGAGCGTAGAAAGCATAACGTGTCCAGCGTGCGGTCGTCCAGGCGAGAGCGTACTTCGTGCAGAGTATGCCAGCCGCTGAGAAAGCACGCTCTGCCTCCACTGAAGCAGGCAACACAGTCATCAGATACAGATATATTCTTGTTCTTGTTCTAAACAACGCCCGTGCTTGCCGTTGCTCTGAAACACCGCCATTTCAGCTTTTACTGATGCATCCAGTTTTTTGTCATCATTCTGTGATGGCAAATTTCTTGGCACAGATAATGCAGATGCATTTATCAAATGATCTTCAGTTTTCAACTAAGGCTCTGTTATTTCTTGATTGATTTTTACACTTTTATACGCTATATATGCGAGCTTGGCCGTTCCCGGTGTCCCGGGAATTACAGCAGTTTCATTCCCGGGAATGCAGGAATGAAAAATGTCTGTGAATCCAGGGCTCCCGGTAATTCCCTAAGCTTTACTACCTCATGAATCCAGTGCTCTAGGATCAAATCATGTGCCTGATTTTTATCTGTGTGGAGTTTTCATGTTCTCCCGGTATCTTTGTATTCTGTTTTTCCTCCCACATCTCCATTGCCCATATGGGTGATTGTTTGAGTGTGCCCAGTCCAGGGATGTTTCAAATCTTGTACCTAGTGCTGCCAAGATAGGCTCTTGACACCCTCTGTTTTTAAATTCTAAATTGACATAAGAAGGCTGGAGAATGTAATGTTATGTTATGTTATCCGGAGATGAGTGAGTTCCTGTGGTTGTATGGGTTAGTGTACTATGTGATGAACGAGCTGGCTGGTTCCTTCTCTGAATCCATTGTTACTGGAATAGGCATGTCAAAACCCGGGTTTTGGAGTAAGTGGGTTCAGAAAATGAATGAATAAGATCCATTCAGCTTGTGTGTACAAAAATCTAGAAGTGAGGAGACACTGTGTTCTAGGTTTTCTGGTTGCCACCTTGTCCCATCTCCTGATAGCTCTTTTTAATGTTCTTGCTATTTTTAAAACTTTTTATGACTGTTTACAGTCACAAACAAGGTCTTTTGTTCATGTCGATTAGACACACTGTATGAGTGATCAAGTGCAATGTGTGCCACTTTAAATCAATGAAAATCAGTCCAGTACCCTTTCATTATGGACCAGAATATACTGCAGATTATTATTAGAATAAATTCAGTATATTTGTTATTTTAAAAATAATGACAAATGAAAGAAATATTGAAAACAAGGACGGTTACTTGGTTGTAGGGAGAGTACTCACCTCCAGTTGTCCACCAACTATCATTTAGTGGTGTGGTCCGATGAGTTGCACGGCCACACTGGAAGAAGTGTCACCATTGTCACAGAGGTTTCCATCCCAGCTTGTTTCCTTAATTACCTCACATTTTGTACATTTGTAGCCCCGTACCATTAAGACACGAGTAACTGAAAAGTGCATTGTGAAGTAAATCAGACTCTGTGCAAGTGGTACTGTAGGTCAAGGGTTTTCAGATTGGCCAGAAAAAGAAGCCAAATGTTAAATATTGTCTTTAAATTATTTCACATAGTTTTTAAATCAGTATAACTCTGTTTCTTTTCAAAGTGCTTCTGCTGTGAGACTTCACTCACTTTTTGCCTACCTCGTCTCTTCTGTATCCACCACTCACACCAATTCAGAGTCTCCCTCTGCGTACACGGGGTCTAACATAACCCCACCCTCTTGCTTCCCACCTGTTAAAGCTGATCTGTGCCTAAGGCAAGGCAGCCCAGAAACCACACATCAAAGCTCTCTCTGGTCTAATCTACAAACATTACCCTCTTTTTAGTTTTGGTAAATGTTTTTGGTATACCGTTATTTTTAAACCAGTTGTACAAGTTGCCAGAGTAATGCAGAAATCTATACAATTAGTAACAAGGACAAATGTTAACAATTATTATTTAATAAAATTGTAGTGTTTACTAATTTTAACCAACAGTTGAAAGCTTTTGTTTCAGACACAATTGTCAATTTTTAAAAAACTTCATCCTTCCTTAAACAATAAACACAGGAGCAACGAGACCCCGAAAGTAAAACTGAGTAGCCAAGAAGCAGACTCGGCTTTAAAAATTGGCTTTTAATTTATTTTGGTCCTTTTTTGACCTGAAGTAGTATGTAACTTGTGAATGCTTCTTTTAATCTGAATTCATATGTATATGTATAATTTTTGTAAATAAAAGTATAGAAATGTTAGGCTTTTTATTCCTTAACAAACTACACTACTGTTCTTAAATTAAAAAAAAAATAATAATAATTCACTATAAAGGATTTGTCTTGCATAAGATAAATTAAAAGACACACAACTGCAAAAAAACTAAGTAATCAGTTGTTAAAATCCCCAAGTGCAATATTAGGGATGGGGAATTGAGGAGACATCACTTTTAGCTGTTTGTGCCTAATATTAGTTCGGCACAAAATATTCAATTTCTGGAGGGGGATGCCCAGAAAAACAGATGAGAACCCCTAGCAAAGAGATTTCACACAACCTTTGAGCACATATGTGTTGATACTTTGCTGTAGTTAAGCATTAACTTTGATTAATAAATCTGCAATTATCCAAAATTATGCTGTGTGACTACTGTTAGCAGTGACAGAGAATCCAAGACAATGCTCTACTTTTGATTTATATTAGTTTGGGGCCCTGACTAGATGGTGCAACGTTTTGCTGGGGCCTCAGTTTAAATAAGTTTAGGAACCCCTGGTATAGGTTATTCATTGCCGGGGAGCCTTCTGGGCTTGTCATTTTGTAGAGGAGGTCTTTGACATGTTTATGTATTAGCTCTTCAGTATATTTCTCTACTGATTTCTTTACTCCATGCCACATGTCATGTTTCCAGTGGGTAGAGTATCGCTTGCAGGCTTGTATTACGTTATTAGTACAGCAACATTTCCCGCTTAATGGGAATTGGGCACCGCACAAGTGTCTCATTTCTGGCCCATATTAAGCTTTGCTATTAAATTATCAGGAAATGACTTGTTTCAGTCCAGCTTTTTCTGCATTACAGTATAATGCATCTGCAAGATAAATCTGAGTTCCGTTACTTGGCAACATAGCCATACAGGATTCAAAGTCCTAGAGGCCCTGGAGACGTGTAATTGTTTACCTCCCATTACCAGCTCGGGTGCTACTTGATAAGATCACATGGACACTCTGGGGAGTTGCAAGTGAGGGTTTTATTCTTGTAATGAGCTGAGAAAACAGTGCCATCATTTTTTGGTTGTCTGTCTGTCTATCTATCTATCGGTCTCTCTATCTGATACAGTTCCTTTCATTTGTATCTATCAAATTGTTTTTATTATTGTTATTTTAGGATCTGGAAATTTTGTGAGATAACTACATATGTACTATTCTGATGGGAACAAAGAGGCCTCATCTTATTTGTGTACTTGCAGAATTGTCCTACAAGTGTATATGAAATAGGAAATACCTTATAAACAGGACAATACTAATAATGAATACTGAATGTAAGATTGAAAACCACCATGATGGTAAAATGTGACATCCTCTGTAGAAATCACTTTAGAATATGCCATGTTTTCATCCCTTTGCACATACTCACTGTTTCTTCTAGATTGTACAGCTGTGGGAACGAAGGGGTTATATCAATACTGAAAAACAAGAGTTTTTAGTAATGTGTTTAAAATAATGGATTTGATACTATGAATCAGATGGCATGGAGGATGTAAAAAAATCAGCATCAAGTGAAAGGTAAAAAACCAGTTGAGCTAAATGAGGAGGTGGAGGGACAAACAGAGTAGTGGTCAGATTCAAGTAAAATATGTAATACATAAATCGGTTACAGTACCTTCAGCAAATCGGAATTAGATGGAAAATGTATGGTTGAAATTGTGTGACCAATAGTCCAAAAAAGACAAAATTCAGGAAACTGAAAAGAACTGAGTTGCACTGTAATTTGCCTGCGGTGATATCTTAGTAAGTGCCACCTTATGGCAGGTGGAAGCATGTGCAAAAACAGAAATGGACAAGGAAACATGGATATCTAACATTTGAAAATTAGTATTATAAATATTGAAGGATTTATAAACTGTGCCAATGCAATACTTGCATCAAAAGGTACAGGGTGCGGCAGAAATAACTCCCACATTTCAAAGGGGGATTGAAAAAAATGCTATGAGGTATCACCAAAAACTTTTTATTTCCCAAATGTAGATATAAAAAAGTTTTTTTGCTTTAAGTTTTAAAAATTATATCATCCAAATGGTGGCCTTGACGGCTGATACACATTTGGAGCCGTTCTTGGAAGTTTTCCATCACTCTCACTAGCATGTCGGGCAAAATTCCTTCAATTTCTTCTTGAATAGCCTCCTTTAGTTGGTCCGAGGATCGAGGACGATGTTTGAAAACCTCCTGTTGCCCTTACTCTTTGAACCCACAGCAAGATCGTTTTCCGGTCTGGAACACTTTCATTAGCACGTAAACTGAACTGCGTGCGAAACACCTTGTTCGTCGCAGCTACAGATTTGCCATTTTTGAAAAAAAGCCTCCACTGCAAAGCCTCGATGCTCACCCGACCACGGCATGGTGACGACTGAAAACTGTATTATGTACCATACCTAACGGAACAGACCACACCCCTCTACCTGCTTTGGGGACCCCACAGTGATTTTTTGAAATGTGGGAGTTATTTCTGCTGCACCCTGTACTATATAATGTTGGACTTATTTCTTTATTATTATTATTTCTCACTGCTATGCTAAAAACCATAATTACTGACAAAGCTACCATATATTAATCAATCAGTGAGGCTTTACACTTCAGAGTATTTATGGAGACAATTTATTTTTTTCTATTTTTCTTTTATTATTCTGCTATTTGGCTGCAATACTTTGTTATTGTTAAGGCTGATTAATCCAACATTAAATACAAATTTATTACTAAGATTGTTACTGAGTAGTCAAATAAATACAAAATATGATCCATTAAGGTAATGAGGCAACAGTACCAATTTTCACAAAATTAATTATCTTAATTGATTAAATATTTCTTAAGTTTAGTAAACAAGCACAATCTGTGTTGAGTGTTTGGCCCCCTCTACTGGCAAAATGTATTCAGCACTGAAAGGCTACTGGGCATTGTGTGAATGGCCAGATTATCAACTAGTGAAAAACAGAATATATCCAGGCAAATTACACTACATGACATTCTCCAACCAACTTAATCCAGTTCAGGGTGGTAGCAGAGCTAGAGTTCACCCTGGTAGCACAGGGCACAAGGCAGGAAACAGTTTGGACAAAGTGCCAGTACTTCAGTAGATCAATCTCAGAAGTACATTTTTGGGGAGGTGGGTGGGAAAATGGGGAACCCAAAGGTGAAACTCATATTGACATGGGACAACACAGTCCCAGTTGCTTGTTAATAAGTATCCTTTATTGACTTGCATTTATCCATTCCATAAGTCTCTGTTTTGGGTGCAGTCTATACATGGCATTTCACAGTGTTGCAGGTACAGACTGGTCTTTTGGCCGCTCACTGTTATCCATACATCTTCATTCAGGCTGCCTCTACAGCACTAAGTGAAAACAACAATGGATGGGGCAGTAGAACTTGAAAAGGCCACAGTCTCACACACACACTCACATGTCTGTTTATATTCACTAGTTTGTAGATGATACCAAGCTACATGGAATGGCAGATAATCTAGAATCGGTTAAATCATTACAGAGGGTCTTTGATAGCATACAAACTTGGGCAGAGTTGTGGCAAATAAAATTTAATGTAAGTAAATGTAAAGTAATTCACATAAGAAGTAAAAATGTTAGGTTTAACACAATGGGAGGTCTGAAATCAAAAGTACACCTTATGAAAATTATTTAGGAGTTGTAGTGGACTTGACACCATCAACTGCCAGCCAGTGTTCAGAAGCCATTAAGAAGGCTAACAGAATGTCAGGTTATATATCATGATGTAAAGAGTACAAGTCAACAGAGGTTAAGCTCAAGCTTTATAACACACTGGTGAGGCCTCATCTGGAATACTGTGTACAGTTTTGGTCTCCAGGCTACATAAAGGACATAGCACTTCTGGACAAGTCCACAAAAGACTGACTAGACTGATTCCAAGGCTACGGGGGATGAATTATGAGGAAAACTTAAAAGAGCTGAGCATTTTCAGTTTAAGCAAAAGAGGATTAAGGGGAGACATGATTGAAGTGTTTTAAATTATGAAGGAAATTAGTACAGTGGGTTTTAAAATGAGTTTATCAAGGGCACAGGGACACGGTTGGAAACTTGTTAAGGATAAATTTTGCACAAACATTAGGAAGCTTTCTTTATACAGTGAACCACAGACAAAGAATAAATTACCAAGTATTGTGGTTGACATAAGTCTTTAAGTACTTTCATAGCTAGACTTGATGTTATTTTGGAAAAATTAAGTGGATCTCATCTAGATTGTTCAAATGTACCAATAACTTAATAAACACCTTAAGGGTTGTAGAAATAAAGCAGGGACATCTATAGGAAGGCATGTGCAGGTATGAAGTGAATAGACAACTCCTCACTGGAGGTCCTTGTAACTGTAAAAATAGAAACACTCTGCCAACTTCCATCTCTTTGACAGTAGTGCTGATGTGAATGAATTTGAAGTGCACCCTGTTGATAACACAAAAATGTCAGTATAAGTGCCAGTCCTTCTTAGTTTATAACTACTTTTCCATCATGATATCCACAGTCACTGATGCGCTTAAGGATTTGAAGAGTAGGCAGTTTCAGAACATCCCGTCCAGGCTGATGAATGGAAGATGCATTTGTGTTGACTGAGGAAAACTTAAAATGTCATAAAAGCTTTTAAACTATTTAAATTGTATTGCATAGGAAATGCACAATGAGGAAGATCATGAATTATCAGCCATTTAACTTTTCTGGACTTTAGATATACTGTTTATGAACATTAAAAACTGTCATTATTTATTATGTAGCCAATGTGAGAATATTTTATGCAGACAGTGTTGGAAATGAAAAAATGGTGCAATGGATACCTTATGCATTCTTGCACTCTGTCACAGACACACGTAGGGGTGACCTGCCCAACATATCTATATGGGTATCCTGTCTGCCTTGTACATCTAAGCACACTGTCTAACCTGTCCATATGGGTCCCATAATCATTGGCTTCCTGTCCATCTTTTCATTATCATTATCCTACCCAACCTATCCTAATAGATCTTAGCTGTATGTGGACCCTGTCTAGCCTGTACATTTGTGTGGCTTATCAATTGTCCATAGGGTACCCTGTCCAGTCTGTTCATATGGATATCCTGCCCACCTTAACTATATGAGAACCCTTTCCAACCAATTTATTTTTTCTCATTTGTCCATGTGATGTGTATGGTCACCTTGTCCAGCTTATGCATTTGTGTACACTACACAGATTTATGTAGACACCTTCCACAGCATAGCCATGTATGGTATGTACCTTGGTAGGAGTATCTGTGTATACACTTTCCACCTTATTTATATCAGCACCTTCCACAGTGTATCCATATGGTTGTGTTTTCAGGACTATTAATTGTGTACACTCTCCAACAGGCTGCCTGTCCACCTTAACTACTGGATATGTATACCTATGTATATCTCAGCGATACATTGATATTCTCTGCCCAGCTTTTCTATATGGGAACTGTCCCTAGCCTATCCATTTGTATAAACTATCTATTCAGGCTCCCTGTACGCCTCATCAATATTGCCTACAATGTCCATCCTGACCATTTAGTTACCCCCTCCGCCTTAGCAATTGGTATTCTGTGCAAATTTGATGAGACAGTTCTATGATAACTTGATAGTCACCGTTGTCTGTCTTTTTGGTGTTCCTATTTTCTTTTCTCTCTATTATAAAAAAAAATCTTGGAGAGAAACTCTAGGGAGACAAGACGCGATCTTCACGTGAAGATCACGGAAGACACTTAAAAGACCCGCGAGACGAAAGAGATTGGCCACGGAGTGTCTCACAAGAACCTTAAACATGAGACTTTGTGCCAAGAGATTGACCCAGGAACGTCTCGTTGGGACGCGGAGCATGAGATTCTTGCAAGACACGCCCTACTTATAACCAATATCAAATAAGACCACAGGCAGCAAAACACTCAGTCGTGTAAATGCTGTACACACAGATCCAGGGCTCTCCGCGCATATAAAGCGTATAACGACAATACATTATAAATGAAACGTAGACGACTAAGCGAAAAAGAAAGCAGTGCGGAGAAAAGAGACTCAAAGGCATTGGATAGAAAAAAAGAAAAAGAATAATCTAGGTGCAAATTCAGAAAATAAGGAAAGTAATAATCAGCCCGGAACAAGTGGAATTGAAAAAAAGCAAGTCCAATCGGGCTCAGAATTAAAAGACAGAGAGAGTAAAAGACAAAGTAGAACTTCATAAAGACGTTCACAAACGTTGGCGCTATACACATGCAGAGCAGGTTAGAGATTATGAAAGCAGTGGAATTCGAAAGGCTTAAAAAAAAAAAAACGGCGCGATACACATGTGGAGAAAGTTAAAGAATATGAAAGTAGGTAAATTAGAAAGTATATAAAAAAGAAGTAAAGATCACAGTTGCGCAAACAAACGGAAATTATTACTCGAAAAAGGTGAAAATAATCACCACGGACCAGGTGTCATTGAAATAAGAGCAGGACAAAGCGAGGTCAGAAATAAAAGACAGAGTAGAAAACAAAGTAAAACGTCATAAAGAGGTTAAAAAACAAGGGGGACAAACACATGCAGAGCAGGTTAGAGATAATGAAAACTGGAATTCAAAAGACTCAAAAAAAACGTAGGCGCGAAACACATGCAGAGCAAGATACAGAATATGAAAGCAGATAAAAACAACAGTGCCGAAACAAAGAAAATAAACTTTGCATTAGTGCAAACAAAGAGAAATTATTACTTGGAGAAATAACAAAAGGGCAAATAGAAATTGAATATACCTGTACTGTATGGACATAGGTGATATGTCTGAAGTATGTAAATATTGTAAGGCTTTGTAGTTTAAGTCAGAGAATTTCAAAAACGGGGTTTACCTCACATGCATTTATTGGTTACTTTGCAAAAAAAAATGATTAACTGCTAATGATGTAGATCGTTTTGTCTGTGCTGAAATTCCAAACAGAGAAACCTATCCTGAATTATAGTACAAAGTCATTAAACACGTCTCACTGACCTCATTTAAAAGATTCAGCATATTGGGACTTGAAGGATTCCAAATATTGTTTTTACAGAAGTTCTGAAATAAAAGTGAAACTAATGAAATAGCAACAATTCAAAGAAAAAAAAAATCTTAAAAGTGTGTATTCAGAAAACCAAAAACGGGGGTTGGCAAGCGAAGTGAGCAGGGGGCAAAGCCCCCTAAATTCTTAAAAAACTGTAGTTGATTCTTACTGATACACCTTCACCTTTTGTATCTCCCTCCCTTACAGTTCCCATAGCTTTCCCATATCAAGGTAAAACCTTAGAATATTCTGAAGTGTGGCACAAACACCACCATTTGTGCATATTATCCCTCTAAGCGCTCAGTGTAGCCTAAATATGTGGATACTTGTCCAGCCTAGACATTTGCATGCCGTCCACTGTCCCCTCCACCTTATACATTTGTCTAGCCTATACATATGGGGTATCTTGTCAGTCTTATCTATATTATTCCTCTTTCTCATCATCAATCAATCCATATTGATGCCCTGCCCACCTATACATCTAGGTACTCTGCCCAACTTAAATGTGTGTTAGCATAACCCATCCATCCAAACATCATGTCTAGCCTATCCATATTGGTTCACTGTTCAGCAGATCTCAACTGGCACCTTGCCCACTCTCTACATCTCAGGGACATCTCTGCCTTGTGAATATGGTTTCCATGTCCACCCTAGCTAACCAAGCAATTCTTTATAGTAAAATTATGGCAATTTAAAGCAGCACCACAAGGCCTCAGAACCAAACACAAAGAGTTTATTGTTTTATAAATGTAGTCTCTGTTATACGTTTTGCTAGTCATATTGTTTTCTTTTTTCCTTTGCTTTTTTGTTTTTTTTTTTCCCCAGGGCAAACTTTTATTATGACCCCTGTTTCACAGAGATTGTGTGCTGATACTGTATAAGTTTGAGATTAACCAGCTGTATAGGGGCACTTTTTCTTCAGCCTAACTTGAGTTTTTTGTTTTTTCTGTCCTCCTGGCCATCTGACCTTACCTTTTTTTTGTTACTTATTCTTTAATATTATTGCCTAACCTTAATTGTTTTTTTTATGTAACTTTCTATATGACGTCTTGTAGGCATTTTGAGCTACATTGTTTGTATGAAAATATGCAATATAAATAAATGTTTTTGTTGTTGTGGTACTAAGTTGTCTTTCTCTTGCCTTTGAACAGTACCTGCATGAGAACGGTGTTGTCCACCGGGACCTGAAGCCTGAGAACCTTCTCTATGCCACCCCTGCGCCCGATGCACCACTCAAAATAGGTATGCATTGGCATTACAGGAGGGAATGTGAAATACACTGTGTGTATGTGGGCTGGTGGGGGTGTGGTGTATTTAAAGAGTTTAAAGACTCTTTAAAGACATAGTTTAAAGTGCTGCCAACTTTCTTTCATAAATGGTATGATTACTAAATAATATCATTATTTTAACAGGTTTAATGCCTTGAGAGATGCTTCTTTATCATTGCCATAGAAACTTTCAAAAATTCCTCAACAAAGATTCTTAAAATGGCTGGAATGAGCATTTGTATAAAAATGTCACAGTTTTCCACTTTCATCTTGGGACTCATGAGGAAAAAAATTTTTTCCTTTTGAATCAATCTGAAATCCTTGCTAGACACTTTAGTATCAGCATGAAATATGAAACTGGCAGGTTCTATCACCAGCAAAATATTTAATTTATTTATCTTTCATTGAATTGCTGCAGGGCAGCACAGTGGCGCGGTGGGTAGCACTGCTGCCTCGCAGTTAGAAGACCTGGGTTCGCTTCCTGGGTCCTCCCTGCGTGGAGTTTGCTTCTTCTCCCCGTGTCTGCGTGGGTTTCCTCCCACAGTGCAAAGACATGCAGGTTAGGTGCATTGGCGATCCTAAATTGTCCCTAGTGTGTGCTTGGTGTGTGGGTGGGGGTGTGTGTGTGTGTGCGCGCACCCTGCACTGGGCTGGCGCCCTGCTCGGGGTTTGTTTCCTGCCTTGCACCCTGGGATTGGCTCCAGCAGACCCCCGTGACCTTGTAGTTAGGATATAGCGGGTTGGATAATGGATGGATGGAAGAATTGCTGCAGTTACTCTAATCCTAAATCCTATCCTAATTATTCATCCCCAAGAAAATCCTTACCTGTCAAAGGAGACCGTCTTTGCATGTGAAAGAAAGTAGCTTTTATTTCAAATCACTAAAGGCATGTCCTGGGCCAGTGGCAATTTTATTACTCACAAAATACTCCAACTCCTGCAGCACCTCTGTCATTTGTTCAGATAATGCAACTCCCTTTTTGAGATGGCATGGAGGCCATCTTGTTGGTTTACATGTCAAATGCTGCCTATCTGAGCTGTGTATGGTCCATAGCTTATCATACATATAAAAACTTCATTCTTACTATTTGTCTATCTGCTTGTCACTAATGCAGTTTATCTGTTAGCTACTGCAAGAGGGAGTGTGCAAGTTAAAATGAACAACTAAAATGATCCAATTTCCTAATTAGCTCACTTGCTTCAGTGTTCCTTAGAAATATTCAACCAGAAAAACAGATCAAGATGGTGTTCAGGCCTAATTCTTTAACTAAACATGACACAACATAATGAGACCTATGTTTTCTTCAAACCTTATTGCCTTTTATTTGTCACATACTAGCTGATGAGAATAATTCCTATAAGCCCAACATTGTCACTGAAATTGAAGTGTTTCTTAGTGTTGAGCCACACATAGTCACAAAGCTCATATTTGATTTAATTTAACATCCAGACCCCTCAAATGTATTCTCTTGCTTTGTGTTGAACTCTAGATGGGCCTTAGTATGGCACGTTTTGAGTAACAGATTCCCAGGTAAATTCAGTATACCACTGCTGGACTCCCGTTATGTTCTAAAACATCTCAAGGACAATTAAAACAAATAGAATGCATTTGACCACAAACGGGAGTGCCACAGCAAGGATCTGGATACTTATAGAAATTAGAGTTTTCAGTTTTTGATTTTAAATAAATTTGTACACAGAAGGGGCCTGAGTTACCTCAAAAGCTTGCATATTGTAATCTTTTTAGTTAGCCAATAAAAGGTGTCATTTTGCTTGACTTTTCACTACATTCGTAATGGCTAACACGGTACAACACCCTAGTACTATACACCTTTCTAAAAATTTTTTCACTTTGGCCTTATAGGTTACTTTGTGTAGATTGATGGGCAAAAAATAGCCAAATTATGCATTTAAAATTAAATCTACAACACAACAAAGTGTCCAGAAAGTGAAGAGGTCTAAATACTCTTTGAATCCTCCGTACAGTGTATATCCATCAGAGCATGGTATTCAGAATCCTTACATAAAGAACATAATAAAATATTTAAGTAATGTGTCTGCTGACAGATGGCTCATTTTTTTGGTTGCTCAAATGATTATAATATAAAAAAGAATAAACAGCAAGTAACTATGTAAATGTACTTGTTTTTCTTTTAACTGTGTAAATATATATTACAAATTCAGATTGGAGTAAGATGCAATCATTCAAGATCCATCAACATTTGAAGATTCTAACAGAGTCTGAGTATTTCTGCAATGCACTTTAACTTTAAAAGAAAGGCAGACTTATTACTACAAAGATGGAAGTTCTACTGCCATGCCAGCTTGGAATGTATTGCTGAACAATTTGTACATCTTGGCGGCACTTCAGATTATAAAGTATAAAAAGTCAGAAACAAAAAGAGAGAGAAAGAAAGTTTGGTTCAAGTTACAAAAATACTAAGAATTTCACATGTGTATGTCTTTGAAGAATACCTGAACACATCTTTAGTGGAGCTTCACTGTTCGTTTCCATTGTCGGTATCCAATGGCAACCACTACTCATCATAAAATTAGAAATGCATTAAATGTAATATGAATTGGGGAGCATGTTTTCAGCTCTAGGATGATGCTGCCAGGGATTTGATTGATTTTTATTACCACCCACTCAACTTTGCTTATTGCGCTTACTAGAAAAGAGGAAGAGAGAGACATGAATTTTCAGTCTCCAGTCTGGCACTAAGCAAAATGTTCAGGCCCCCTGCTTTTTGTTTTCCTTTTTAAGATTAAAATATATATTCAACCTGAATAGTCTGCTTTTTCATAAATTAATGTTTCATATTTGATTGAATTATATTTATTTATGACATCATTCACATATACCACAGATGATGGGAAATAAGTATGCAAATTAGTGAATGAATGGTATTTATGGCAGTGTTGTTAATAATTTAATATGTAAAGTGGTTTATGATCAGTGTGTCATATTAGGGGCAGCCAGTGCTGTGAAAAAGTATTTGCTTCTGTATGAGTTGGTGCTTTTTCTTGTATATTGTTTAGAATGAATGACATCAGTCTTAAAATCTAATAGCATAACAAATGAAAATGCATATTTAATTCATTTACTAGAGAGTTATTCAACACCCACTATCACTAAACAGTAATTGGTCTCTCATATCTTAATGAAGGAATTTTGAACCTACTCCTTATAGCAGAAATGCTTCAACTCTATGACATTTGTGAGTTTTCATACATGATCTGCTTATTTTTCAGTGGATTTAGGTCCATTTCAAAACTATTAAGTTCCTCAAACATTTTGGTGTGGGTTTGCTTATGTGTTTTGATCAGCATCCTGCTGCATGGCTCAGCTTTGCTTCACCTCCAGCTCAAACACAGATGTCTTGACATCCCAAAACAATGACATTGTCGTCACACATTGTATGATCACTGGTTAAAATTTGTCAGTTGGTGTGGAATGCAGAAATATTTTCTTTGATGCATAATAGATTCACGTGAGCTAAAACATTTTGCTTTTCATAAAGTATTATTCAGGGCCGTCTTAATGTTATGGCCACAATGAGCACTGGCCGAGGACCCCAGGAACATAGGGTCTCACAATGTTTCTGATGTCAATGTATGTTTTTGTTTTGATATCAAAACTGGGGCCCCACTGCACTGCTTTACCGGGGGCTTATGATGCTGTTAAGATTGCTGCTTGTTGCCATCTAAGCCGCTCTGGTGGTGTTCCAATAGACTTTTTGTCTAACTTTGTCAGATCCAAATCAGACACCACTTTCCAGGAACATCTCACTTATATACCGGATGGACAGGAAGGGATGGAGCTTCTTAGGCTCTGTTGCCCTCAAGGGGCGTTTTTCTCAAAGTTGTTAGGATAAAAGGAGATAAGAGAGTTAGTGATAATTCTCTCTCTTCTCACAGGGTGATATACATACCAGACGATCCTCTGGCATGAATCTGTGACAGTATGTATTTAAGTTGCAGCTAATGTGTTCTTTGTGTTTTGTGGGTGGTCCACAGAAGTAGTCACTACCAATCACTACCAGGAGCTGCCTTCTGCCCTATAAATGTGGAGGTTCTCCCACAGTTCCTTGCAGCTCCTTGTGAATGTGCTAGGAGGTGGTGAGTTTACTTGTGTTTATTGTTATTCTTGGATTTGTTGGATATCTCAGTTTTTTACCTTCGGCTCTGTTTTTTGACCTTTATTTGGATTCAGTACTTTGTTCACCTTGGATGCCTTGCTGGCAACTCCTTTATGTCTTTTGTGCTCTTTGGAGCTTCATAATATGACAGAGCATTTTTTGTGAAAATAGTTTTTATTTCATTAACAATAGAATCCCTGAAGCTTACAAAAAAATTTAATTCTGTGCCAACATAAATACCTTTGCAGCTCCTCACCAGTGTCTTTGTTTTGCAAATGTGTTGATCTGTACTGGCAGGAAGCAGTCTACTATCCTATCCCTCACTGACACAGCTGAAATCGAGTCAGGTGTAAAATTCTCGTAGCTCAAGCCTCCTTATTTGGGAGTTAGGTGTCTGGAATTGTATAGAGTAAATAATATATTATTATTTGAAATATATACATTTCATGTGTTTTCCATGTCTACAACGATATGTGTAAATGTAGGATGACAGGAAATGTGAGGCAAGAAATGTTGAATACATAGCTAAAACAGAAACTTTTTTCACGTTATAGTAATAACTGACAAATTGTTGACATTAAGTGTATAATGTGTGAAGACTAAAGTCCAAATATCAAATAAACACTTTCACAAAAGGTATAACAAAACAAGTACACTTTTATTCAAGAATATAACTGATGAAAAAGAAATTGTTAAATTTTCATGTTCCTGGCAATGTGTAAAAAGTGAAGTGCAACTCTCAATTGATACAAGTTAGCCACATTAGTTTAGATGATGCAGAGGTAAGGACTACTGTCTTATAATAAACTTAATGTTTGACATTATAATAAAAACATACGTTTGATTTGAGTCTCTAACAGCTGGCGTAAATTTATGGTATTTGTAAAAGTTAGCGCTTAAGGAATAAAAGGAGAAATGCAAACGCAGCTTAATCATTTCTTGTTGGTGTCCTGTTGAGCAAACAGACACCGCAGTGTCTATGGTGGATGTTACTTTTCCTCAAACACGGAAATTCACATAAACATGTAATTAAATTGATTTTTTTTATTGAAGAGTCCAAGAATAAAACTGAATAAAAAAAATGTTCAAATAAAGTTGTATTCACCATCCTACAGTTCATGACAAAATTATGTCGTTACAGTAATCCCTCGCTACTTCGCGGTTCACTTTTCGCGGATTCACGACTTTGCGGGTTTTTAAATACAGTAGTAGTATTTCCTAGTCTAAGAACAACAAAACAAGTTCGGTGACTAAGTGCGTTGTAACACGGGCTGTAATTGGTACATGGGACAGAGACGACAAATCACAGCTTCCCGCTTTCTAATCGGGCCCGTGATTGGTGCTTTGACTGACGCCCAGATCCCACAGCATCTCCCCTTGTCTCTCTGTCATGGCCATTTCGCTTCAAGCTTTCTCGCCGAGCAGTTTACTTTACACCGTACTGTGTGTGATTTTTTTGTGGTTTCTTTGTGTTGAACTTCGCTTCAGTGTTCACCCCCTGCAATGACTCCCAAACGTGCTTCTTCTTCCAAGGCTGGTGCTGAGCCTAAACGCCAATGAAGAATGATGACGATCACTGAGAAGGTGAAACTTCTGGATATATTGAAGGAAGGGAGAACGTTCGCGGCTGTGGCCCGCCAATATGGCGTGAACGAATCCACCGTTCGCTACATCAAGAAGGAAGAGGCAAACATTAGGAAGACGGCTACCATCACCTTTCACAAGTCGGCGAAGAGAGTGGTTACGGCTTGTAATAAAACGATCGTCCGTATGGAATCTGCTTTGGTTTGTTATTAATAGAGTAAAGGGGGGGTTGTAAACAGTACAGGGAGGGTTTAAAAACATCCAAATACACGTTAAATAATTAAATAAATATGGTGTCCCTACTTCACGGAAATTCAGTTATTGCGGCCGGCCTTGGAACCTATCTCCCGCGATAAACGAGGGATTACTGTATTGCTAAAACATATGAAAGATTTTCTGCTTTATCCATGTGTTCAGCATTTCTTCCTCAGATTGTCTCTGTCATTCTATATTTACTCAGATCGTTGTAGATACGGAATACACATGAATTGTATGTATTTCAAATCACGATATTTCATAACCTATATATTTTCTTATAAACGCATCGCCAGGTAAACACTTTGACACAGACCTCAGCTATGAGGATTTCAGCAGGGCGATGCCTTCATCTGACTGAATGTGGGATAGGGGGTATAGTAGGCTGCGTTCTGTGAATCCACACATTTGCAAAACAAAAGCAGGCTAACAGTGCAGTGATAAGGAGCTACGTGCTTCTTGGCATATGTCAAGAAAATTTAAGGAGGTCAGGGACAACGAAAAAAATTGTAATCTTCAGGGATTTTAATGTTAAGAGCTTGTGTTTGCCCTCATTACAAGTCTGGGTTTAATGGTAATTCCACCCAGTGGGCATTTTTGGAAGTTTTAGGACTCTTGTCCTTTGGGACTTTCAGTTCATAACAATAACCTGCACCGAGAGGTTGTGTGCCTGAGAGAGAGCATCAGCATTGGCATGGATAGAACCTTTATGATGAACGAGAGAAAACTCACATCGTGACCCGCAGATTTGACTCCTCGTGAAGGGCCATCCACTGTAAAGGTGCATGATCCGTCACCAGAGTGAACTCGCGGCCCAAGAGGTAGTACCTCAACTGCGTTATCGCCCATTTGATCTCCAAGGCTTCCCATTCCACCACTGCATAACTTGTCTCTCGGTACAGCAGTTTCCGGGTCAGGTACATGACGGGATGTTCAGCACCGTTGACGCCTTGGCTCAACACAGCCTCCAGGCCTGTGTCTGAAGTGTCCATCTGGAGAACAAATTGAAGAGAGAAGTTGGGGGACATTAATACTGGTGTAGAAGTAAGGGCCTGTTTTAAGTCACCGAATGCAGCTCCCGTTTTTTTGGACCATACCACATTTTTGGGAGCCCTTTTCTTCATCAAATCAGACAGGGGCGCCACTATCTCAAAAAACCGAGGTACGAACCGGCGATAGTACCCGGCTAACCCAGAGAAAGGCTTGGACCTGCCGCTTGGTTCGCGGACGGGGCCATTTCAAAATGGCGTCTATTTTGGACCACTGTGATCTTACAGTACCCCGACCCACCAGTCCAAATATTTAGCTTCCCTCAGTCCAAAGAAACATTTCTTTGGATTGATTCGCAGCCCGGCTTCTCCTAATGTCCACAATACCGCTTTGACCTACTGTATGTGATCCTTCCATGTGCTGGAATGGATGACGATGTCATCCAGGTAGGCAGCACAATATGCATTATAGGACTGGAGCACTTTGTCCACCAGACTGGAAAGTCGCAGGAGCCCCGTGTAACCCGAATGGAAGGACACAATACTGCCAGTGTCCGCTAGGGGTGCTAAACGTGGTCTTGACCTTCGCGGAATCCGTTAAAGGAATCTGCCAGTACCCCTTGGTCATGTCAAGTGTGGTCAGAAACTTTGCTTGGCCCAGCCTATTGGGGAGGTCGTCCACGCGTGGCATGGGATAAGCCTTTCCTCTCCTTAATTTCATAAAGGCCTAGCCAATGGTTGAGCAATTTAGAATGAGAGGTGGGGACCAATACCATTACGCAATCCCCCAGATGGAAGTCTCGGAGAGTCGTGCCACGGTCATAATAGCAGGCCTGTACTGCTTGTGCTTCCTCCATTTGACTTTTTAGAATGGGTCTGATCTTTCCAAATCTATCACGTAACTGTGCGATATACTCTGGTGCATTTGTTGAAGGAAGGGCCTCTCCTTCCCAGCCTTCCTTTAAAATGTCCAAAATACCCCGGGGTTGTTGTCCGTACAGTAATTCAAATGGTGAGAACCCCGTAGAGGCTTGTGGGACTTCCCGATAGGCAAAGAGAACGAAGGGGAGGAGTTGGTCCCAAGTCCTCCCATCCCCGCTGACCACCTTGTGGAGCATCTGTTTGAGAGTCTGATTAAACCTCTCCACTAGTCCGCGGTCTTTAAATGCTTTATTTTAAGTAACTTGGCCGCTTCCTTGAACATTTCCGAGGTGAATGGTATCCCTTTGTCCGTAAGGACTTCCTTACACATGCAAAGACCCCTACTAGTTCCTGTGTGACTGCTTTAGTTGTAGCTGAGTGCAAAGGAACAGCCTCTGGATATCGGGTCACATAATTCAACTAATATATACCTGTGTCCTCAGGAGATGGCTCAAAGGGTCCCACTATATCGACCTCGATTCTCTCGAAGGGCACATCAGTTAGGGGAAGGGGAATGAGAGGAGTGCGGTCCCTCTTGGGAATTTGCTGCAGTTGACACTCCAGGCAAGATATGCAAAACCTGCGAACCTCCTCGTTGATTCCCGGCCAGTAAAATAGGAGCTTGATACGCTCCACAGTCTTTTCGGAGCCTAAATGGCCTCATTCCCGGACAGGTTGCACGCCAAGCGGCCCTGGGACTTCGGGACAGGCTCCAGTTTAGGCAGAAGAGGCTTAACATGTGGGATGTACTCTCTAGGGAATCCACTAGAGGACCGTTCCGCTCTCCCAGATTTCGAGACTGGCATCGCTCTTTTTTATGAGTCGCATATGCTCATCCATGGAGAGGAAGTCTCCCCAGTCCAGCTGGGTGAAGTTGTCAGGGAGATGCTGCAAAAAGAAATAGCAGGCAATTTGCTGAATGATTTGATAGGTGGGGAGTTCACATGGCAGCAGGCACAACACCACCTGTGTCCAGAGAGCCATAGCCTGCTCCAGGATCAGCACCTCTGGGTTGTATTTCCAGTACTTTATTTTCCTCACCTGCGAGACTAGGGTTAGCCCACTCCTAACTGGGACCTTAATAAGCCCTTTTTGTTTCAAACCCAGAGACCAGCCCTTTGGGAAGTACCAAGCCCAGAACTGTACTTATGGAGCGGAGCCTGCACCGAGTCATTCCTGACCATTGAACGCTCTCCCCGCCCAGAAACTCGGCCCCAGTACTTTCCTACCTGTCTGGTTTTTAGGCCCTGTCCCTGTTTCTTCTGGGACAGAATCCTGCTGGCTACGCCAATGTCACAATAAACAACTCCAGACATTGCAAGAAGGTTTGGGGCAGCCACCCGTATATTGTAATCCAGGCTGCAAAAAGGTAGTTGCAAAATAGAACAGGGTAGTTTACACTACTGAGTCCAAGACAGAAGTGATGACCAGAGGAAGGGGAGCGGCTATTATGGAGAGTTGACCGGAAGTGATGTCTCCCTCAGGGCGGGGACTGGAAGTGATGTCACCCTCTGGGCTGGGGCCGGAAGTGATGTCACCTTTGGGGCCTGGACCGGAAATGTTTTCCTCTGGGCTTCGGCACCTGGCGGGATTTCCCGGGAACAGTCTGTAGGGAACTGAGAAAAAGAGTCAGTGCACCCCTCCTCTCCCTGGTTGGACAAGTTGTTATGATTATATAAGCCCTTCAGCTGCCTCCCACTTGTACGTGTGTGACAACACCTTCAGATATTCCTTCTTGCCTATTTAACATCTGCCATGACCAGCACTCTTCACATGCCACACTCAAGAAACATAGATTGGAACAGTACATTTTTTCAAGATGATTA
This sequence comes from Polypterus bichir lapradei, assembly GCA_026402145.1. Taxonomy (NCBI): domain Eukaryota; kingdom Metazoa; phylum Chordata; class Cladistia; order Polypteriformes; family Polypteridae; genus Polypterus; species Polypterus bichir. Next base: position 69,046,677 of record JANRMT010062837.1, read on the forward strand.
AAGGTCTAACTAATCTTCAACATCGATAACAGAGCATTTTGCTAACATGGTGCAAATTGTAAATGAGAATTGCAGAGTGACAATGCATGGTGTAGGAGACACTATACAAATTACAGTAATTACAGTATATGTCAGTTGAATCTGCAGTTTATGAACAATTAAACATGGGAAGGGCTGTATATGCTGGGTGACTAGAATGTTGTCTCCTGAAATGAGGCATCGCTGCATGTAAAGTTCCAAGGAGAATTAGGAGCAGTTTCATTCTGATTTGAAGAATTTAATAAGTGTAATGTAAATGGGGGATGAAACTTGAATTTATCACTGTGAATCCAAACAGAAATGAAAATGATTGAAGATTGGCGATTCTTTGGAGTGATTTGGCATACTGTATGTTGTATGATTTTTTTTCTGCTTTTAATATTTTTTTTTCTGATCTTAAAATATGGCTCACTGTTGTTTTTGAATATCAGGAAATACTTTGGTATGATTTTTTTCCATTGTTTTTTTGTTCTTGTAAGAATTCACTTTTAGATCACATTTTGTTTTTTGTAGGCACTGTTGTTTCATCATTTGGTTACCATGTCACTATGGATTGTTACTAGGATGCATAGTGTAAGAAAGTAAACCCTTTAACATAATAAATATGAACTTTATAAGCCGGCTTTGTGTGTTATACATCATCCAAATTACAGATAAGTAGCGTTTCTAGGTATCTTTTGAATTAAAAAGTTGAAGATTTTAGCATTTCACATTCAAGTTTGACTTCATTTTATCTATTGGGCTTTGGTCATTAGGTTTGAAGTTACATTTGGTTTCAAGCCCACCGTGTTCATAGCATATGAACCCTGTCATGTCCATCTACTTATTTTTAAATTGTCTTCGCTTATGCATCTTTCTCATCAGGTATAACATTCTCCGACACCAAAATAATTGAAGGCCCAGCTTAGAGCTGGTAAGGTTGTAATTTTTAATAGTAAGTGTATACCATGTTGACTTCATGATTTGGCCTGGCTTGTAGAGCAGCCAATCAGGTAAGAGCCCTATCTGTTTCATAACACCGCTTCTGCTCGTGCTGCATGGGTTTCAAAAGCTTTTCTTTGAAAACCAGTTAATTAGAAGAGATGCCACACTTGTCAGACCTGGCCCTGTGTGTCTACCAGTTGTTCCCCAGTCTTGAGGGTTACTCCATTGGTGACTCAATGCCTGTGATGGAGATGTCAAGTCTACTACAGAAGGCTGGTTGCATAAGAAACATCATATTTTTTCTATGCCAATCAAACAAAATATTAAAACATTATAAAAGTATAATAGTGATTATATTGAAAATAAAGCTTGTTTGGTTTTACTGGTGTTTCTCTTAATAGGTCAGTCTCAAAAGTTTTTGATCACCACTCATATGTTATGCAGGGCTGATCTGTCTCAAAGTTTTTAAACCATGAACATTATTGGTTTTTTTGTGATCAACTTTTTATTATGTAAAGACAATTTAATAGGATATATCAATAAACAGAAATTAATTAGGACATTTCATGGACTGATTTTACTAAAGAGCAAAACTTTTTCATAACTGGCAACTTAATGTTTGACATTATATGCTACTAGAACCCAAATACATTTTTTTTTACCAACTTCAAGGTCAATAATACACAATAATACAGAAAAGCTTATTCTGCCCTCTACTGTACAACCTATACTATCAGCTTAAAAGGTACATATGAAAGCAGGTCAGGAGATGATGAAGGTAATCATGTGCAGTAATTAAAGTATGTGAGTGAACCAGTCACCTTATCTGACGGCCATACACGCAGGCCCTAGTTGGGCCTAGAGCAGGGGTGCCCACACTTTTTCGGCTTGCGAGCTACTTTTAAAATGACCAGGTTGAAATGATCTACCTACATTAAAAATGATATATA
>JANRMT010062837.1:69054550-69099099 GCA_026402145.1 Polypterus bichir lapradei
CATTTATGAATATGCTTGTATGTATCAGACGCTTCATATTTTTTTGCTGCCTTTTCAATTGTGTAATTCGGTTTTTGTTCAGCGCTCTTTGGAACTGTTGTTTTTTGTCTGTGCACTGCGTCAGTTCACGTTAGCCGCTCGGTGTACATGCATCGAAGTTTCCCAGCTGTGCTGGTGCCATGTCGTGCTATGTCCATGGCTCGAAGTCCCGGCACTTAAAACTTTCTCTCGCAGTTTCGCTGAGTTTGTGCCAAACACCACCCTGACCATCTCATCTTCCTCTGCATAAGCACAGTCCTTCACCCGTGAATATTTACCTGTGGCAGTTTGCTATTGGATTGCCGCTGACGGACAGCCTTATATGGGCAGGCACTAAATTACAAACGCCAGCGGCAGCCTGTCTATGAACTTAATTTAAACTTTAGGTTTACATCGTGCTTTGTTTCCGAAGTAGCAGAACTCATGAATATGGTTGTATATGTCACTCGCTCGCGTCTTATTGTTTCGCTGCCTTCTCAATTATATAATGCCTGTTTTCTTCAGCGCTTTTTGGGCCTCTTCCTGGTTTTCTACGTACTGCATGATTACGTGGAAGGCGTGATGATGTCACACGAAACTCCGCCCCCACGGGTTTCAAGCTCATCTCCATTACAGTAAATGGAGAAAAACAACTTCCAGTTATGACCATTACGCGTAGAATTTCAAAATGAAACCTGCCCAACTTTTGTAAGGACGCTGTAAGGAATAAGCCTGTTGGAGTTGGAGAATTAGTGATGAGTCAGTCAGTCAGTCAGTCAGTGAGTCAGTGAGTGAGTGAGTGAGGGCTTTGCCGTTTATTAGTATAGATAAATAATATATATATATATATATATTGTGGACACAGACAGGCAGACACGTTCATGTCACCCATAAACACATGTATTATACAATATTTACACAGTTCAAGTGCTCACAAACCCTGTAAGTCCCCAAAGTCCTGGCCTGTTCCTAATGCCTCACTCTCTTCAGGCCGCCTCCTCCAGAGACCTCATCCACTACACTCACAACTCCAGCCATCATATGAAGGGAGGCGGTCCCTTTTATACACACCCGGATGAGCTCCAGGTGCTTCCTGGCAATCTCCCACCGACACGCCCCAGTGTGGCGGAAGAGCCGGGTGTCCCCAGTCTTTTTCCCCCCCGGCATTTCTGCCACACCAGGGCTCCAAAGGCACGGGGGCACCCCCTGGCGGTGACCACGGGTCCCTACAGGTTTGAGCTTCTAAGCTCTGTACCTGTGGCCCCCAAAGGAACCAGGGCGGTCGCCCCCACATGGTCTGGGGAAGGCGTAAGCCCTCCTCCGGTCTTCCTAGGCGTCCCAGCCGGGTCGCCACCCCAGCCATCTCTGACAGTGCCCCTCCGCCAGCGAAGACCTGTCGGGCGGAGCGGCACGTCCTGCGAGAGCAGCTCACCCCCGAAGTGTATCCTACTCCTGAGACACCGGGGTCCAATCTGGCACCCCGGGGCCTACTCCTTCGGCATCCCCTCCGAGGTTTTCGTGCCCCTTTGGAAAGAGCCACTCACACCTCCGTAGCCTCCACCAGCTGTGGCAGCACCCCCTCGCCAGTGAAGAGTCCTCCGGCCAGACAGGGCAGGTCCCCAACGAAGCGGGTCCTACTGCTCATCCAGGGTCCGGTCCTGCAACACACAGAAACAAGGGGGCAGAGCCGCTGCCTGGAGACCCTTTCCTGGCGTCCCTTTGTGCCGCGCACTGGCATCGCTCCCCCCTCCGACAGGCACCCCCTCCGCGGGTTCCGTGTCCCTCCTGTTGATGCAACAGACGGGACCTCATGCACTCCTTTCCTCTCTGCTGACTTCCCGGGTTCCCTCTGCCCCCGCAGAGGGCGGCCAGCAACCGGATGTGAGCCACCTGCCTCACGTCCTCCCTTATCAGAGGAACCGGCATTCTTCCCTCGATTCCTCCTTTTACTCTTGGATGCCGTGACGGTCTGGGTCTGCACATGGCAGTCACTCAGATCCAACCCCGTCTGCGTCCATACAAAGCGACGAGAGACTGCCGCGGGCTCGGGGCGTAGGGCACTAGGACCCATGGCACTCATCAGCCCTGGTCCTTCCAGCCCCTGCCATCTTCCACCTCTCACCTCGTGCACAACACTCCTCATCGCATCCGTTGTCGGAGAACCCCCTACTCGGTTCGGATCATTCGAATCACAGCCATTTTCGGTGGGCTCTCCTTTATGCTTTATGGGGTCAGCTGTACTCACCGTCTCTGCCGTACCTCTCTGGCCAAAGGCTCCAGCGTTGCGCCATTCTGCTGATGTATACAGCGTCTGCACCGACGCGACCGCCATCCTTCTCAGCTTCTGCAACTCCGCACGGAGGGCACTCAGCACCTGTAACAACTGCTGCTCTGCAGGCTGAAGGCAGGCCTCCAGCTCAGACAGAGCAGCCGGCAAGAACAGGAAGTTAGCCAGCGGTGAGCTTACCTGTCTTTCAGCAACACACGCCGGCGACTTCCTGTGGGCCTCTTCCTCCGGCCCAATCGGGTCTCTCCCCGGCACGTGATGGACATTCCTTCGTCCCGCCTCTCTCCAGTCATCGGCAGGCATGCAAGACACACCGTCCAATCGTGTGCCTGTCACGGGGAGGGACTTCCGATCTGCGGCCAACTTGGCTCTCCTTCACCTGGTGTGGTGACGAGCCAGCTTTCTGAGTTGCAGCGTCTCCCTTTCCGCAGCACCAGCTGCTGCTGCCGCGTCAGTAAAACCCCGCAGATCAGCGTGGGTCTGCCACCGACACAGACCCAGATAGCCCCTGCCTGTAAAACACAAAATGCGCTCAGTCCCCCAGGGCTGGCCGCTGGCAAGCAGGGAACTTACCTTCCAAGTCCTGTCTATCCAAGGCCGCTGCCTCGGCATGGCCTCTCTTGACACCGCGCCGTCCCAGGCGCCTTTAGCGGCAGTACGCTCATAGGGGACCGCTGCATCCCGGTAAGGTCCGTTGATGTTCCTCCACACCAGGAGAGCACATTCCGACCGCGGTCCGGTAGCGGTCTGTCGGGCGACTCTTTCCCAGGGCTGTGGGCGCACCTGCTGTGCCGGGCTGTCCACAAAATTATTTTTTTCAGGGATTCCCCGCCTTGGCCCGGACACAGACAGGCAGACATGTTCATGTCATCCACAAACACATTTATTATACAATATTTACACAGTTCAAGTGCTCACAAACCCCGTAAGTCCCCAAAGTCCTGGTCTCTTCCCAATGCCTCACTCTCTTCAGGCCGCCTCCTGCCTCCTCCAGAGACCTCGTCCACTACACTCCCGACTCCAGCCATCGTATGAAGGGAGGCGGCCCCTTTTATACACACCCGGATGTGCTCCAGGTGCTTCCTGGCAATCTCCCACCGACACGCCCCAGTGTGGCGGAAGTGCCGGGTGTCCCCAGTCTTCTTCCCCCCCGGCCCTTCCGGGTGTGGCGGAAGTGCCGAGGTTCAGGGCTCCAAAGGCATGGGGGCACCCCCTGGCGGTGACCACAGGCCCTTACAGGGTTGAGTTTCTAAGCTCTGTACCCGAGGCCCCCAAAGGAACCAGGGCAGTCGCCCCCACATGGTCTGGGGAAGGCATAAGCCCTCCTCCGGTCTTCCTTGGCGATGCCACCCCAGCCATCTCCGACAATATATATATATACTGAGTATACTTTATACATAAAATGTATGTTGTTGTACCTTGCATAACTGAATAACCTTTATGGCACAATAACAATTCAATACATTTAAGGTCACTACAGTATTTGGATTTAATAATCGTCATGTGGGAAAAGGCTGACTCGCATAAATAAGTAGAGCCGAATAATGCAGTCAAGGAGCTTTTGAATTCAGCCAATTGAAAAATGACGGCTGTCCGATTAACTGCGATTTTAGTTCCCTCTCCTTTCTCTTTTTCAGATCGCTTTTTGGAAGAACGTCAGTTTCATAGTTTTTATGAACAGATCGAAAATGCCTTTCCACATTTTCCTTCTTTGGAATAGCAATGATAGATTGACAGATCAGACAAACGCACTTCAATTGTGACATTGTGAGAAAAAAAAATCCTCTTCCAATTCCACATCCAGCCAATACCCTCCCCAAACAATTTTTTTTTTAAATCCCTTCTTTAGTCGATATAAATTGGAAAGATAACTAGATCACAGCGGAGTTTTGCAGTAGCTCGCGCATTTAATTGTGAGTGCAGGATGATCAGTGTGTTAGAAGAGAAGAGATCTCAGACTGGCCTCCCTGTATGTCAATCAAGTGGCAAATGCCATAGGGAGGATATATGATCAACTAACGTTTAAAAAAATGTTTTTGAATGCAACGCGATCTACCTGCACTACCTTTGCGATCTACTGATCGATCGTGATCAACGCATTGGGCACCTCTGGCCTAGAGTGTTTGTTGGTTTGTTGTTTATTTTGTAATTTTATCTTCTCTCTGAGTTTGTTGCTGTGTTAGTATCGTGACTAGCCACAGTTCCTCCCCTGGGTAAGGTTCAAATTCATGTTTTATGTCTCTTTTGATCATTTCTTATTCTTTTATTTTGATTATGTGCATCATTCTTTATTTATGGTTTTGTCTAAGTATATAAGCTGCCTCTTTTATGTTCTATGTGTTTTGTGGGTGATCCCCTAAGAGGCAGGGCCACCTGCCAATCACCACCAGGAAATATCCTCTGCCTTAAAAATCTGGAGGGTCTTTCACAGTTCCTGACAGTTTATTGTGAATGCATGAGGGAGTTGGTGAATGTACTTGTGTTTATTGTTCTTTTTGACCTTGCTGTTGGACTCTGTATTGGGACGTGTTTAATTTGGATTTGCTTCTTGTTTCAAGCAATTCCATATACCTTTGTGCTCCACAAAACATCACTGTGATTGAAATACTTTATTGTGAAGAATAAATCTTTTTTTTTTTTTTATAAAGATTTCCTCTCACTAACCAAGGTCTGACAGTAATACCCTCATCTAGTGGACAGTATTGGAAGTGTTTTGGAACTCTTCAGTGTTTGAGACTCTCCGTCCACAACAATTGTTTTATTTTAGTTGTGAATAAATGCTCGACTTGAGCACATTTTAGCAACCTTGGCTGGTTGGATGGCCATTACAAATGCTCTCTTCCTCTTTTTTTTTACACAGAATATATATGTGATTAAGCCCAGGAGAACCCCACCATCTCTCACTAAGATCTACTCAGTATCTCTTCTCACATAATAAAGATTAAAAGTCTTTCAGCAAAAATCATTAACAAGTCTGTCCAAATAGCATCATTATATGTTTGTATACTTCATGAATAATGGTTCAAACAATGCAGGCACCCTCACTGTCTTGTCTAATCATGAGTTCACAATGGGAGTCCTCACCATTTCCCCTATGCTTCCGAATCAACATTTATTTAATGATGATGGTGATGATGATGTTACCCAGAGAAGAACTTTTTATTTCTAGTCCATTTCCTCCAAGTCTCCATCAGAAGGAGTGCTGTCTTATAAAGTTACCTTGCCAGTACATGACAAGGACATGTGAGGCTAGAGTTGTTATTCATGTTTTTGTCAATGTCTTCACACTTGTCAATCATAATATCTCAGACTCCAGGCTGCCCTTTACTTTCAGTATCGAAAATTGATGATGCTAGCAAGCAAGACTTAGGCAAACATCTGAATGTTGTTAAATATCAGAGGTCTGCCAAGCTGGTCGTAGAGTGTATTTTTTATAAAGTAAAGCATAACATAAATGTAGATAAGTACAGTAACTGGATGTGTTAAGACTCGATTGTTGGCTAATAATCATCTTTGAAGGTGTGGGATGCATCATACAGGATTATGGCATGAAATTTAAGTATCAATCACCAGCCGTCTGCAGCAGAAACGGTTACAATACATTATGAAGCTTGATTATACAAAGTGTTTGGAAATTGGATTCCTAGAGTCTTATTTTGACTTATTTCTCTCTGCAGCTGACTTTGGATTGTCAAAAATTGTGGACGACCAGGTCACCATGAAGACTGTGTGTGGAACTCCTGGATACTGTGGTATATTTTCATTAATTTGTTTGTTTATATAACATCCTGATAGAGACCTGCTTCATGTGATACTTTCTGATGTACGCAAGGACACACAATACACATTGTTAAATCATAGCAGGGTATACATGCTAAAATATAATATTGTTTTACTAACAGTTCCAAAGTGTATACATCAGTTGACAGTATGAAACAATTAACTGAATGAACATAAGTATGGACTGATTGGTGTAATAAGAAGGAAGATTCATTAAAGTCAATATCTGTATCATAACTAAAAGTAAAAAGGTAAGGCTTCAGGCATAAGCTGAATGTTGTTAATTGTGGTGCCTTTGTGGTAAACCTTAAGAGAAGGAGTTTTACAGACTAGGAGGTCATCAGATGCTCTTAAGGGTTTTAGCAGGTTTATACAGGAAAAAAAAACCACAACAAAGGGTAGTGTGGTTTTGGGGTGCTTGAAATTCCAGCACTCAACAGAGACAGTCATCCTAGTCAGCATAGCTGATGAGAATGTGTGATGGTTGGTCTGCTGAACAGTGGGATTACAGACCAGTAAAGACAGTCCTGGACAGCGGTAGGACTGACCAAAATGGGTCAGCACATGGTCACTGACCAACTTAGAAGCACTGACCAGAAGGTGATAATACATGGGCCTTAAGAGGAAGGAATTGTGCATCAGTGGGTGCTGTGCCTTGCTGAGCTGTTAAGAGGAAGAGATGTCAGGCTAGATAGAAAGAGACTGGAGGTGAATGCCGTGCATCTTGTTTTACTTTGATCTGGCTAACTAGCTGAGTTACTCAACCCTGTCCTGTACAGAAAGATCCAGAGGTTGCTTTTTGTTTCTTTATACCTTTGTACTGCTCTACCCTTGATTGACCCACCTCAAACACATTAGAGTTTTAGACATTGAGGATTATTCTGGATAGGAGGGTCACTATGAGAGCACTCCCTCTTGTTTACAGGTCATTTAGGAATGTTGATCATTAAAAGTTTAAAGTGGACTCAGGTCCAACCTTAGCAGTTGTGGGGCCCCATTTGGACCATTTTGTTAACGCCTCCTAAATTTAGGATTATTTCAAATTAGGTATCAGAAGTATATGCTATTACTTTGTTTTATAAGCAAACAGTATCTACAGTACATTAACCTATATTGTAACATAAAAGATTATATTAAAGTTCTTTTTTCTGTCCTGCAAACCTTTTCAGAGCTTTATTGAAGTTCACTTTTTGAATCATTGCAATCTGTGAGGATATCATAAGTCTGTGAAACCTGTCTTGGAGGGTGTGATCATGACAGTAATTCATCAATTATAACACTGAACAAACATATTTTTCAAACATTTTGCTTCATTAAAAATATTTGGTGATTATGATAGACAGTTCAAGCTGAACAGAAATATAATTTCAGATTGATTCTGTTATGTAGGAGTTTAAAGAAACATGAAATTAACTTTTCTTGAATTTAGTGTGTTTCATTTTTGAATGATGCTGAGATGCTGCAGTAAGGACTGCAGTAAAAATGTTTCCTGTTGATTTTTGTTTGCACTTGCCTCTGATAATTCTCGTTTCAGTATCCAACAATAGCCAACAAGGAGTGATGAATTCCACTTGCCCTCATATTCCTTTTCCATCGTTGCAATGGCCTGGTGAAACATTTTACTACGTTCGTTGCTGACTGCACCGAGATTAGCAATCCAAGTATAAATACAGATAATCAATTTTAAGCACAATGTTGCACTTCATAGTGTTGTATGCTTGAAGCAGGTTGTCAACCCGTTGGATTAGTTCCGTGCCAAAAATAATCTGTTGTCTATACTTGCTAAAAAAATTCTCAACAACATTAATGTTAAGCCATTTCTGTAAAGCATCTTCCAATCTCGGCTGGATTAGGAATTATTTTACCCTCCTGTCTCATTACATTGGTTAAATTTTGTTCCCACTCATCTTCCATGCCTAGTTTGCTGCTGTTTTGATGTGAAATCCAGAATTTGAATACAAAATCATGGAGACTGTTTGGTGAAAGGTCAGAGGTTCTGCATTATCCATATATGCTCGCTTTGGTAACGCTTCAGTACAGGAACTGCAAAAATGCAACTATTACTCATTTACTGTTACATAACAAGACCTTAACAAAGGCTTCTTTTGGTCTTCATAAAACTTACAAAACATCAGTAAAGTGGCTATTCTTACCTGCACAGTGTGACATTTGATATGCTGGTAAAATTACTTATGGATATAAAGGATTCTTATATTGAAATATGCAATATCAAGATGACTTGTGTCTCACTTAAGCCACCTCTGACAATTCCAAAGTAAAGTCATTTTAGTATGCCACATTGTACAAATGAATAACTTCTTTACTGATGTTTTATAGGTGTTATGAATAGAAAAATAAGCCTTTTTAAAGTTTTTTACATAAGATTACATGAGTAATAGATGCATTTTTGCAGTACCTAAAGTGTTACTGTTTCAATATGAACACAATCCCAAGGTACTTGGCAATTAGAGAGACACCATACATGTGTGCACATGTATTTTCTAAAATTGGAATATTGACACGTTAAGTGGGTCATCTGTGGAGACAGGTCAAGTGAACTGAACTAGTGTTGTATGTAAAGTTCATTTCCCTGGCCACTGTACAAAATTGCCGGTCTAAAAATAAAGTATCATCTTATGTGTGTTTTGTATGCAAATTAAGCAAATGCATTCTATTTTATAATGAATACAATCACAAAGTACCTTATAATTAAATAGCTGTGTTACAGTTGTTTTACATTGGTCTTTTGTAAAAATTGGAACACAGGGTGATCAAATGACTTGCTCATGGTTATATACTGAGTCAACCCAATACTTAGTCCAGCTTCTTAACCACTAGACTACACTGCCTTGCAACTTCAGTACATATTACATTGGTTAAAAACATTGACAAATTGTGAAATTCAAAAAAAAACATTTCAGTGTCATTACTGGGGCAAAGGAGTGACCTTGGGGCAATAACCATTGACTTATCAAGAGATTTGTGGGACAGACATGAGACTGTGGGCTCTTTTAGTGAGATTGTGGGCTGTGTTTAAAGTATATGACATCAACAACTAGCATCTTGTATTGTTAGCTATGGTAACAATTTGCCTGTATTTGTTTTTTTTTTTGCATTTTCAGCTCCTGAAATTTTGAGAGGTTGTGCTTATGGGCCTGAAGTTGACATGTGGTCAGTGGGAGTCATTACCTATATTCTGTGAGTTGCTATGCTTTTTTCTTTAAGAAAATTGAAAACTGAGGGGGGATATCAAATAATAAAGAGGAGCAAAAAAAATTAAAGATAAGGGCAGCCTTCAAAGGTTGGGGATATGCTTGCAAAATGCAATTTTATATAGTTAAGTTCAAGGTGCTGAATGAATGAATATTAATTCTAAGTACAAGGCATGCAACACTGATTCATAAAGTGTTTGCTTTGATTCAACATTTTTATTGTCAAGGCATTATGCACAAGCAACTAAAAGGCACATCGAATGTTAGGTTATATTGTAAAAACTACTGAGAACAAAAACAATGAACTCATAATGAAACAGAGACTTCATTTGGAGTGTTGTGTGTACTTCTAGTTATCACTCCGAAAATGAGATAATAGTTGTAATAGAAACTGCAGAGAATAACAACCAAGTGCATTCTGGGACTAAAGGACATGACCTGCTCAAACAGACTAAAGGAACTAAATCCCTTTAGTCTTGAGTAGAGCCGACTATATCGGGACCTATTGCAGATCTTTAGAATTTCTCAGTCATCATTGATCCAATTTAATACCAAATAATGCACTATAGAGTTTCCTCAGGTATACCAGTTTTCCTCCCACATCTCCAAAGATTTTCAGGTTATGAGTTTGAGAGTCATTGTATATGCAAGAGGTCCCAGGGATAATTGGCACCCCTTCCAGTGTACCTTCCTGCCTTGCCCTTGATGATGGGTAGCCTCTGCAATCATCCCCCCAAATTGGATTAATCTGAATATTGTAATGTTGTGTTATGTGATAAATAATGAAACGGGAAGCACATCTTCACAAAATTGGGCTGTGGCAATCTGGAACATACCGAAAAGCTGAAACAAAAGATTTTTAGACAGTTAGGCAGATGTCACATTACAGGGTTCAACACTCCTAGTCATGTCATTTAAATATTGCACTTAGTGAGTCTCATTGCCTCTGAAGATATCAAGTTATTTGACTATGAAATGTAGTGTGACTAACTACAGAATTTCCTCACAACAGGTGTTTCAGGGTAAGGTAGTTGTAGTAGTTATATACACTTACTGTGGCACAGAAGAGACAACATTTTGCATGTTAATTTCAGTGTACTTGTTACATGTGACAATAATGACCAATAAACCTATATACACTTTTCATCACAGTTCAAAATCTCTTAGTGAGGTCAGCTTATTTTAGCAGCCAACCAATGTGGAGCACACCAGAATAAGAATAAAGCTAAATGAACAGTAAGTAAATAAATGTGAGACCATGATTATGAATCGCTTACCGTCCTAAGGTGATTCCTGCAATTTGCATTATGATGCCTCTGACAATTAACAAAAAAAAATACTTTTATGTGATCTGCCCAGAAGAGGCCCACCTTAAATTAGACAACCCTCCTACTGCTACTTCTGGGCTGTAGCCTGAAAAGGTCCAAAAAACACAAAATGCCTTAAAAGAAAGATAAAACTGTGAAAACTCTGGCTTGTAAAGACAATCTTAAACTATAATATTTATAAAATTGAGACTTTGTTTACTAAAATAGAATACCAGAAAGGATGTACCTAAAAGGACAATCCATAGCAACCAAGCCCCAAAACCAATAATCTTTATTTGAGATCCAGAAAACAGGGCAATAAGCCTGGAAAATAATGTTAAATACAAAGAAAACAGCAACACATGCAGATTCTTTTACAAACTAAATAATCTGCTAACCAGAGCTTCCTCTGCTCTTGCTTTAAATAGCCAAAGGGCAGACTCAGGAATGGTGACATCAGAGTGGCCCTGCCTCATCAGGCTCCACCCACAAAGCACATGGAATAGGGGCACATTTACAGTAAAAATACATCATTACAAACATCCATCCATCCATTATCCAACCTGCTATATCCTAACCATAATGGGAAAAACATAGTAATACTAAAAAAAATTTAAAATTATAAAAAAAAAACCTCATTCAAATAGATTCATAACAATCAGAAGTTCATTTTTACTTTTTCATTTTTGTTACTGTTTTTCTTATTAGATTCATAACAATCAGAAGTTCATTTTTACTTTTTTATTTTTGTTACTGTTTTTCGTATCTGTTGACTAGAAAACTAATTAGCCCAAGATTTGCGTAAAATTATAAATTGTCTCCAGTAGATGAAATGAGAACATATTTAGAGGAAGCATTAAAAAGAGGAAAAACATATTAATGTTATTTTTTTCTACTAACATGGGGACAGAGGAAGCTGTAACTTCAAAAAAAAAAAAAAAAAGAAATCAAATCACTGGAGGTTTGTGCTTAACTGGGGTGTGAATTGACAGGATTTACAAATTCATCTGCTTTTAGGTGTAAGAAAAAAAAGGGCTGCTTGGCATAAATTCATGTGAAATAAACTATAAAGTACAAAGCCGCCTGCGAAATCAGACACATCTGTGATGACAGCATCAGCTTTGCTTGCCACTGTTAAAAGTGAGACATCTGTCTTTGCAAAAAGGAAAAGTGTGAATCAGTTTTTTTTTTTTTTTAGGCTTTGTGGTTTTGAACCATTCTATGATGAACGAGGGGACCAGTATATGTTCAAGAGGATTTTAAACTGTGACTATGACTTTGTCTCCCCCTGGTGGGATGATGTGTCATTGAATGCTAAAGACCTGGTAAGAAGGGGAATAAATACAGTATTTATTTTATGATTTAAAAATATCATTATACAAATTTTTACTTACCAATTATTAAAGATAATTTGAGAAACTGTGTGTTTGAATGTGACTGTATTAACTTTTTATTTCAGCATTCTTTTAAGTTTTTAGAGCTTTTAGAACAAATTTCATACTTTGAGTTCCTCCACTTCTGTACTCTACAAATAAATATTTCTAATTTTATGATATCTTTTATTCAGTTTATATATATATAGAGTTATGTAAATGCCAACAGGCAGCTGTATACTTTTTGGCATAGAAAATGCTAACAGGCAGCTGTGTCTTTTTTTGCACAGATGTTGTTATCCACATGATTTTAATGCATGTCCTGCCATATCTTAATGTCCACTCTTGTAACTCTTTCTCGTTGTTCATTTCCAGTGGTCGCAATAGTCTATTCTGTTACTTGTCTTTGAGGAAACACCTGTGTTCTGCATAATAAAAAACAGGAGGTCAATAAAGGAGTGTCATCGACTGGGCGTATGTGGCCATAGAGTTGTCACATAACCCTTTTAGTTCACTTACCTGGGTTGTGTTGTACTGAAGCCTGTGCCAGTGTCCACAGAGCAAACAGCACTGCAGTACTCTAGATGGGACGCTCCAGATTAGACTAGCATGGTGTCCCAGTGTCATTTTACATCCTGTATGCCAGTAAGGACATCTTTATGAAGTTCACTGCCAAATACATTGCATAATTTACAAACCATGACATATACAATTCCCAGAATCTCACAAATAAAATTCAACAACCAAGAAAAGTTCCACAGAAAATTGTTTAATGCTTCAACTTTCATAAAAAATAAAACAAGCAAAACATTGTAAGTATTGTTTTATACCAGGTGTACTAGGGGGTACAGTTGCTGCCAAAAACTCAAAAGTCCTAGTCACAAATCCCTGTCCACAAGGAGCCTGCCTGTTCTCCCTGTGTCTTTGTGAGCTTTCACTCTTGCAGCTTAGAGGTGTGCAGCTTGACTGATGTGGTATGAGTGAGAGTGTCCTGTGGATGGCTGGTACCCTATGCAGGACTGGTGCCCCCACCCAAGTTATACTGCACTGGAATGCACAATCAGAGCAATAAGAAGAACAAATGAATGAATGAACTTGTTTTATGGTGGTAGGGCAACAGGAGGGACTGTAGCAATGTTTGCAGATGTTTAATGGACACCTGATCCAGTCGCATGCACATTTTCTTTACCAGATCATCTCACTGCTTTCTGCCTGTGATCTGACTGTGATAACAAAACTGCCTTGATATTCATAAAGTATCACGACTAAATTGAATTTCAGGGGAAGTTTTAAAAACTTTAAGAAACCAGTTAGCTGGCTTCTGTATCTGGAAAGTCTAAATTGTAGCGAGTCTGTATCATGGTCTAACCTACACAATGAAGACAAATGAACACTCTAATGAACACCATAAAAAGGTAATTGAAAAGCAGAAGTCAGGGGATGAAAACAAAAAAAATATCCAAGTCATTGAATATTGCTTGGAGTCTAGTTAAATCAATCATTAGGAAATGGAAAGAGTATGACACAGCTATAAATCTTACAAGAGCAGCCCATCCTGAAAAACTGAGTGATCAAGTAAGAATAAAACTAGTGAGAGAGGCCACTAAGGGGAGTTACAAGCTGCAGTGGATCAGATTGCAGAGAAAAAGTGTTGTCTGGGTACTTCACTGGCCATTGCTTGATGGGAGACTGAGAAAGAGACAACCACTGTTAAAAAAATCCCATAACATCTCAGCTAGAGTTTGATGGAAGGCACATGGGATACTCTCACCTAGTCAACTAGGCAAAGGCTAAATTATTTGATGAGATGAAAATTCAGCCTTTTGACCATCAGACTAAATGTCATATTTGAACACTTCACATTATCAAAAACACACCACTCCCACCATCAGGCATAACATTTAAAATACGGGGACCATGTATAAAAAATGTCTGTGTTTTCTAAACAGCTCATACAATATTTTTGTTAAACATCTTGAATTAAAGCTGACCGTCTATATACTTCAATCACATCTTGCTTGCTTTCTTTAAAATCCATTGTGGTGGTGTGCAGAGCCAAAATTATGAAAACTGTGTCATTGTCTAAAAACTTATGAATCTGACTGTACATTTGGCCACCCAACACATTCCATAGCTTTATTGTACACTCATTCATTTCAGTAAGGAACATTCAAAACAACAGTGCAACAACCGATATGATATAACAACAGTGCTACACAATCTGTAACCAGTCCCCCTTTTTAATTAACACATACCTCTGTGCATATATCAAATTCAAAAAACATTTTTAGATGTGTTAGTTTCCAACATGTTCACTGTTATAAAATAATTTAGAAAGTTATATTGACTTATTATCAAGATATGGAAGAAAATGATCCACTGTGGCGACCCCTAACGGGAGCAGCCGAAAGAAAAAAAAGATATTGACTCATTATCAATTGAAGTTTAAATCAGTAAACTTGTTGATGGCAAATGCATTTAATTGGATTTCTTCAACCTCCAAATGGTTCACTTGGTGTGAGCTGACTGCTCATAGAGCCAGGCTGCTTGTCTGAAGTTCGATATCCTTACAGCTGAAGTAAAACATGAGAAAGTGTGCTTGCATCAGCAGGGCAATACTGTCACAGACATGGAAGTATCGGCAAGCACACCCTTGTGTTTCCTTTAGAAGAAAAAGCTCCCTTGTTGGAATAAGTTCTTTTAAATTGCGGCATTTTAAGTAACCGAAAATATAGAGATATGATATTAAAAGGCGATATCCCTCCCATAGTGATTACGGTGGTACAAACAAAGAATCATGAGAGAATTATACTTAACTTTCTTTAAAAGCTTTTACGCAGTATAACAGACGAAAGGAAGCTTATAGCAGACACCACCAAGGTCGGATCTTGATTTATAGAGTCTGCCATGTTTTCGTCACTACACTGAGAGGATTTTTGGGACGGATGAAGGCAACATCATCCGGCCGTCAGCTTCAAAGGGTTTGGCAGCAGTTCAAGCCTTATATACTGGTTTCTCCATGTGCTGGTCTTCTCTGGTCTCCAAACAAGGACAGTAAAAAACTCAAACCCCACCTCCAACAAGAACAGCACAATGCTCACACTGCAGTTTGTCTCATTCTCCAAACTGCTAGGCTAATGGTTTCTAAATGCAGCCTAGCCCCTGTGTACCATACTTGGTCTGCCTGTATGAATGAATCCATAACAGTGTGCACAGAGACAGTGGCATTAAACTTAATATTATAACAAACTGATTATAACAAACCACCCTTTGCCACTGGATCTGTGACAAAAAACAATACTTGAAAGTCATATCTACAAAACAAAAGGTACAATCCCCTTCACAGTGTAGACATTTCAAGATCATTTGTGGAAATGTGAGATGTAGTACCACTATAGCTTCTGTACCATTCATCTAATACCAGCGTAAATATTAACAATGACAAGTTACTGTACATTTGGACAAACAGTTACATTTAATATGGTGTTACCAAGTAGTGATCATTGTATCTCATCAGTGGTGTTAGTGGAGATTTTTTTTTCCTGTTATGTCTTACATAGTCAGTGTTGTATATAAATATTACTGAATTCATGCAGTGGGTATCATAGCATCAGAATATATTATAATCCTATATAGCATCTTGATGGATTAGACTATTCTTTAGCACTCCTAGCATTTCTAACTTAAGTATGTTGCTATATGTGCCCCATCCTTTGGTGTCTGATCCCTTTATGAGTTATAATAGTTGTAACATAACTCAGATGCTATTCTAGATCTATTGCTATGATTATTAATTGTTTTTAACTAGTATTATTGCATAATTGTTCGTTCACTATCTTTTATCCTCCCCAACTTCACTATCAGATGTTCTATTCCCTTTCAATTTACAATTTAACATCATTGGTACGTAAATCGTGCATATCTTCATACCTTTGAGCCCTTCTTATAACAGTTTCAAGTATATTCCTAAACTTTTTATATACATGCCTTGTCCAACCCAGTGGTTTGTTGACAAAGTCTTTTGCTTGGTGGCTTTGCAGATCCTTCTGAACAAAGTGTGACTGCTTCAGGACACTAAAGTTTTTGTCATTACTGGAACAGAAAATTAAGCAGTCCTTTTGCCATTAGGGAGCTCATGTTTAGCAGAGGAACACTTCCCTCTAGGCTTGCACTGTATTCAGTAGTCATTCATGGGAGCCTTCAACAACTGTCACATCACCTCAATGGCACGCTCGCAGCCTGTCCCTGCCAGAGTCCATAAAAACTTTGTCTCTGCAGCAAAAATGTCTGCACATATCATGGCATCAGATTTGCGTAGCTGGACTTACAATCTTTCTTTGGTTCTGCACTCCTTCCACTTCTGGAAAAGCAAATTGTTTCTTCACCAGCTATTATATTATCAGGTATGTGCAGCAGATCAAGAATCATTAGTGCAGTACAGTCTCTTTAAATCTTCATTCGTAGTACACCACCTTTTCTTCATTGATAAAACTTTACCACTAAATTGGAGAGGCCTTAAGAACCACACATTTAGTGGCCAAAACTAAAATACTTGCTAGGCTACATAAAGAAGGGTGAAGGCAGTGCAAATACATAACATAAAACAATTCCTTACCAGTCATATGTACAAGATGCAGCATTATTAATGACCATCCTAGACTCTCAGTCTCATAAAATAACAGTTAGAAATAAATTAATACATTTAAACCAGGCTAGTGAAAATGTTTCTTCAGTAGGATAATACACTAAACAAAAGTAACACATTGCATCAGTTATCTATCACAAGTGTCTTAAATTATAAGAAGATGTCACATATTTGAATTTGAGTGTTTTCATTTTTTTTTTTGTCAAAAACAAAAATCTTATAACACCTATACCCTATAACAAACTGTAGCTCATCTTATTAAGAGACAAATCTTTTAAATGTCTTTAAGCTATTACAACAGTTTATATAGACTAATGGTTCTAATGTATAACTGAACAATCCATTTAGTTATGTGCATTATCACTAAGCATTAACCTTAATATATTGATGTAATAACAAATCTTCATAAAATGAATCACTTAATACCAATGCATACATGTATTTCAATTCTAATACATTTTGTAATTACTGAAGTGATAATAATAATCATTTGACATACATCAATATATGTAAACCCTCTATACTGTATTTCATATAAAGATTTAAAAAAGAAATCAGTCTAATTTAATATGGCAATATTTAACTTTTTTGCATTGTTCATTTAAACATTTTTATTACACAGGATGTTATACCCTTACACTTGCACTAATCAGCCTGCAAGAAAATAATTCCAATAGCTGCTGTTCATTAATTTATGATTGATAAGCTATTTCTTGCAGCTTTGTATAGAAAAATAGTTTGTGTTTTTCATCCGTTGGTCACCGGATTTGCTGAATCTGGAGAAAAAGAACATCTATAGATTTAAATTATACTTTTATGCATATAATACTTTTCTTGAAATTCAGATTTTAAAATTCTTAACTCTTTGACTGACCATGCTACAGGATATTCTAAGATTCATCTAGGTCAGTAAGCCATGGCTTTATTTAAACTCTGCATCTGTTTGCAGGCTTCAAAAACATTCCAGGCTTCACTAAACTAAGTACAGTGTGCATTATCAATCACCTGTCATGATCACTTTTGATTTTACTTGCAGATATTCACATGTATATCTAATACAAATAAATTTGGATATGATCCCCTATTACTATAACAATTATGTTATTATATTATTATATGGGACGTCTCCCATCTTCTAGAGTTTTTTGGTTCACAGTTTTGATTAGTCAGCTGACAAACACAGAAGTACATGCTGTTAGATTACAAATGACATATAAAAGCATCTGCCACCCCAGACTCTGAATAAGAATAATTAATCTTCTTTTATTTTCTTTGCTAGATTTTATCCCCCTTCATGCCCAAGAAAATTACTTAGCTAAGGCAGAAGTTCTTTAAACAACATTCAGCACACTGGAGAAAGCAACTGTTCACAAACAAACAGCCTTCACTCTTTGCAGTCATTTCTACACACTTAGCAATTGCTTCATTCTTTCAAATATCTTCATTTAAGCTTTATTTATAAAACAATTTCAATAATTCTGTGTGTTTTAGCACACGGCAAGTACTTTAATCTATACTAATAAAAGGCAAAGCCCTCACTCACTTACTCACTCACTCACTCACTCACTCATCACTAATTCTCCAACTTCCCGTGTAGGTAGAAGGCTGAAATTTGGCAGGCTCATTCCTTACAGCTTACTTACAAAAGTTGGGCAGGTTTCATTTCGAAATTCTACGCATAATGGTCATAACTGTAACGTATTTTCGTCCATATACTGTACTGTAATAGACTGCAGCTCGATGGCCGTGGGAGGCAGAGTTTCGTATTAAAACATTTAACCAATCACATTTCAGCCATCATTTGTTGCCAGGCAGAGAGGCTTTCACAATCCGTTGTGTAGGCACTCTAACACAGAATAAATGTCGATTAATCTGTTGCTTCAACCAATCAGATTTTGAGGTGGTGTCAGTAGGGCCCTCTAGCAGGCGTGTGGCAACGTCACCGTATTCAGACCCATTGATTGGATAGAAGCCGATATGAGCAACTCTACGAGGCCACTGAACGCACCGCAAACGCTCCGAGCGAAAGATCGTCCCGCGTACTACGGCCAAGTCCATGGCAGGATTCTGGACAATATCATTTGCCAGACACAGACCAGATTTGAAGACCACGAAAACCTGATGTTTGTCACGCTCCTCGAGCCCCAGAAGTTTCGGGAATACAAGAAAAATTTCACGCATGCAGCCTTCTCCAGTTTAACACAAGAGCCACAGAGCGCTTTTTGATCTGTCTCGACTAAAAATAGAACTGACTGTAATGTATGCCATGGATGATTTTTTAGGAAAATCTCCCACTGATCTCCTTGACTTCTTTCATCAGAAAAATCTGAATGAGACCATGGGGCAGCTGTTCACATTGGTATATTTGGCGGTGAGCATTCCCGTGTACACTGCTTCTGTCGAGCGGACATTTTCAGCCCTAAAGCGAATTCAGACTTATGCCAGAAATACCATAGGGCGGGTTCGCCTTTCAGCATTAGCTTCGAATGCGACAGAAAGGGACATTTTGATGGAACTGAAGCGCACGGATAATCCGTACGACAGAGTAATTGAACTATTTTTGAGGAAAGAGAGAGGAGGATGGATTTTGTTTACAAATAATCCGAATTTTTGGTGAGTAAAATGTTGCGATTTTCGTAAATAATATTGCAAGTTTATGAGTTATTATTGATGTTTTTTATGTGATGTCGCGGCTGTGGCTGCAGTAGAAAGGAACTTGTTCACCCCAGTTTGTCTATTCAATAAAGGCATTTATTGTGGCTACAAGAGTTATCTTTATAATATATTTATATATATATATATATATATATATATTATAATCTCCCGATCTACATACTGTCAAATAAACTAACCACACGCCGTGGCGCAACACGAGAGGCTTTGCCTCTGGCGCTGACGTCCGACAGGGGGTGCAGTGAGTGTGTACGCCTGATGAGCCCAGAATTAGGGCGAAACACGTGCCGCGTATTGTTTGCATTAAAGTAAAACTATTTCAATATATTCAATATATATAAATCAGCGCTTCCTGATTCATTTTACCCTCGCACCCCCTTGGTTTGAGGAGTATGAAAAAATATGAGGTTAACGCAGAAAAACAGATTACCAATTGAAGCTTTATGAATAATGGATACTTTATTCGCCATCAATAATTGTTTTGGTAAAGCCTTACTCAGTGTAATCCTCCTTCCATTTTCTAATTTTTTTCACAACTACCCATGATTAAATGAACGGTAAAAAAGTAAGAGCGAAGCGAGGGTCACTTATTGAGGCAGGCAGGCGACAGCTCAATAGCTCGCAGGCTCGATGTGGTGCACGTCAAGTCGCTCTACAATGCGCGATCAGATTCGAAAAAATATATCTTTTCAAGTTCTATTTGGATATAAGTACGTTCTATTTAGTCGACAGAAATATGTTTGGTAGGAATGTAAGTTGAATTTAGTCTTTAAATTTCTATGGTGAAGAAAATTTATGCAATGATGACTAAACTTAACTTACATTCCTACCAAACATATTTCTGTCGACTAAATAAAAATTACTTATATTTAAAATTTAAATAGAACTTGAACAGATACGATAGTTCATAATACCCACGCAGCACTAAGTGCACGTAAGAGCGGGAGTCATCCGTTTTAACAAGCAGCGTGTTGCACTGATATGAAATAGCCTGCCCGTTTAATTTTTTAGGAATGGATAGATAAATTAAGATTTTGTACAAATGTTTTTCATTTTTCTTCCTCAATAGATTCTGGCACCCCCATATATATGTGTGTTTGTGTGTATATGTGTGTGTGTGTGTATTTATGTACAGTACAGGCCAAAAGTTTGGACACACCTCATTCAATGTGTTTTCTGTATTTTCATGACCATTTACAGCACTCCATCACTCTCCTTCTTGGTCAAATAGCCCTTACACAGCCTGGAGGTGTGTTTGGGGTCATTGTCCTGTTGAAAAATAAATGATCGTCCAACTAACCTGACTTCTGCACAACACAACTGCTGGTCCCAACCCCATTGATAAAGCAAGAAATTCCACTAAATAACCCTGATAAGGCACACCTGTGAAGTGAAAACCATTTCAGGTGACTACCTGTTGAGGCTCATCGAGAGAATGCCAAGAGTGTGCAAAGCAGTAATCAGAGCAAAGGGTGGCTATTTTGAAGAAACTAGAATATAAAACATGTTTTCAGTTATTTCACCTTTTTTTGTTAAGTACATAACTCCACATGTGTTCATTCATAGTTTTGATGCCTTCAGTCATGAAAATAAAGAAAACACATTGAATGAGGAGGTGTGTCCAAACTTTTGGCCTGTACTGTATGTATGTGTATATGTATATGTGTGTATATATATATATATATATGTATATGTATGTGTATATTTGTATATGTATATGTGCATATATGTGTGTATATATATGTATATATGTATGTGTATATATATTTTTATATATATATATGTGTGTGTGTGTATATATATGTATATGAATATATATGTGTATATATGTATGTATATATGTATATATATGTGTATGTGTGTGTATATATATATATATATATACACATATACATATATATATATATATATATATATATGACAGCAACACTCATAACAGTGACAAAACAATTACATTGACAATCATGTTACGTTATTTTCAAAATGTTTCCTTTTCTTTTTCATTACTTCTTTAACACACTTCTCCGCTGCGAAGCGCGGGTATTTTGCTAGTAGTACAATATAGGTTGGGGAAGGGGGGAGGGGGTTGCCAAAACCTTTAACCTTTAATCTTTTAAGCAGAGTGATAGGAACAACTGGGCAGCTTTCAGACTGCTTTTTAACAGGCGGAGGAACCGTGTGTTTTATGTTACATCAGGCTGCTATTATGCCATTAAAGATTTCTAGAATTTATTTTAGCGAGCGCGATCAAGCCTTTATGGATTTTATCGCTGTTGGCTTTATTTTCATCTTTAAGTTTTTCATCCCCACTGGATTATTCGTCAAATAGCAAGGTGAGTGCATTGTTTGCATGTCTGTCTGCCTGCCTCAACTTTAAAAATAATGCGCAGTTCTTTATAGCTTTTACAACATATTGTTTTCTAATGGCTAGCGATGTAATTTATTTAAATAACAGTGTTCCCCAACACGGCATTTACTTTTTCAGGTAGATGTTGGACTTTGTACGGCATCTGATTAATCTGTGCTGCCCACGTGGGAGCTGTTTCATTTTACTGGACAACCAGTCTCGTGCTATAAGTTTAAAACTGTTGTTTTACAATTTATCATGTCCGACTTAGTTTCGTATTTTATTTACCACATTTATAATCATGCTTTGGACTTTTAATTCCAACTTGCATAATGTAATTAGCAGATGCCACCACGAATCGCCGGCAGCTGTTTGTTGTTTTTTTTTTTCTTGCCTCATGCACTGTGGCGCATATTACAAGACCAGCTCTTGTGCTTTAACGGGATTAATTAATATTCCCTTCAAGTCAGGTCAAGCATTTTAAGGCAGTTTTACTCAGTAACAGGTGTTCATGACTGTGCGCGCAACCAAAACCCAATATATTCAATATTTTGACCGAGACCCCTCATTTCGTCATTAGAAGCATATTCTTCATATATATATATATATATATAATATTATAAATATGATAGTTATTAATTTAGCCACAATCCTGCTCGCAGCGGCATTTTGTTTCCTTTAGAAGCAAAAGCTCCCTTGTTGGAATAAGTTATTTTAAATTGCGGCATTTTAAGTATCCGAAAATATAGAGATATGATATTAAAAGGCGATATCCCTTCCATAATGATTACGGTGGTACAAACAAAGAATCACATGAGAGAATTATACTTAGCTTTCTTTAATGATGATTTTACACAGTATAACAGACGAAAGGAAGCTTATAGCAGACACTACCAAGGTCGGATCTTGATCTATAGAGTCTGCCATGTTTTCGTCACTACGCTGAGAGGATTTTCGGGACAGATGAAGGCAACATCATCCAGCCGTCAGCTTCAAAGGGTTTGGCAGCAGTTCAAGCCTTATATACTGTTTTCTCCACGTGCTGGTCTTCTCTGGTCTCCAAACAAGGACAGTAAAAAACTCAAACCCCACCTCCAACAAGAATAGCACAATGATTACACTGCAGTTTGTCTCATTCAGTTCGGAATTGCAGTGTGTTTTTTGAGGTATTGGAGAGCATTCAGTCTATTGGCAGGTGATGTCACATGAGCTACAACACTCCTCTTGTCAGTTTAGGTTCGCCACCAGCTCTCTCACACTTGGGTTTGGTTCTTGCTTGTTTTACATGTGCTTTTTCATTTAAGCAGCTCTTTATTTCTGTTTTGTTTATTTAAATTATAATTATGTTTTTTTTTTATTTCTTGTTAAAGTCACAGACGAGACCCCTAACTAGGTAATAGGCCATAGGTGATGTCATTAGTCTTAACATTAGCACTTTAGGGCTATATGATGTGGTATTTTTTTGGTGATATTTTTCTATCCCAGTTGCTCTCAAATCTTTTTCTAGTCTTTTTTTTTATTTTATTGATTTTATTGTAATCATTCTATACAAATAGATCAATGTTTACAAAAAATAGGATTGAAAACAAAACAGCCCCTACCCCTAAGAAAGATAGCATGGCCAACAGAGTTAAAACTTAAAGCTAGTAAAAATAAATAAATTGATGAGTTTAATAGGCAGATAAAGATAAATGGAGAAGATAAAGAAATGGGAAGAGAATCTGCTTCCTCAGTGCTTTAAGAGCTTATTCTAAAATATTATTGATTAGATCCTGCCAGGTTTTGAAAAAGTTCTGCACAGATCCTCTAAGTGAGAATTAGATTTTTTCCAATTTCAAATAATAAAAAAACATAAGTTACCCACTGACTTAAAAGAGAAGAGTTAGGATTCTTCCAATTTAGCAAAACAAGTCTGTGTGCCAATAGTGTAGTAAAGGCAATCACAGTTTGTTTGTCTTTCTCCACTTTAAGTCCACCTGGAAGAACACCAAACACAGCTGTTAATGGGTTAGGAGGGATTGTGACACCAAGCATTCCTCTGGTGAGCATCACCATTTTGTGGCTGTGGGCATGTTGTTGTTGGCAATGACATAGTGTTGCCACCTTGTGCAGATGTTCACATTACTTTATATAAGATGATCACACATTCTTATGTGCATCCTTGCTTTAAATCTGGATTAGACTTTTTTTCTCAAGTATATTTGCATTCTTAGTTTATCCAGGGGAAGGATATTAGAGGCACTTTTTGAACAGTGCCTTGTGATTTTGACTGGTATTTTCTGATCTTTTGGTTTCGGGCCTTGGCCTGTTTATTGACTATTTATTTGGATCTCAACTTTTGAACAGTCCTCTCTGTTTTCTTTTCTTGTTTGTCCTACTATGCTACAGGTAAAAAAGTTAATTGTACAGGATCCTAAGAAACGTCTCACTACTCTTCAAGCCTTGCAACACCCCTGGGTGACCGGGAAGGCAGTTAATTTTGCACATATGGATAACGCTCAGAAGAAACTTCAAGAATTCAATGCTCGTCGTAAATTAAAGGTATGTGCATTCACCTGAAAATAATATTAAAATGATTCAAGTACCTGTTAGTGACTCCCTTTAGCTGAGCTTTCATGTTGAGGTTGTCATACTCTACAATGAAATGAAAGGGGATGTGTGGATTACGTGACACAGGTAACATGAAATTTTTTCATTGGTGTCTTTGATACTGTTTGTTGTTGTTCAACAAAGTCAACAACAACAACAATACACACAAAAAAGTCAGTATACCCAGAGTGTCCCCCGGTGGATCTTGCATTCCAATGGCATACCTACGGTCTTCATTACCATTTTTCAAATATCCGTATCGGCAATAGAAGTGCTACATCAAAAGCACACAGACTTGTTTGAGATGACAACCAGGGACAGACAAGGCTGTATCTTGTCCCCTCTCTCCTGTTCCTCATTGCTCATTGTATTTACTGGACTAGTGAAGACTGCCTTGGCGATCTGGACTTCAGTGACAACATCACCTTGCTTGAAGAGGATGAGATGAAGATGCAGCATGTGACAAAAAATCTAGACGTCAGGATCAGTACTGATAAGTCAAAGATCATGAACATACATGCCGCGGCCCAAACAAGGGGAGTGATGATTGGAGTGAAGCGGCTGGAGGAAGTAAACAGATTCAGCTACTTTGGGCAACGTGATCAACAAAGATAGAGATGCAGAAGCAGATATCAAGTGCTGCATCAGGAAGGTGACAGTAGTCTTCCGGAAAATGATTAAGATCTGGTCCTCGCCATCCATCTCCCTGAAGATCAAGCTTCACCTTCTTACCTCTATCGTGATACCTACGCCCATTTATGCCAGCAATACCTGGAATACGTTAGCAAGTATCAACAAGAAGCCTGACGTCTTTTAGCCGAGGTGCCTACACTGAATTCTCAAGATCCAGTACTTATGATCACATCACCAGTGAAGAGGTTCTACAAAAAAGTGGCTCATACAAACTCCACACTGCCTTCACCTACACAAGATTCCAACTGGCTGGCTACATCCTTCAATTGGAAAACCGTCAGATCCCGAAGGCAGCAATGACATGGGTACCACCCAAAGCTAAACGACCAAGAGGACATCTGTGGAACACTTTGAGAAGAATCTCTGTACAAGATCTGAAGGTGCAGAACATCATTTGGGACGAAGCTGAGACCTTTACTAAAAACTGGAAAGTCTGGAGAATGCTTGTTGCCAGATACGTTAGGTAGCATTAGGGGATCGAAGTCTAAGAAACTTGCTGTTGTCTGTCATTGGTCACAGTTGATTCCGTTTCAGTTAGTTACTTAGTTATATCCATTCTCTTCAAAGAAATGAGATTACAAGTTTTTCTTGGCTATCACTACAAACTGAATGGGGTAAGTAACATATAAAAAATATCATTTTTGGGTATTTTTTTAATCTTGTATGTCTAGTCATCACATTTAATATTTTTATGCCAATGAGTGTGATTAAAAATGTGGTCTTAGATTTTCCATGACCAATTTTTTTAACAAGAATTAATCTAAGTTTTTTTTTTGTTTGTGTAGGCAGCAGTCAAAGCTGTTGTCGCTTCAACCCGCCTGGGAAGTGCCAGTAGTCATGGCAGCCACGAGAGCAGCAAAAACAGTCATAGCGCATCACCCATCCAGGAGGCGGAGCCCAACACTGAGCAGACACAGGACCAGGCACAAATAGAAAGTGAAGGCTCTTAGGCCTCTAGTGATATCTGCCTCAGAAACTTTTCTGCAGTCCATCATTAACTGCAGAGTCGGAAAGCTTTAAAAGGCTGTATTCTTGGTTCCTTTCTGTTTATTTTTTCCCTCAGATTCAATACCGATGGTCATAATGATGTCTGGGACTGGAGAAAAGTCACACATCACCGAATCTGTAATGCATGTGACTGCTTTTATCAAAATAAAACTAGCACAAGACAGCCTGTGTGACATGTGAATGGGCACCATGCTATGAAAATGCCAAGTGTTTCACCAACATGTGAATCAGATAATTCTTGCAACCGTCTATTCGTTTGCTTCCTTTCTAGGGTTTCAAAGCCTCGCCATATTGTGCAGTTTGACAATAATGATTTTACTGTGGGTTATTCCATTTCTTTTACTTTTTTGCCTGGTACATCTCATGGTAAGGTAGAACATTCTTGGACTGCACGCTTTGCAAATAAATTATCATACTCTCTGTAAGTACTGGGTGGTGGGGGGGGGGGCAGAGGTGCTTTGAAAGATTCAGATTTCAAAATGTTTACAGAACTTGTTTAGATTTATATGCAAAATACATTCCACTGATTAAAACAGCAGATGAGTTGAGAATTTCAATACCTTGCCTGATGGCCATAATGTTGAACCTTTCTTGATCTTCTAGGGAGAATGAATGCCTTACTGTACCGTCCATGATTTATACATTTTATTAACGACAAAAAAGAATTTCATACCTTGTAATTGTTATGCTGATATTGAAAACAATATTTGTGCATGCAATGCAACCATTATGCACAAAGACAAACAATTTACACTGTTGTACATAGAAAAACTCTCATTTGTAGCGATTAACATTTAGGTGTCATGGACTTTTACCGTATGATATTTACAGGGCTAGCTTTGGAGTTTAGACTCTCAGATTTTGTGTATGGAAGAATGTCCCATGTATATTTAATAAAAAAGGGTATTAATTTTATTAGTATTTTTTACTTTGCTTTTGCACCATCAGGGCAACAGTTTACTAAATGTAACGTCTAGCAATAGGAGCAGTCCGTGTAGTGGACTGCACGTCTTATATTTTACATAGCTTTTATTTAAAACCTTAACTCCCTGTTCTTCCTGAAATTAGTGTGACATCTTGTGTGTTACTAAAAAGTTGTAATTATTGCTAAGGACAGGCTGAATTTCTTAGAAAGCAATGCAGCCTCATTTGCTGTGCCACCATTAATGGTCGCAGTGCCAGAGTAGAAAGGGGTGATGGGTAATGTCTTCTACACAATGCCAAAACACTTAACCACTGCTGATGTTAAATAATACATCTGGTAGGCTGAAAGTGAAATTGAGATTAACAAAATAAAATATATGTATGTGTGTTTATAGTATATATGGCTGTCAGATTTAATGAATTAAAACATTCACTTTATTGCTTTACATTTCAAATTCCTAATGAAATTAATGCACTTTATAGTTCTTCTGTAGCTCCAATTAATACATTTATTAATTATACATGTGTCATGGCAAATGCACCTTTATAAATGATTTGTAACTTTATTGATTATTTCTAAAGAGAAGCATTTTGTTGTTGATTATCTGTGTCACCCATTAAAGATAATTAGAGTTAAGGCAAGGTTAGAGCTATTCAATAAAATTATGAATCTTTTATAACATGTGCTGTTGTAATGCCTTCACATGAATATAATGACATGAACAGCTAAATATATGTGGCTGTCCCAATCAATTATAAACTCCCATTAATTCTCCTTGGGACCATGGAAGCCAGAGCCTATTCTGTCAGAGTTATCGCTATGGGTCCAGCTACAGACCTCCGCAGATCCGCGATTCAGTAGTTCCGCTAGACAGCCAATTAGATTGCAGGTTTTTGTCACCTGGTTTGCTTGACTGGAGTCAGTTAACTCTCACTTAACCCTAACCTTAACCATAGTGTAACTACGTGACACAAAGCAATAACCTCCTCAATGGAGTGGAGCTCTGGAAGTCTGCAGCTAGAGTCTATTGGAGTTACCAGCGAATGTATCTGAAATTTGAATGTTATATATTTAATGAAAAACAATCCATGAGTTCTGCTATCAGTGTTTAAACTGCAGAGGGAAAAAAACAAAGCCCAGAAAGTCCGAAAACAGGCAAATTAAAAGAAAATGTAATTCTCGTCATGGTCTGGTTTTTGTTTTTCATTTTTTGAACCTGGCCATTGGTCTAAAAAGTGTATAAAACATCATTATTGGGGTTTCAAGGCCAAGTAGTCTAGGGGTTAGGTTGGTTTGTTGATCTTTTGAATTTGATACCATTGTTAAAAATGAATGCCATTTCTCCGCAGTGCCATTTTGTTTTCTTTATTTGTGCCGTCATTTTGAGAAAGTGTTGTTGAAGTTCGCTTTGCTTTAGCTAAGCATATCGACTGGGAGTGTGCCATGTGTGATGTTATTACCGTCCACCTCCAGTTTGTCCAAGTTTATGGATACAAGCAACAACAAAATTCTAGCGTTAGTTCTTAAGAGTTTGATTATCATTTGTTACGACTTCTTTTCCATTTCTTGACAATGATTCTCTTCTTGTGTCTTGGCCCGAGTTATGTGAACCTTTCTGGTTATCGAATTTTATTTGTCGGGAGCAGGCACTGATAGCACATTGCTGCACCCACCACACAATGAACCAACTGTATTGAGACCCGAGTGCAGTGAGTGGCATGTCAGCACCACACTGTCACAATGTGAGGTTTTTTATGGTGACTGGAGTGCCAATCCTGCCACCAACCCCCAAGTTTTCCCTGTATGTTGGATGACCTGCTTGCTTCATTTCTTGTGTTTTTTAATTAAAGTTTTTATCCTCTCAGTTTTAACTGTGGTGTGCTTACTCGTCACAATCCATCTCTTGATTCCTTCTTTATCAAAATTGACTGCCATCCTGTGTAATCGTCACAGTTCTTAAGTAGATTTTATTCCTTATGGAAGTCAAGTTCATCTTCTTCTATTTTAACCTCCTTGGCATTAACCCTGAGTGTCACTCAGGTTATAATCTGTTATAATCCGATGTACACTGTTAACCCGGAGCAACACTTGGGAGAGCATTATGCTGCCAGCTATTGAATAAAATAACATTATGCTGCAAAAAAATCAGGAATATTACTGTGCATTTTAATATTTTATGGTAACTCATTCATATTCATGAGTGGGGTGGAGCCTAAAACCAAAACATACAAAAGCTGCAAAACCAGTTTTAGAACAAACTGAAACTGAACGATTAGCCGAATCAAGCAATAGTGATAACAATGTGAATGAGACGTTAACACGGATAGTGAAATGGGTTGCATAAGACAAATGGATGGCCAGGCTTAGTGACTTTAGTTGCGTAATGCTGTAGCAGGGTGCAGATTCTACATAGCAAAAAGGCAAAATGATTACAGTCTAGTGGAAGGACAAAAAGAATGTTAGCCCCCTGAGCAATTGTTTACAGTGCAGCAAAAGCCAATGTTCATGTCAGGATAAGTGTATAAGTCACTAAGCTCAACGATTGTGCAGATCAAGCACTGACATTCTACCCTCTCATGCACACCAATAGGAATGACATTACAGGTAGTCGCCAACTTACCACGTTTGGTTCTGACAGACCAGTTGTAAGTTGATCTGGACATAAGATGGACCAGTATATGTTTTCAAACCTAACCTTATGTGTAATACTGTATAATGAGCCCCTCAAGTCATTGTTTGTTTTATATAATTTTTTATCATCATTCTTAGCACATTATGTGGATTTTCTAGCTTTTTTGGGAATATTTTTTTTTATTTTATTATTTTGTTTTGTTATTACTGTTGCTCACATGGGTGCCGAACCTTTTAACAG
Source organism: Polypterus bichir lapradei (assembly GCA_026402145.1). Classification (NCBI taxonomy): domain Eukaryota; kingdom Metazoa; phylum Chordata; class Cladistia; order Polypteriformes; family Polypteridae; genus Polypterus; species Polypterus bichir. Next base: position 69,084,280 of record JANRMT010062837.1, read on the forward strand.
CTTCATGAGCCCTTTCTTTGTCTGGGTCATGTTATGTCATCAGTGTGAGCCTCTCCCAGTCTCCATTGTGTTAACTGTGAGAGGAGGAATTGTCCCAGCACAGTTTGAGCACTCATGTTTTCTGTTTTAATGTTTCAGCCTGTTAATAATAAGCATTAGCAGATAAAGGAGTTCAGCGTGGTTTCCTTACCCCTTTGTGGTGGTTCACACAAAGCAACATTTAGTGAGTCACAAATTAGAAGCTTCAGAGGTTAACTGGATTCAAAGCCACATAAATTAAAGTCACATGCGATCGCATTCGCTTTCTTTCCTCTGTCATACTGCGTGATCACCTTCATTTGTGTGTCAACATCAATTGCTGTTTATCCTGAAATTGTAAGACAAGTGTGACTGAACGTAGTTGAAACTGCTGCAGGTAATAAACTGAGATCTCGACAAATGAGTCATGGCATACAGAGCTGGTGTGGTGAAAACTGTCATTTACAGTAGTTGTTGTAAGACACATAGCTCGTAAGTTGACGACTACCTGTACAAGAAGAGTGCGCAAAGAAACACCTCAGTACTGTCCCGATTGTAACATCAGCCTCTTTGTTGGTGACTGTTTCAAAGCACATCGAACAATGGACGTGTACTAAATCTCCGCTAGTACAGCAGAGGACACTCAACATGCCTTTCTTACTGTATTTATCTTGATGTTTTGGTATTTATATGTTTCAGTTACACATAATAACATTTGTTCTAGGTAAAAAAAATTAAATGCATTATTTTTGACTCGTCTTTCCAGGAGTTAATATAATGTTAAGGAGGTTAAAGTTTACATTTCTAACACGGTTTCGGTCACGTTGTGAGTTGCTGTGTCTCCAGTGCCCCATTCACAAAAGCAAATCATTTAGTAACCAGCTTATTGAGGAAAAGAAGAATAAAAGCAACAATCAAATGATATTTTATAAACATAATATCTAAAGGATAAAATATAAACAGGATACCAGCAAATGTGCCGAACCCTCCAGGCAGTTATGTAACTGTAGGATCTGTACCTGTTTTATACATAGTCCAATAAAGTTCTTACAAAGTTAGTTGTTCAGACGACCTTTGTGTTTTGGAGTCATTTTAGGTAAAAGAATAGCCGTGGCTGTGTTACGGACTCTGAAAACAGAGGAGAGGTTGGCACTTTGGACTTTTTGGCACGGATGTCTGTTCGTTGTTTGGTGTACCATAACGCAGGTGAAAATGTACAAAGATAGGCTGAGGCTGCTGTTCATTCCAGGTGTGCCTTTTAATAAATATACAAGTTCTGCCATCGTGATGAGAGGCTGTGCTGGAATCGTGTAACCCATCACCCTCTGGTGACTGCAGCTCTCTGCCTAAAAGTCATTTCAAGTCCTTTTTTCTTTTTTTTTTTTTCACCGTGTTATCCTTTGCTTAAGATACAAGAAGCAGCTGATGGTTCAGCAAATCAAAAAACGCCAGCGCCCAACTGTGAGACCTGAGCAAGGCAATGAACCCGCCTGGGCTCCCGGTGCTATGACTGCAGAAAGAACTGATAGACTTATAGAGAAGGAAAAACATCCGCTTCTAGTAAGAGCCGAGCGAGGCCATCTAAGGTAGCAGACCGTCACCTGAACAGCAAGAGCGAGTTTGACACAAGAGCAGGCTGAAGCCCCTCGACCCCCGCCTACGCTAACCCTCGCTTGTCATATTATTTCACAGTCCTGTTGGATTTGTCTTCTCTTCCTTTAAGAACACTTCATGTTTTTATATGACTGATGAACTTTTTTACTAACTTTTTATTTGAGCGAAATAAAAAGCAAGATTGATTCCAGCAGCTAACTTGGTAACTAGTGACTTGTTCAATAATCTGACAGCACTATATACGTTTACACAGTAAATTTGAATCTACACGCAAAAAACAAACGTGTTTATTTCAACAAATGGCTGAAAGGAAGATGTTCAACCTGCTTAGGAAACAAAGGGCATTGTTTTGCATGCAGTTAAAATTGTATACTAAACCACTGAGATTGTCTTTAAATAATGCACTGTATTTTAACTACTTGTATGAAATAAATTCTCTGTTTAACAGTTTTGCAGATGCAACTATTATACTGGCTGAATGGTGGGGGAAATAAATAAAAGTGAGATGTTTGAAGCTGATGATGACCCTCCAGGTTTGAGCCGTCTCTTTATTCACTAAGGCCTTTGCTTTGGTTTGGTTTGGTTTGGTTTGGTTTGAGGAGGTCCGTTCATTCAGACACAGGGAAAGTGGACGTTAATCAAGAAGCTGTTGGTTTTCTAAAGGAAAAAGAAATACAGACTGCAAAAAAATCACATTTTGACCAGGAGTTGTTTTGAAATAAACAATAGCAACAACATTTATTTGTCTATAGCACATCTTCATTCAAACAATGAAGCTCAAAGTGCTTAACAATACAAGATGATAAAGTTACAAGAAAAGAGAGAGAATCAAAATTAGGCAATAATAGTAAAGAATAAGTAAAGACAACAAATCTACATGATCTTAAAAAACCGATGAGTATCAAGTAGAAGAGCAGTGTCTCTATATTCAGTGTCATGACAGTGATCAGGTCAGATGGGCAGGACGACAGAAAAAAAACAAAATCTGCAGGGGTTCCAAGGCCAAAAGACCACCCGGCCCCCAATGGGCATTCAACCTAACATAAATGTTCGTAAGTCATTACTCTTTGTTTCCAGGCTTCACATAAGCCAAGGGTGGCGAACTCCAGGCCTGGAGGGCCACAGTGTCTGCAGGTTTTCATTCTTACCATCTTCTTAATTAGTGACCAGTTTTTACTGCTGATTACTTTTAATTAACTTGACTCAGGCCCCATATTTGTTTCTTTTTCTTTAATTAGCAGCTAAACAATAATGAGACACAAAACATGTCACCACATGACCAGCTCCCCTGTGCCCATCACACAATATCTAAAATTAAAGAGAGGTGATGGTCTTGGTAATGTTGATCACTCAGATCACCAAAATATTATGATGGTGCTCTTAGAAAGAACAGAAAAACACCAGTTTTTGAAATGTGTGCTGTGGCAGAATGAGAGCAGCAACAAGCCATGGACTTAATAACGGGTTTAATTAAGAGCAAGAATTGGCTTCTCATTAACAAAGTGATTGGAGTGAAATTGGTTGGAGTTTGAAGCCCCAGTTTAGCTGGTCATCTGTTAGCTCGTTTCACATCTCATTTCTGCTTGGCTGTCATTTAATGAAGAAGGGAATCAATTCAGAGGGCTGAACTCTTCTAACAGGGTTAGTAAAGTGATGGTGAAAAGTTAATTAGCAGTGAGAACTGGTCACTGATTAGAAAAAGGGTTAGAATGAAAACCTGCCGCTACTGCGGCCCACCAGGCCTGGAGTTGGCCACCCCTGATATAAGAGGATGTTGGTCTCATGGACTGCTGGGACACTTGCCTTTATTCCAACGTCACAGGGGGCTGCCTGGTGCCTTCATCAGGTGCTGGTGGTGCAGAGAATAGTGGGGACTAGTAAAGATTACAGGTCCCTGACAAAGATGATAATTCTATACCTATATATTCTATTGGAAGTACAACTAATAGTAATGTAACTATAATAAAGCCAAATTAAACTAATGTGTTTTTAGCAGTTTTTATTTAATGTTTCACAGTATTAGCTTGCAGAATTTCTATTGGTAAAAAGTATTCTAGATTTTAGGCACATAACAGCAGAAGGCCGCCTCACCACTTCTTTTAAGTTTAGCTCTTGGAATTCTAAGCAGACACTCATTAGATGATCTGAGGTTATGACTTGGCGTGTAGGGGGCAGGCATTCTAAAATTTAGCAAGGGGAGAGATTATTAGGGTTTATACACCATTAGTAGTACAGTATTTTATAATCAGTTCTAAATGACATGACTAACTAATGTAGCAACACTAAAATTGGTAGATGTGCTTATGTTTTTTCTTTTTCTAGTTAAAATTGCAACCAATTGATGTCTTTCTTAGGTAGTCCTGTTAGGAATGCATTACAGCAACAACAACAACAACATTTATTTATAGAGCACATTTTCATACAAACAGTAGCTCAAAGTGCTTTACATAATAAAGAATAGAAAAATAAAAGACACAATAAGAAAACAAAATAGATCAACATTAATTAACATCGAATAAGAGTAAGGTCCAATGGCCAGGGGGGATAGAAAAAACAAAAAAAAAAACTCCAGATGGCTGGAGAAAAAAATAAAATCTGTAGGGATTCCAGACCATGAGACCGCCCAGTCCCCTCTGGGCAAAAATTACAGTAATCTAACTGACTAAAAAGAAAAGCGTGAACTAATTTTTCAGTGTCTTGTAAAGTTATAAGAGGTGTAACTTTTGTTATATTCCTTAAGTGAACTCCTAATAATCTGGTGGCTATGCGATTTAAAGTTTAGTTCAGAGTCCATGATTATCCCAAATTCTTTACCTCTGCCTTGACTTTTAAGCCCAATGGATGAAGTTCACTTCTAATGCCTTCTCTATATCCATGTTTGCCAGTCACTAAGATTTCTGTTTTTTCCTCATTTAGTTTGAGAGTTACAGTTATCAGAAATACTGCGAAGACATTGAATCAGAGAGCCAGGAGCATCAGGGTCATCAGGCGCTATCGATAAATAAAGCTGAGTGTCATCTGCATAGCTGTGGTAGCTCAACTTGTGCTTTGAGGTAACCTCACCTAACGGGAGCATGTAGATTGAAAAAAGCAGCAGACCCAGCATAGATCCTTGTGGTACACCAGAACTGTACAATATCCTAAACAAGAAACCCTTTGTTTTCTGTCATGATGCTCCTTACAGATCCTCACCTAGAGTGGGATTCTTTATGTGCGGTATTTCTTATTTTATAATAAAAGCAGAGAAAGATTGCCTGACGTCTCTTAGCCACAAGATCCAAAGGCATTGAGATTTAAACTCCAAGGCGCTCAGTCCTTGCCTCTGAGTTACAGTGTCAGTAAACATATTTAGTCCAGCATCAAAGTAAAAACATGTCTCTGCAAAGTAGTGTAAATTAATCTCTCTATATATATATAAAATCCAGCGTCTTTCTATGTCTGGCCGCTTTTCACGAGAGAACTACTTAAGAGATTTATTTAGATCGGGTTTTTTTCTAGAATTTGAACAGTCCGGTTGATTTTGCGACTTCTGTCATTGCGCTAAGAATCCTAGTCCACTTGCAGGAGCGATATATCGTATTTTTGCGTGTACCACGCGCACATTTTTTCCCGAAAATTTGCATTAGAAAATCAGGTGCACATCATACACGAGGAAATGTAATTCTGTAATGTTTGCTTCTTCTGCTTGGACTCGCTCTCTTTCTCGCTCGTGCTCTCTCTCTCTCTCTCTCTCTCTCTAAACGCTTCCTATACAATCACAGCATACGTCGTACATGGGGAAAAACGATTCTCGCGATTTTCTTTGTAAAAATTAGGGTGCATGTCTTACACGAGGGCACGTGGTACACGAGTAAATACGGTATTCGCGCTAATCCGAGACAGAGGCTGTGGGCCGAGGGGATGGGGAAGTGTGAAGTCAGGAGTAGGGAGCCGTGCGGGGCCCTCATCGCTGTCCTGTTTCACTGCTATGCGGACAGAGCTGCGAGGGATGGCTAGTTATAAATATAAAGCATAAAAAAATTGTTCCCATAAGTTATTCACTCCCATTATGTTAGCATTTACTAGATGCACTTTTGATAGCAATGAGCCTTGAGTCTGAGTATCAGCTTCACATATGTAGACGCAGCCATTTTTCTTCTACCTTGCAGAACTTCTCCAGCTCTGTCAGGCTTCATGGAGATCATAGCTGAACAGTTTTGACAAGTGCAGCGGCAGATTCTCCACTTGCTTGAGATCTGGGCCCATAGTTATCAATGGAGTGTCTCAGATTTACACCTAGGAAGTCAGATGAAAAGTCAGACTAGCAGAAGAATTTGTCTTCACTCACAGTAGAACATGACAAGTAGTTACAGTATGAAGCGTCCTACTCAAACTCCCAGCTAGGAGTACGAGAATGGATGACCTCACAATTTTATGGCACCCCAGGCTGTGATGTGGTAATCAGGATGACGCTTAGCAATTTTCTGATACTAACACTAGGGCTTCACCACAAAAACAATAATGATAATGAAGATGGGAAGCCTAGTAAGTGGAGCCAGGTGTGGGAATGACAGGTCTGGATGCAGTGAGGAAATTTTGGAGCGCCAACTGGATCGTCCCTTCTATTGTTTGGAGACCGCAAAGCAAAATGAAACAAATAAAAATAACGCTTGTAAGCATGCGTCCCTTCAGCAGGGATTTCACAAAAAAGCAAAACTTGCAGTTGCTTTAGCGTAGCTCTGTCTGGTGGGCTGCTCTGGCCAGTAATGACGTCTCCTAATAGGATGCCTGGAATTTTATGGTGGCATACACCGAATGGGGTGGAATTAAATACCTTCACCGGACAGCTTCTCGGCACTGTGGGAAAAGCAGATGGCAGCACCCCCTCTCGTCTCAGCTGGTTATTAAAAACCTTGACTGAAGAACGATACGGTAATGATCATCGAGATGGGAAGACCAAGACACACACACATAATGAATGAGAGTTAATCTCAATAAAGAGTAAATTCAACTAGTTGGGTTACGCAGCTTCACCCTGGAAATATTCCAACACAGTTGAAGTGGCCATCCGTTGCACGCTCCCTCGAGGGACTTCCTCCCGGCTGCCTGCCTTCTCTCCCATCCACTCATTCACAAGCACTGGCGGCTCTCTACGCTCTTCTGCCTTCTTCTTTTTCTATCCTATCTTCTAACCTTTGTTTCTTTCTTTTCCTTTTCGTCCCCATTTTTTATTGTACCAGCTCCCTTCTTCCTGCCTCTTTGGGACCAGCACTTCAATCGCACACTACAATAAGCCAAAGAAGCAACTAAAACAGACGGCACCCTCACGTACAGGTACGTCTCACGCCATTGACTCCACCAACCTCCCGCAGCTGCGTGAGCACACACACCCACAGAGATCGGGCCAGCCAGTCAATTATTCATTTATTAAAACGGCCTCCTGATTGTTAGGCCGCAGACCTGCAATACCACACATGGGAAGGGAATGCCAACTCCACGCAGGGAGGACCTGGGGTTTGAAACTCTAACCACTGTGCCCCCCGCCACCCACTCTTGAACACGTTACATAGTGCTGACCATGAGTAACAAATTCCTGCTGTAGATCAATTCTTGCTTTTCCTAGGGACTGAGCTTTTATTGATGGTCATCGCAAAACACAATTTTACTGGAAACTGTAGTGTTTTGAAATCAAATGGGAAATTAATAGAAATAATGAGAATTTTGGGCATGGATTTAATTTCATCCTGTAGCACATCCTGTAAAATTGGTAGCGTCTGTCAGATTGTAATAAATTGCTTTGGTCTGTTAACATAGTTTTGGAGGGTTTAGTTTCAAAGCAGTCTGCACCAAATTGTGTAAAATCCTCTAACTTATAATATACAGCTTTGACGTTTACAAGCTGCACATTTACGTGTGCCATGGCGTAAACTCAAAGTTTTAAGCACTTTACAAACCAGGACAAGTGAAAAGAAACAATAGCGTGAACTACAGTATGTACAATGTCCACCTCCTCTGTGTTCTGTATCGGGGGGACCCTCTAGTGAGATGTGCGAGCGTCTAGACTGACCAAGGCAGGCCGTCTCACCCGGGACTTGAGGTGAGCTGGTGCGCTGCACCGGCAGTTCTGTGTTTCTGCTAGCAGCACATAGCGATCTGACCCCCAAGGGGACACCCCAGGACTCCATAATATTGCACATAGTTTGTCACCGTGGTTTGCCCCCACCCCATTTTTTGAAGTTTATGTGTAAAAACCACCCAACAATTCAACAATGTTATGTATTTATATTTCGCATTGTGAGATGTAGTGAAGTTGCCGACTCTGTGGTTGTCAGGAAGCCACTTGCTAACCATGTCTTTTTGAGTTCACCTCACTTTCCTTCATCCACTCCACTTCTTATTTTCGACCTCATCTCTTTTTCCTGTACAGGGCAGCTGCCCTTTTTCGCTCGCCGCCAACCCCATTTCTCTGCACGGTTACAGTGGCCATCCAGAGTCTGAGGCCACCTTCGCCATTGAGGAAGAGTAATTTTAGGGTAACCTAGCATTCATCTTAAAGAAATAGCATGAAAGATTAATAAATGTCAGAAATCTGTTCAAGCATATCAGGAAACCAGATTAAGGTCAAGTGAGCAACAAAGTCAAAGATGTTGTGCAGAAAGTGAAGTGGAAGATGACTAAGAAGGCAGCAGATGTCCTGTAAACAACTGGAATGGACCGTTGTTACATACACAGACATCTCAAGGGTGGTGGCTCAACCCAAAGGGTATAAGAAGATAATAAACATTTATTTTATATGAGTCATTTGGGTGTAAACCAATGAACCAACCAGAGTAAATGTTTGCATCAATTGACACTGATCTGGAAATTCAGTTGCTTATAAAACAGAAGCACACCTCTGATATTTGATCATTCTGACCGCTGTGACAGCGTGCTGTGATGGATGCTCCCTCTAAGGCATTTGCTGAGGAGTAATTAAATGACACAAAGATCAGTTTTTCTCCTGCCTGATTATTGATTCAGAAGGTTTTATTAGACTTGACTTAATAAAGGATAACTTTCGATCTTGAATTAAGATATTTGATTTCTTGCACACCATGCTAAACGGGGAGGATGGGTTGCTTTTGATAATGTGCAGTGCTTGGCTTGTAACAAACGTGGTATTGAAGTTAAGTACAATATGCCATTAACACTAGAATTACCAGAGCCTGTGAAAAAACTCATAGATCTGGCCCACCTTAAATCCGTTCGCACATCTCTGCCAGCGTCTTTTGTCCTGCAAATGTGCCGATAAAGACAAGCAGCCGGCTATTCCATCCTCCACCTTCGCAGAACGTTCACTAAGTTCTCCATGCTGGTTTCATATCTATTATATAGTGTTTCTCATATCTGTCTATTATATAGTGCCTTTCATATCTTATCACATTGTGTTTCTCATCTGTCTATCTTATATAGGTGTGATGGCCCAGGTGTCCACAGACTTTCGTAGATCCAGCCCACCTTAAATCCGTTCACACCTCTCAGCTAGCGTCTTCTGTCCTGTAAATGTGCTGATTAAGACAAGCAGCAAGCAGCCTGCTATTCCGTCCCCTGACTGACTTAGAACGTACACAAACTTCTCCCAGCTCATGCCTTGACTGATTATCTGGGAGTGAAGTGGAGTTTTAGAGTGGAAATAATAGATTGTTATTTGGAATACACGCATTTCATGTGTGTTCTGTTTCTACAGTAATCTGTGTAAACACATTTTTAAAACAGAAACGTTTTCATATTTTAGTAGTAAATGACAAAATGTAGGCATAAACTATATAATGTGTGAAGTCTGAAGTCCAAAGATCAAATAAACATTCACAAAAAGTTCAAGGAAACGACAACAGCTTCCGTGGTGTAGCGGTAACATTTGCTGACTTGTAATCAAGAGTACCCGGTTCGATCCCAACTCACTCCTATATTTGCCATTTTCAGTAGTTAGCTACTCTTATCTATACTAATAAAAGGCAAAGCCCTCACTCACTGACTGACTGACTGACTCATCACTAATTCTCCAACTTCCCGTGTAGGTAGAAGGCTGAAATTTGGCAGGCTCATTCCTTACAGCTTCCTTACAAAAGTTGGGCAGGTTTCATTTCGAAATTCTACGCGTAATGGTCATAACTGGAAGGTATTTTTCTCCATTTACTGTAATGGAGTTGAGCTTGACCGCCGTGGGGGCGGAGTTTCGTGTGACATCATCACGCCGCCCACGTAATCACATGAACTGACTGTCAACGCACTATGTAGAAAACCAGGAAGAGCTCCAAAATACGCTGAAGAAAACATGCATTATATAATTGAGAAGGCAGCGAAACAATAAGAAGCGAGCGAGTGACATATACTACCATATTCATCATTGCAGCTACTTCGGAAACAAAGCGAGGTATAAACCTAAACTTTAAAGTAAGTTAATAGACAGGCTGCCGCTGGTGTTTTTAATGCCCACGGGTAATGCGGGATACAAGTTTAATGAGAGAACGCAGGATATAAACGAGAGTTTTGATCACTTTGTAACTAAGTTAAAATTGCAGGTGAAGGGGTGTGCTTATGCAAATTCCGAGAGACTGTGTTTGTGGGGGATTGACAGTTAAGGCGGGTGGAGGAGTCACGTCATCATCTCCCCTCCCATTTACCTCATTTCGCTCTGAGCTGAGCTCCGCGGCTAACGCCGTCTTCCGAAGCAACTTCGTCACACACTGCCACCAAATACAGAGAAATCCACAAGTTAATACACACTCTGTCTCTAGACTTTCTCCACACTGAATCCTCCAGGCACTACTTACAAAAGGTTACATTGACAATCGTGTTACGTTATTTTTAAAATGTTTAATTTTCTTAGCACAAGCACAGCTGAGAAGCTTCGATGCATGTGCTCCATAACGCGTTAAAAAATAATGCATTTAATCACACTTTGCATTACAATCAAAGGGGAACTTTTGTCAATGCATGATTTCCTGGTACACCGATAACATTGATCAGCGCATCCCAATTCATTTTAGCCTCGCACCACCTTGGTTTGAGAAGAAGTATGAAAAAATATGAGGTTAACACACAAAAACAGATCACCAATTGAAGCTTTAGGAATAATCGATTCGCCATCAATAATTGTTTTGGTAAAGCCATACTCAGTGTAATCCTCCTTCCATTTTATAATTTTTCCGCCACTAGCCATGATTAAATGAACGGTAAAAAAGTAAGAGCGAAGCGAGGGTGACTTATTTAGGCAGGCATATATATGACAGCAACACTCATGACAATGTCAATCATGTTACGTTATTATTAAAATGTTTCCTTTTCTTTTTCTTTACTTCTTTAACACATTACTTCTCCGCTGCGAGGCGCAGGTATTTTGTATATAAATGACCTCCAAAGAGCGCGGAGACTTTTGATCATGTGAACGTGTCTGCAAAAACTGGCGTCTCCTGCCCAGCAAAAGTCGAGCAGCCGGCGCGCGCGCATAGCTGTGCCGGCCTTTCAGACGCTGACTGCGCTTCTGCCTTAATTCAAAGACAAGTGCAAACACGGGACCCCTTTTCTACACCGCGGCAAAATAATATTAATGCGCTTCGCACTTTATTTTACACGTATACGATTATGAGGTCGTCAGCTCGGATTATGAAGACATGCACAGGAGTGAAGGACTGACAGTGCCCTCACAGCTGATTAATAGCTGGGACGTCTCACCAGTCTGCACAAGACCCACCGCGACTGTCCCCAAAAGGCGCTCATATCGTCAGCGAACACATCTCTCTATACTATATAAAAGAAAAACGCAACTTTCCTTTCTTTACACCTTTTTTTCCTTTTATCCCAAACCAAAGCCTTTCTCTCTTAACACTGCAGAGGACACAAAACTAATTTTCTTTAATTGCTGGTAAGGCACATTACCAGAGGCAGAAATTTGGACTTTCACATAGAAAATGTAATTTCTATACCACAGCCGTCGTGTAGCGCCTTTCAAAAGGGATCAACTACCGAGAGATGATCCATATACATTTTAGCTGCTGTTAGTACTACTTACCTCTTCTGTTATACCGTCTTTAAAATGTAGTTTACCCGCAACCACTCCAGTAGTGCTCAATGTACCTTTACTTCTTAAAACGTTAATGTTTTACTGTTTAATAACTTATAGACTACATTTTATTATTTTTCCCTTGCACTCAGTGATCAAAGCTATACACACACATATAGACACATACATATATATATACACATATATTTATATATACCTGTGTGTATGTTTGTATGTATGTGTATACACACACACACACATATATACATACATACATACACACACACAAAAATTATATATATGTGTGTGTCTGTGTATGTATGTATGTATATGTGTGTGTATATATGATGTAGATAGGTATGCATATATATATATGTGTATATGTAGATATGTATATAGATATGTATATATGTATATAGATATTAAGATATGTATGTGTTGTCGCAGTAGGGGGCAGTAGCGCTCCCTTGAACCCTCAGGTACCACGCCAAACACCTGGTAAAATTGCCACAATAATTATATTTATTATAATAATGTGCACCAAGCACCCTCCACTCCACTATATTCATAAATAACAATAAACAATAATAATCACAATCCTCCACTCCCAGACGCGTTGCCCTCCTACCACCCAGCTCAGCTCATTGTCTGGGAGTTCCCAGAGTCCTTTTATTCCTCCTGACCCGGAAGTGTTTCTGCCCAACAGTTCCACAAGCCCTTATTCCTTCCGGGTCAGAGTAAACAGTACTTTTCTTCACCCCGGAAGCCCGTCGCTCTTCCTGTGACGAACTTCCAGGTCATGGTGCACAAATGAGTCTACTGGCTTCCCGACAGCGACTCCCAGTGGCCCCCAAGGTATCCAGCAGGGCTGTGTATAAAAACTCCATAGTCCATGAGGCCCTGCTGGAATTCGGGGCCCATATATGCTCTCGGGAGAGCTCCTCCTGGCGGCCTGGGGGTGAGGGCCGGAGTAAAATGCCGGCAATCCACCACAGTGTATATGTATATATGTATGTATATATATATGTAGACTCAAACCCATTATGACAGCAGCAATCCAAGCTGTGAGAAAACAGTAAAAAGGAGGCGTGTCAGATGTCGTGGTACATTTTCTGATGCAGCTAGACGAAAACAACTTTGTGACGCTGCCGCCAAATACACAAAACAATTACTTTGACAATCATGTTACGTTATTTTTAAAATGTTTCCTTTTCTTTTTCTTTCCTTCTTTAACACACTACTTCTCCGCTGCGAAGCGCGAGTATTTTGCTATATATATATATTGTGGTCCCCGGCCGGGGCTGGAGCCCGGCCGGGACGCCCAGGAGGACGTGAGGAGGGCTTGTGCCTCCTCCAGACCGCGAGGGGGCGTCCGTCTTGGTTCTGTTGGGGTCCACGGGTCCAGGGCATGGAAGCCCTACCCTGTAGGGGCCCGTGGTCACCGCCAGGCGGCGCCCCGATGCCGGTTTATCCCATCTGGTCCTCGGCCGGGGCTGGAGCCCAGTCGGGACGCCTTGGAGGACCGGAGGAGGGCGTGTGCCTCCTCCAGACCGAGTGGGGGCGTCCGTCCTGGTTATGCAGGGGGCCTCGGGTACAGGGCTTGGAAGCCCAGCCCTGCAGGGACCCGTGGCCACCGCCAGGCGGCGCCCCAGTGCCTAATTATCCCGGGAGCCCGGCACTTCCGCCACACCAGGAAGTGCCGGGGGGAAGACGACTGGGGATGCACAGACGGTTTCCAGGTGCGCAGCCGGCACTTCCGCCACACAGGGGTGTGGCCAACGTCAGGTGCCAGGAAGCAGCTGGAGCCCATCCGGGTCCCCATAAAAGGGGCCGCCTCTCTCCAGTCAGGAGGTGGAAGTCGGGAGGTAGCAGACTGAGCTGGAGAGAGAGGACGGAAGGCGGCCAGGAAGGCACAGAGACTGTGGGCCCTGGACTTTGGGGAAATCGGTGCAAGAGGCACTGGGGTTGTGAGTGACATTTGTATATAGTGTGAAAATAAACGTGTGTTGGGTGAAGCAATGTTGTCCGTCTGTCTGTGCCGGGGCCAGCGTTCACAATATATATATACACACACACACACACACAGATATATATAGATAGATATGTGAGAAAAACACTCATATCAATGACAAAACAATTACATTAACAATCATGTTACGTTATTTTTAAAATGTTTCCTTTTCTTTTTCATACCTTCTTTAACACACTACTTCTCCGCTGCGAAGCGCGGGTATTCTGCTAGTATATATATATATATGTATGTGTATGTATATATATATATATATATATATATATAACTGTGTATATATAGATGTGTATATATGTATATACTGTATATATATGTCTATATTTGTATATGTGTATATGTATATATGTATATATATATGATGTGTATATATATGTTTATATATGTTTATATATGTGTTTGTCTGTGTGTATATATATATATATATATATATGCCAGCAACACTCATGACAATGACAAAACAATTACATTGTCAATCATGTTACGTTATTATTAAAATGTTTCCTTTTCTTTTTACTTCTCCGCTGCCAAGCGCGGGTATTTTGCTATATATATATATATATATCATGTGACGGACAGCCGGGTCCCATGCCCAGCCGGGACGCCTCTGCTACATACGTCCCGGGGGAGCCATCAGGGACATTGCAGTACCTTCCCTGGGGCGCTTGGGGGCAGCCTCCCTGGCTGTGGATCCCTCCTCAATCTCCCCCGTGGCTCCATGGGACATGGAGTCCACCACAGCAGCCCGGTTGGGAGATGGGGTGGCTGCTAGGGGGTGCTGCGGACGACCAGCCACCACGCTGGACAGTTTATCAGCCCCACCCGGAGGTGCAATTAAGACCAGCTGGTCAGGCACCTGGAACACTTCCGGGTGTGGTATAAAAGGGTGTGCCTCCCAGCAATCGAGGCCAGAATCGGGAGGAAGAGGACGAGGTTGCCTGGGAGGAGTGGTGGTGCCAGGAAGTGTTTGGTTTGTGTGGGGTTTTTGTGCTTGGACTGTGTTGGGCCTGTGGGACACGGGGAAGACGTGTGCCCATGGCTGAAGAAAAGAAATAAAAGCCCTTGAGTGTGAACACGTGCCTCTGCGTAGTCTGTGCCGGGTCGGGCGCTATATAGCGCCTTATCACACTATATATATATA
>JANRMT010062837.1:69168182-69186229 GCA_026402145.1 Polypterus bichir lapradei
ATAATATAATATAATATAATATAATATAATATAATATAATATAATATAATATAATATAATATAATATAATACAGAGGCACAGTATTGTAGTGGGAAGTACTGCTGATTTATGGATTCAATATCCTGGGGTTGAATTGTCTGCGTAAAGTTTGTGTCTATTCTCTGTATCTGCATGTGTTTTTTTCCAGGTCCTCCAATTTCTATCTCACAATCTCAAAGGTTTGTGTGGCCCAGTGTGGGTGAGTTCATGAATGGGTTCTACAATGGACTGACACTCTTTCCCCAGGACTGTTTCCTGCCTTGCACCCAGTAGACGCTGACCCACATTCCCCCCAAATGTATTAATAATAATAACTTTATTTGTATAGCACTTTTCAAGCCAGGCAGCAAAACGTAATTTACATGGAATGTGAAAAACACAAAATAGGTATAAAATATAAAAGGTAAAAAAACACACACATAATGAAATGAATAATAATAATCATAATACTAATATCTGGAACAAATGACAAACTTTAGCAAAGGAAATAGGTAAAAAATAAAATTAAATAACGAAAGCAGGCAAAATGATTAAAAATAATATCACAAACAAAAATAATCTAAACAACTAACAAGTCATCCAGCAACCAGATAAAAATTAAGAAGCACCTACATTAAGGAATGCTATGCTATAAAAATGTTTTTAAATGAGACTTAAAAATTGCTAGAGAATCATAAGATCTAATGTGTGACAATAAGCTGTTCCAAAGTGTAGGGGCCATCACAGGAGTTGCTTTGTCACCTGTAGTCTTCAGTCTAGATTTTGGAACAGCAAGGCTTTGGTCCGATGAGTCTCATAGTTTTAATGCAATGTCAGCAATTCTGTAATATAATCGGGAACAAAATCGTACAAGGCCTTAAAAGTGATCAATAACATTTTAAAATAAATTCTATATTGAATTTGAAGGCAATTAAGTGATTCTAAAATTATAGAAATACAAACATAACGTTTGGACCTAGGATGAAGTCTAGCTTTAGTATTCTACACCATTTAGAGCCGAGCAGGGGAGGAGCTGTTCAATGTAGCAAACACATCACTGCAATAATCAAGATGAGATGTAATAAAAGCATAAATAATCCTTTCAATGTCTTCAAATGATAATGAAGTCCTAACTAACCTTGGCAATATTTCTTAATTAGTAAAAACATGATTGCACCACTTTGTTCACATGAGGTCTAAAATTCAAATTAGAGTCAAAGAAAACCGTAAGGCAGATTCAAGAATGTAATGTTTGTTATGTTATAATATTATAATAGCATTCATTAGCAAATCCACTTACGGTAATCTAATGCAGTGTTAATTATCCATGTGGATTTTTCTTTCAGTCCAGCAATGAGCTCTCCAGAGTTGGATGCTACTTTGTACCCAAGTGTCCGTGAGAGAAGCTTCTGCACCCAACTACCCTCTACTGGAATGAGCAGGTTACAGAATGTGTAACAGAGAGTGTACTGTTACGTTTTATTATACTTCCAGTAACGGCACACTGCACGATAACATGCAGTTAATACACTTGACTTGAGCATTCCTAGTTTTCATCCTCTTTCTCTGTACGTTTATCATTCGTTTGCTCAGAGGTTGATGTGCTTGCTGCTTTCTGAGCAGCTCTTCTTTCCTCCACCCTAGCAGCCCGCTTCTTCTTTTCTTTCGTTGGCATCTTTTCGTGTTAAAACTGATTAAGTCAGTATTTATGTTGCAATTACTTAGTACGGTTTCCTTAATTTTTCACTTAAGCTGCCACTTAAGTCTTCAATCTGCCTCAAGAATGATTTAAGATATGAAGAGGTAGGAGAAGTGATGACGAAGGAGGTAGGGATGAGAACGGCGCCCATCTGCATGTGCCGCACGGTTGCCCTGCTGGCCAAAGCTGAGAGTTGATTCTACAATAAAATAAAATAAAAATATAAAGAGGAATAACCTTGGAGGTCAATCATCACCCCGAAAGCAGATAGTAGACGTCTAGTAGTATACAGTAAGTGTATCAAATTTCAGGCCAAAAGTTCAAATGGTGATTTAAAATCCTGGATAAACAAACAGACAGTCACGATAGCGTATTATATAAGAAGATAATATAAATCCGGGCTGAAATTCTATTCTAAGCATGCAACTGCACTATCCTTAACCACACTTAACATAACTGCTGAAAATAATAGATAATGCTTGGAATATTTAGCTAATTACAGATTAAACAACTAAAACTTACAATACTAAAGCAAATGGAGTAAACAGCTGATCATAAGAAAAAGAGCATATTTTATTTTGGGAAAATAATCAGGAGGATACACAATATGCATTTATGACAGCTGCAGCCTTTCTTTGTTTGAATCTAAGCCAGATAATCAGCAATTTGGTATGGCTATTATATTAATTTAAGTGACAGAATAAACAAACTATGAAAACCTCGGAAAAAGCCCGCTTATAAAGATATTCATCTAGAATGGAATGAGCAGGCATGCAAAAAAACTCTTAAATGAAGGCAAACTGTGTCTCATAAAGAGATTATTAATGTACCTGAAATATAACAGTTTCTCTCAAGGACCTGATTAAGTCATGTTTTTCTCAGGTACATTGATTACATTCAGTGTTTACTGTAGGTATTGCAAATGCTAAATCTAACTGAACTTCTCTATCATGAAAATTGAGACAACATAATATTCTCAAACTGGCTTAATCCAGTTCAGGGTCAAAGGAATCCGTTGCCTGGCCTGGCAGCATCAGACACAAGGCTGGAACGAGCCCTGGATAGGGTGCCAGTGTATCACAGAGCACAAATAAAGATAAATGTGAATTTTGGGATTAATGACGTAAATCACCATTGGAACAGGAAAGCTAGTTTATTTATAAAATGTTATAATTAAAAGTGTTAAAAGTCACATTTTAAATTTGAGACTTTCTTTTTAAATACCTGTAATTAACACCACGATAACCATTCAATGTAAGACCTTGTATATTTACACCTTTTACATTTTTAGAATGGATATACAATAAACAAAAATATATAATACCTTAAAACCATGCTGCTTGACACACCTATAATGGCAGGCCCCTTTTCAGACCCTTTTCTTTACTTTTTTGCATATATACTGTCTTTCAGTCTCATTAGATTTAAATGTACATTGAACAATAAAACCAGCCTGAAGAAGGGAGTCAGTAGTGTGTGTGCACATTCAGTCATTTAAAACAGACCATTTGATGGAGGATGAAGACTTTGTCATCATACAAAAGGTTAATCAATTGAGATGTAATTACATCTAATGTCTCATTTTCAAATAAAATATTTTTTGCAGTTTAAGAAGTGCTGTTTTTTTATACAGGTATTGTCAAGCTTCGGTCACAGAGTTGCACGAGAGACAGGAAGGTGAGTTCAGGTTACCCTGGAATATACAGGTACTTTATTACTGCATAGACGCAGGTGCAGGCAGGTGCAGTCTCAAGACTTCATTCAAAACAGGAGCTGTTACTTCAGTACTCAAGCACACGAGATAGGAGCCATGACATGGAGGCAATCGTCACTGCTTAAGCTCCCATCTTCAGATTAGAACACCAGTGTCTTGGAATCATTGCTGTTGCAGCCAAGAGAGTGCAAGGAAGAGCAGGTCAAAGCCTGGTGTTAAATGTTTTAAACATCGTGTGACAAGAGTGTTACACAGTAAGCCTGATCTTGCAGAGGACAACCAATGTCTTTACCCTTGGTTTACTGTTTACCAGACTTAGCAGAGCAGCTACAGAGCTGTCCTTGAGCCGCTGCCATTAGAGATGGAGAATCACCGGCAACCCAGGTCACAACATTATACGTATTTTCTTCATACTCGTTTTACCAAAATTTCCGTTATAATGAAATATTTTTATAGTCCCGTGAATTTCGTTACAACAGGATTCCACCTGTATACAATTCATTGGGTTTGTGACAAGAATCAGTGTACCTAAAAAAAAAGGCTTATGTTGTTAATGACATTCTGTGATATCTATGTCTACATCTTCTTTAATGTCACTTTCTGTTTAAAAGGAAGTCCCTCTTGACTGGTCAGCATTTCGACTTGACTTATGGATCCCCTGGCATTCTAACAAGTTTAGTGTTTTAATTGGTGATGTTTTGGCTTTTTGAACTACTGTTTTGACATTGGTGAGAGCTATGCATCCTGGAGAGGTAGCTTACACATATGCCACTTCCTAATAGTGGAAGGATGGCTGTGCAAGTTAAGAATTTCACTTCCCTAATCAGCTAGTGGCCAATAGCTGTACTTGGTGTGTTCTGGAATGGAGTTGGTGAAATTAGTTGCTTCTCTGGTCAAATAAAGCATAATGCTAGTTACAATTGGTCAGGCCTTCCCATCCAGATTGGTATAACACCAGATGTACTTTCCAGTAGTAGAGAGTACAGGCGTGAGCCTTGCAGCATTGTGTTATAAACTGCTCTGTGTCTTGTCTATGTATTTTAATGTTTTTATTTTGTTGGTTTCTTTAGCAAGAGCATTTAGTGTAGTTTAGTTTTCGTAAGTGCGGCCCTCTCTAAACATGAGGATTAGAGAGTTTTTATTACATTTTTATTTTTTGTTTCAATTTGTTTGGTTTGCCTGAATGCTGCTAATGTTAATATGGTGAGCAATGTGGATAATTCTTTGTTCACTCATGCGATCAGTTATTCACACTGAGGTTAGACACAGCAGAGTACCAAACAATCTTTTTGGATATACCTATACTTTAATCATGTTTCCCTAAATAGCATGCTTAGTACCTTTATCCAGTTTGTGAATTGTCCCACCAGAGAGAATAAAACACTGGATTTAATGTTTGCTAACGTTAAAGAGGCATGCAGTTGTACAGCTATTCCCCCTTGATCAGACCACAACCCACCTCCTGTTTTGGGCAGGTACAAGAAAGGACACTTGTCTAGTCAGGCCAACAAAGGTGCATATTTATTTGTTTTTACCCATGTGTGTTACATTGGCTGACATTATTATCATGATAATATTTGAGCAATGACAGCATGCTGGAGGAAGTGTCCAAGATTTTGGATTTTTAAAAAACCTGTCACTCTTGTGATTTTATAAGCTTTTGCACTTTTTTCCAAGCTGTACAATTTTTTTACTACGTGCAATTTTTGTTTATCTTGGAATCTGAGTCTATATTTACTTGTTAACTTTTTGTCTTGCTGGTTTTCTAGGAGTCCATTTTGGCCTTTAAAGTTGCCATTTTGTCTTCCTGTTTCTAAATCATGAGGTTGGGTTGTGAGGAGTGTTTCCCCAGATGTCTTGTGTAATTTTGCCTTCCGCCTCTGAATTGTTGGATATTCTATTAAACAGACTAGCATCTGTAATTAGTGCTTACCTGGCTAAAATAACCTTATTCTTATTTTCTGTTTTTGACATTTTTTCCCATATTGACTTGACAAGAGATACGGTAGTTGCCTTTTTGGTTTTGACCCACGCCTGTTAGTTGACTGTGTTTTATCTCCTAGTCTTGTTGTTGCGATGCTCCGTGCAAACCAACTCTTTTGCACCATCTCTTACTGTGGTGTAGCTCTTGTAGTTCATGCCAAAGCATAAACCAGGGTGAGAGAGGGTCAAAAATGGTTGATTGTACAATAATTTACACTTTATTGAAAAGTGATTTCAAAATATCAAAACTGATGCCCAGTGCAAAGATCACTCGAGTCTATCAAATCATATTTTCTATGGTGAAAAAAATCGAAAATTATAAAATAAGAAAATGTAATTTGAATAAAACACAACTATACCTCAATTTGTTTTTTTCTTACTTCGTCAGGTTGGTCTCAAAGAGAAAGATCTTCAACAGAAAAATTGCACAAAAATAAACCAATATCAGGCTCACCAGATTACCCCCCACTTTCACCACTAGTGGAGAATAGTAAATATCGTGAACTCCATTCTCTCATTACGAGTAATTTAGAAGGTCTTTGAGGTGCTAGTCACCAACCACAGACTCAAGGCTTAAAGACGACCTCTGGCATTAATTTTCCCATTTTATACGACTGGACTACTCCTTCATGCAAGCTTTACTATTTGTTTCAATCAGGAAGGAACTCCATATACAGTATCTCTGAACCCACGCTTGGCACATGATACTCGGCAGACATCCAAACTTCAGCCCCACTCTTTCTTCATGGGCTCTCTAACACTCACTCTAATGGCTTTACCAAACTCCCCCTGATACTTTGCAGCTTTGTCCATAATACTGGGATGCCTTCTTCTGTGCCAAGGTGTGTGCGGGGTATGTAGATCTCCATTACCACCCGCATACTTGGAACCTGCATTAATGTGCAGTTAAGCAGAGATTTACTGGAACATCCATCCACACCACCTTCTAACACCGGAAGGAAGTGCTATTTAAAAATTCAAACAAATTGAAAAATATCTTTATATAATTGCACAAAAAAATCAAAACAAGCCATGATGTGAACTGTCATAGTTGTCTTTTAGCCTGCTCCTTGGAGATGGCAGAGCAGTCAATGTTGTTTAAAAGAATCTCTTATTTTGATCATGTAAAGAGTTTTGACTTTTAGTTTTGGTTTGCATATCGAGGTAGGAGTTTTGGTATATAACTGACTTAGAATTTGACCCCTAACACTAACCCTAACCCTTTGCATATTTTTGACAACACTTTTTGCTCTTTCATTTCCTGATCTTTGTTTGCTATAAATGGCAGAACACTCAGCGCTACTAATGTAAAACTTTTGGTGGCTTTTTAAAACAAAAAACAGCAGCACAATATGTGGTCAGGGGAAACAACAAAGCATTCGCACAACTCTGGCTACCATAACCTGTGGTGGATTTGAGGGCTTTTCTAAAGGTAGGATATCAATTTTAATTGCTTAAGTATTTTTTCCCACAATGTCAAATACTTTTCTTAATGATCCTAGGAGGAACTACACACTGTTTTTCTGTCTGTAATGTTTCAAAACGTTTCTTATTTTATGATAAACATGACTAATACAAACATCTGCACCACATCGATTATGCATTTATTTCACTAAATGATGGACTGAGTGCTGTTAGTCTGCTCTTGGGAGGAACATTTGAATCTTGTGGCGAACAAAAATGAAAACAAGAGAGAAAACAAGAGATGTCATATGTTATTTCTCTGTACATTACATTTTAGTATTATGTGTTTTATTGAATTTTCGATCTAAAATTTTTTTTTAAAATATAACTGTAGTTGCACCATAATCATGTGTGCTTCATGACAGATATCCAGGAGTGGGCAGTAAGGCTAGAAGTCCATAGATTTGATAGCAGGTGTTCATCCTTCCTGAACTGATAAAAGCCTACAAGTCTCTTCACAAATGACCTATGGGGTTTAATTCTGGGCTTTGGCTGGGCCACTCCTAGATGCTCAGAGATTTGTCCCAAAGCCATTCCAGCATTGTCTTGGCTACATATTTCTGGTCACTGTCTTGGTGAAAGTAAAACCGTTACCCCAGTCTGAGGTAGCATTGCCTTTCTAGCAGGTTTTCTAAATTTGGCTGCATCCTTCCCTAAATTCTGACCAGGCTGCCTGCCCCTGCCACTGAGAAGCACCCCATAGCATGATGCCACCACCACCATGCTTCATCATTGGGATGGTGTTAGGCAAGTGATGAACAGTGCCCTGGTTTTTGTCAGACATAGTTCTTGGAGTTCTGCCCGAAGATTTCATTTTTTTTTTGTCTCATCGGACCAGAGTATCTTTTCCTCATGCTGTCTGAGGCTTTTAAAAACTGTTTAGTAAACTCCAAGCAGGAGTTAGCTACTCTGCCATAAATTCCTGATTGATGGAGTGCTGCTGAGATGGTAATCCTTCCAACAGACTTTTTCACCTCAGCAGAGAAATTCTGAAGCTCTGTTGGAATTTGACTGGATGGCCAACTCTAGGAAGAGTCCTGGTAGTTCCAAACTTCCTGCATTTCAAAATTATTGAGGCTGCTGTGCTCATAGGAACACTGAATGGTTTATAAATGGTTTGATATCTTTTCCATAATCTATGCCTCATCACAATTTTATTACGGAGGTCTACAGGTCTCCTTGGACTATATGGCTTGCTTCTAGTCAGTCACATTGCCCCAGTCTGACATGCTGTGTGAATTTTTGGGCCTCTCTAAAAGATGTCTAATCAATTCAATTTGCCACAAGTGGACTCCAATCAAGTTCTAGATACACCTCCAGGATAATTAAAGGAAACAGGAAGCACCTGACCACAATTTATAGTGCTGAATACTTACAATATATACATGAGAAATTTCAGTTTTTGATTTTTAATAAATTTGCAAACCTACAACACAATAATGTGTGCAGAATCTGATGGGGTCCAAATATTTTCTAAATTTACTGTGTGGTATTTATACAGCTCTGTCTCTGTCTCTAACAGCAGGGGTTAGGCAGGAAACATGAACAACAGCATTACCAAGGCAGTAAAAGATCAGTCAGTGCATTAATCAAATGAGACAGAAGTAAAGGCCATCAGCAGCAAAAAAATCTTTTAAGTATAGCTAGCTAACTAAAAGAGCGACAAAGTCATTTTGTCATCATGGGCTAGAATTTGCTACAATAAATCTAGGGGTCCTGACTGGTTGGATTGGTTCAGGCCCTACACCAGTCCTATTCATATGACAGCACGTGGGCCACATGTGGTCCAGAAGCAACCTCTGAGTGGCTCAATCTGTGGTCCCACCAGGGCTTCAGACTGCAACTAAAATGGTCTCAAATGCAACCAAAAATAGGCTTTGGAGATTACCATTTCTACTTTGTTCAAGAGTTGCAAATAAAATCATTGAAAATTTAAACTAATTATATTGTAACAGATTCAAAAGCACATTTTTTTATTGTTAAGTGGATGTGCTGTTAACATATGTGTTGGTACGGGCTCCCCCTTGCATATCCCTGAGCCATATAAAGGCTGGTTTATATCCCGCGCTGGGTGCCTATTTGGAGAGTCATGGTGAAAATGATGTCAGACTTGGAGACGCGTGTGGGAAAATATTTCTAAGTACTGTACACGGTGCTGCTGATGGGATGGCTGTGTATTCCAAATGGTTGGTTACGCTTATGCCAGAATAATGAATGAACCAGTCATCAAATTCATCTGTCCATCATATAGACCCTGTGTTATGAAGATACAGTATCTGTGCCCTGTGGAATTCAGTTGTCCCTTCAGTCATTAAGGTATGATTGTCACCGATCTCTTTGTGTTCACGCATCTTTGCATACCATTTCTCTTTTGATTTAACTCCATTTAAAACGCCAGCCTGTTCGTCAGCAAACATGTACGAGCAGTCGCCTGCCAGATGTTTCGTCACGCACATCGATGTGATGAAGTCTGCGTTTTAAGGTTGAAGGTGTTTTACTGTCATTTTACCAGGCTGTTGTGTGATTGACGGCAGACAGAAAACTTTGTTAAAATGATATCAAAAATGCCACGTTGTTAGTTGTTACTTCAGTCGTTTTGGTGTGCGTACAATATGCTCTGTTACCAATAAATTGCTCAGCAGGAGCACATCAACAAAAAACATGGAAAATACGATTTAGTAAAACAAATTCATTACATGACACCCAAGAACTCTGTAGAAAGACATTTTAAAGGTAAATAATTAAAATAAATGTACCAATCCACCTTCATGCCATACGTGGTGCCTTGCTCTTAAACATTTACTCAGGTAGTTTTTTTCGGGGAAACAATTTCAACAAGGAATGGCTTTGTCGTGGAACTCAAATTTAAACTCCGTGAATGAAAAAAAAATAATCCCTTGTTTATCAAGACCACCCATTTCAATTGGGGGAGGATCTCATATTTCTGAAGGGAAGCAAATGTTACTTCTAATACTGAGCACTTTTTTGATTCTATGCACTTTCAGATGTCCATTGGTCAGTTGTGAGCAAAATGGGTTTTTTTTTTCATTTCAAATGTGGAGAAAAAGTATTGCTACTACCTCAGATTCTGTTCAGTTACAGCTTTTTGTTGCTTTTTTGAATACATTATTAATGCGCCTGTGTCATATGTGACCGAAAGAGAAAAATGACTAAACATTACTTACACATACATTCATTTGTGTTGATTTAACATTTGTCATTACCTGCTGCTTGCCGTCTTCTGACAATGTCTGTCCCAGCTAAATTTCTTGGTTTGAAAATGTGGCCCAACTGAAATTGTCATTGAATAGCCCTGCCCTACACCCTTGTAAGAAAGCTCAAAGACCACACCAGTGACTTTCTCAATATGAACTTTCTTAATGTGTAAAATGCCAGGGTGGGGGGCGATAATCTGGTTAGATTTTTTACCCCAAAGACTGTGGAGGAAACTGAACCACTTGACTATAGAGCCTTTTGAGGTTTCAATGTTGGTAATGTCATTTCACAGATACAGTACTCACAAAGGATCTTTGAAAAGAGCAGCTGCAGCTGAACAGCTTTTTAAGACTATTTTACACATTTTTAAATGGCTGGTTTATAATTATCTCAAGTCATTAGCATGTGAGTAGGAGTCCCACGTACTAAGAACCTTTTCTGGGCACAAGATGTAGTAAGTAACACTGGGATGCTGTCCAGGCCCTACTCCCTTTTGCAGTCGTGTTTTCATTTTCAATGAAATTCTTAAATGGCTTTAAGTCAGGATTGCAAAAATGCGGGAGGGGTTTAAAAGAAATATCCTGTTACACAAATCACAATTAGTGTGCATAACAGTGGGGACCTTCAAGCTTCCTTGATGCAGGCAAACTTATCTAAGAAAGCCTATCTTCCTAAGACCATTCAGGTGCTTTAAATTTTCTGCCAGTGCTTTACTGTATTTTAGGAGTAAAAGAACCACTCAATCCACCGCCACAGAATGGTATTTTTCGGTGAAAGCCTGACTGTAAGACAATCTCTCTCAATGGGACACTAAGGACTGTGCTTAAGAGAAGGGTAGACAACTGTAGTTCAGCAGTGGGGTCTGGCTGGCCTTGGAACCCCTACAGATTTTTTTTTCTCTAGCTCTTCTAGATTTTATCTTTTTTTTTTTTTTTCTGTCCTCCTGGCCATCTGACCTTAGCATCGTATTTATTTTTAGAGACTTACAACACAATATTATGTAAAAAGACTCTACTTAAATACAAATTATACATCTACTAGGTGGTTCGCCCTCTGCTCGTTTTGCTCACCAACCGCCCCCGGCCTGTGCTACGCACCAGCCACATCGCATCTCTGCCGCTTGTGTTGTGAAGAGGGGGGCTGAACGCACTCCAAGGAGACGTGGTCGCTCCTCCGAAGCCCCCTCTTAAACGGTGATACAATGGGAAACAAATACAGTTTTTTTTTTTACTTCCTCTTTGCTCGATCAGCTGCTGGCTTGCTGCTGCTCCTGCTGTATCTCGTGCTGTGTGATCTCCATCTTGCGTGCCGCTTCAAACATTTAAAAGCCTGTACAGCAGCTGTCCTACTCTTTGTCTTTTATTTCCCGCCCCGGGCGTGGTTAAATCTCTTGGCACAAATTCTTGTCTTGCAGGACACGAGTTCTTGATATTTTTTAGTTTATAATTTAAAAACGGAATAAGAATCTGAAAATCTAACAACATCACATTAAAGTTCGATAAATTCTGAAATGAATGAAACCAAACATATATATGTAGGTTTTAAAATAAGCCAGAGTGACAAAAAATGTCACATAAAATTGTCACATAAAATCATTGCACAAAATCGTTGCACTTTTAGGCTTAGGATTTTATATATGGAGAGTAGATGTTATGTAAGCATGTATTTATTCTTATGTGATTTAATTATTTTTTTCTTCGCTTCAATTTCTTAGACATATTGTAAAGCACTTTGGGATACATCTTTAGTATAAAAATATATATATAGAGAAATAATTGTTATTGCTGTTCAGAAGAATATGCACATGTGACATCACCTACTCCTCAACTGGATGGTCCATACATTAGGCGGAAGTGAAAAGAATTCAGTGGCTGCATATTCTGCCAGAAAAGAAGTAAGGCGGTGAATGGACAGTATCACACATGTGTGTCAGAGGGTCACCTTTCAGGCTCATCTGAGGGCTCATCTCATCTGAATACCATCCCGGGACTAGAGGGAGCGTCATCGCTTAGCGGTATTGTCTCTTTCTGTTCCCACAGCTCAGAGAAGACGCCCAATGAGGGCAACTGACTCTGCCCCTTCCAGTTGGAGGACTGTACTGTAAATACGAGGTGCTTTTGGAAGGTGGCAAATCATTTAGATGTAGACTTATCTCAGGATAGAGCTCTACCCCAGATCTGACCAATTAACAGAGGCACTGCAGCCACTGAGTGCTCATTCTGTTTCAACTGGCACCATTATGAAACAGGGAAACCCCATTCACACCCTAACATTTATTTTGGATCTTGTGTCATAGCTCAATGGACCACAACAGAATTAAGAATGGACCAGGAGATGAAACATTGAAAGGAGTCAAAAAGTGTTTAAAAGGCATGATACAATGTACCATGAGTGTCCTCCTTCTGCTGATAATGGGATGTACTTGCTGTTCTCAGTAAAGACCCAGCAACTCAGCATCCTCAGTATCCTTTGGCATTGGCCTTTGCCATTCCACCAGTCACTGGAGGAACTGGGGTAGGGCACAGAGGGTATGGGATATCTGTAGAAGTGGGCAATATACCAGTTGATCCAATACACCAAATGAAACTCTAATTCTGGCATTGATTTAATCAAAAATGTTATCAGTATGGTATAAATTAGTGGAAAACTTGCTTACACATTTACTGTATATACTCGTCGGGATAAGTCGGGACTTAATTTTATCGTATAATTTCTGATATTTTATAATGTCGGTCTTATAAGTCGAATGCGGAAAACTCACTCTATCAGTCCAAGAGATTATGATATACTAACACCCACCTTTGATAGTAACCACTGAGCACACTGCCTTTTTTTACTATGTGGGTGCGGCAATGTGCTCTATCAGCGTGTGCTCCTAACCTCTCTCTCTCTCTCTCTCTATTGTGCCCACGTGACCACACGGTAATACCCGAACTATTCCGAAGCAACGTTTGCACTGATTTGTGTTTTTTGTATCTCACACCCTTAAACACCTTTATCATTAGAGCATCTCTTATCTATGATGGAACGTTTGATCAGAAGAAGATATAAAGCTGGTTTTAAATTAAATGTTGTTAAGTAGCAAAAGAATTTGGTAACTGCGCTGCTGCAACAAAATTCGATGCATCTGAGAAACTGATGCAAGATTGGAGGAGGCAAGAAGATGTTAAATAAAAAATTAAGTATCGCATTTTTGAATGGCCGTATAATTCGGGGTCTGATTTTATGATCGATTTTTTGGGTTTCAAGACCCGACTTATACATGAGTATATATGGTAAATATAAAACACAAAACCTTCAAATTTGTACATGCAAAAAAGAAATAGGAAATGTGATTTGTTCTCAGGTGTGTTAAAGCGATGATTTTGTTTATGGACTTGTGTGTTAAGCGTGTCTAATAAGTGACCCTAACCTTTGAAGAATATTACCCACGGTGCTGTGTGGTTCAGCCTGTTTGATGTGTTGCTTTGAATAGGAAGACAAAACAGGTGGAAGCCACGTCTTGTGCTGTGTTTGCAGGAGGACGTGTGAGCGATTGAAGTGAATGAGAAAAACCCTGATGATATCAGTTTACACACACTTCAGTTAAGATGGAGAAGAAAATAAAATCTGTGGGGGTTTCAAGGCCAAAAGACCACCTGGCCACCACTGGGCAGCCTAACTAACATCAAAGTTCTTAAGTCATTCCCCCTTATTTTCAGGCTCTGTCTGAGAAGATTCGATGAGGTCCATCTCGAAAAATGGCTGGGACAAAACGCCACCACAGAAGAACTGGAAATGAAAGCAGCGAAAAAGAGAGATTAGTAAAGATTGCAAAATCCTGAAGAGTATGACAAATTCTTTGCCTTTATAGTCTATTAGGAATACAACTAAAATGTAGCTATAAAAAGCCAAATTAAAAAAATGAGGTTTTAGCAGTTTTTTAAAATGTTCCATGGTATTATCATAAATCTCAATTCAGATTTTTGGTTGATAACAGTAAAGTGCTGCCTCACAATTTCTTTTAAGCTTGACTGTTGGAATTCTAAGCAGACCAACAAGATGTAATTGCTACTTAAGGGGCTTCTACAAAGTACTGAATAAGGGTCAGAACATTTATATGAATGAGAGATTTCAGTTTTTGATTTTTAATGCATTTGCAAACTTTTGCGAAAACATGTTTTCACTTTGTCTCATTATGGGTTATTGAGTAAAGATTAATGAACAAAACACCAGTTTATTCATTGAAAATTAAATGTACAAAAGTGTAAAGTATAGAAAAATTGAAGGGGCCTGAATACTTTTTTCATTCACTGTGTATGGTGTATAAATAAATGTAGTAAGCTATTGAAAAATAAGCACATTACTTAAAGCCAGATGCTATATAAGATAAAGGCATAATTAGGGGATAAACAACGGGAAGATGGAGAAGGAAAAAAGCAGGACGTTTTACATTTCCAGTATGATAACAGTGTATTATTACAAGTAAGAAGGGAAGGGTGTGAGCAGGACAAGACCAACTGGTTACGTGCCTACTTTTACCAAGATGCCACCTAATAAGCTACTAACTGAAGGACAATATACCGTACTGTAGGTAAAATGATTACTTGCTTATGTGAATTGTAAAGAAAAAAACCCCACAATATTAAATAAGGACAAAGCTGGTTAAGCAAATAACAGAACCAGGCATCAAACAAGCGTAGGCAGTACAAAACTTGAGAACTAATGTTGTTAAGGTCGATTTCTTGACATTCTTTAGAATGAATTCTAGAAAATATCACTTACAGCTGGAATACCCTTGCCTTTTACTAGCTGTG
This sequence comes from Polypterus bichir lapradei, assembly GCA_026402145.1. Taxonomy (NCBI): domain Eukaryota; kingdom Metazoa; phylum Chordata; class Cladistia; order Polypteriformes; family Polypteridae; genus Polypterus; species Polypterus bichir. The sequence continues at coordinate 69,183,074 of JANRMT010062837.1, forward strand.
CCACCCATCTTAGATGTGTCAAAATCAAAATAATCGATGTTGACCTCAGTGTTGATGTTTGCAGTGCACCATGCAATGTTTATGTCTTTGTTATATGCCTTTGGGATGGGATTCGTAAAAGCAATGTTAATGTTTGTGATGCGCCATCCTTTGGAATGACAGAGAAATAGCAACTGGATGAAAAACAAAGACAGGAACAGATACTTATCCTTTTATTAAGGTGGATTGGGATGTGTTTCTCTTATAAAGATTATTAAATATAGTGTCAAATTGGAATGGATAACAGATAAATCAAGAGCTGGAAATCATTAGATTATAATGAAATCTAGACATTTTTTATAGCTGATGGAATTTAGAATTGACTTTAAAATACTGCTTATGGTTTACAAAGCCTTAAATCATCTCACTCCATCCTATATTTTGGAATACCTCTCACCTTACACTCCAAATTGTAACCTTAGATCTTCAAATGAGTGTCTGCTTATAATTTCAAGAGCTAAACTTAGAAGAAGTGGTGAGGCAGCCTTCTGCTGTTATGCACCTAAAATCCGGAATAGCTCAATGATAGAAATTTGCCAGGCTAATACAGTGGAACACTTAAAAAAAAACTGCTCAGAACTCATTACTTTAACATGGCTTACTTATTGCTTCATTTTAATGTAACCCTGATATTCTGTATATGCATTGAATTATTGTTTTTATTATGGTTATGCATAACCTACTAACCCCTACTTTTTCTGCTGTTCTTTTTCCACCATCTCATCAAAGCACCATGCAGTCCCTACATTGATGGATTGAAGGCCAGAGGTCCACATGACCATCATCGTCTAATTCTTCCATATGAAGCCTGAAAACCATGAGGACTGATTGAGATCATTAATGTTAGAATGCCCAGTGGGGACTGAGTGGTCTTGTGGCCTTAGAACCCCTGCAGATTTTGTTTTTTTTTTTCTTCTCCAGCCCTCTGAAGTTTTTCTTTGTTTTATTTTGTGTCCTCCTGACCATTGATCTTATTTTATTCATTGTTACTTAGTATTGCCTTATCTTATTTTTATATTTTTCTTTCTTCATCTTGTAATAATTTGTATGAAAATGTGCTATAGGAATAAATGTTGTTGTTGTTGGAATAGCCTCTGCTATTTGAATGTGGTGTTCATTCCTAAGGAGATACCAATGCTTATGTTTCAAGCCAGCGCATGCATGAATAAGTCCAGAAAACATAAAACTTGGTTTGAGTAGCACCATACAAAATGTAAGCCAAAACCGAAATTATCCTACATTTTTAGATAGTTAACTCACTGAGGAATAACACAATTGGCCTAGTATTAAGAATGTTATGATGCTGTAAACTATGACAAATATTTTCTGGGTTCCATGCATTTTTGTTGTGTTCAGATATTATGGTGCTGTAGTGCTGAACATTTAGGATTACAAATATATTAAGTTATATTTTTGATATAAATGTGTTCTATGTTTATTATTGTTATTTTTTTTCAATTTCCCTCAAGACCATTTTGTTACCTGTGGTTGCTACCATTTTGTGTCCATTGCTATGGGCTCAGCCGTAGAAGTCACATCTCAAGACGTCGTCAACACAGCGGTTTATAAGCCAGCAGCACTGCATACCAACTGGCATCCAAGAGTGTGAATATCTAATACAAAACTCTCTCGTGTTTCTCTTGTTTAATCAAAGACGTCACATGCTGCTACGTGTGTAGCAGCTGAATATCGGTGTTCACAACAGTTTGGCCACAGCCATGCAAAAAACAACTCAGATAAGTGGTAATTGCAGGAAGTATGAAAAACCAAAGTCATGTCCAAATTATGTCTGATATTACAATAAAAATGAACAAAACAAAACTAATTATACGCACAAAACATCACTGAAATCACCTTCTCCACATCTCCTCATGCAGCGACACCACAGCAAAAGGAAAGCATCCATTGAAACCAGCATGATATCAACAAAGTGTGGATGGGTGGAAGGACACTTATGGATGACAAAATAAGTGTTGGAATGCCAACAGGGTCACCCCTTTTAATCCTAAAACAAATCACACCAAATAGAAAGAACACGTGATGGTCTTAATGGCAATTAAACAGAAACAAAAAGCAGTCTTTGTGACTTTTCTTTCAAAGGTAGCTGCTTGACAGAGCAGGTCTTTCTCGAGAGCTCTGCTCTGGTGGCAGTTCAGGACCGAAATGAGACGCCTTTCTCTCGGGCATCCGGTCTTTTATAGGACTCCAGCCTCACTGGGTGTCTTCTCGTTGCTGTGGGTGAATAAAGAGATGACAGTGTTAGTGACAATGCACCCTATTGGTTACCTTCAGTAAATCTGAAAGGTGATCTTCTGACACACACGCATGACAACCGATAACGTCATTAAAGATGTGACAAAAATAATACTGGCTGTAATAAACAATAAATTGCAAGGTATTGTCAAAAGACATCAGAGAAGGTACAGGTCCATTGTGACCTGAACTACACGCCATCTCAGCAGCTTCTTTCCTCAGATTATTCAGATCCTAAATAACCTTATATGAGGTTATTCCTGTTTTTTGCAACATATAACTAGTAACTCTCTATTCGTAAATACTTCATACTTGCTCAAATTGTATTATTTGATATCTATATTATTTTGTATAGTTTTTCTGTTTATTTGAGTTAACTATTGAAATTTGTAAATGTTTTGTTCAAGAACTTATTTTATTTGTATAGAGGCTTGCACAGTGTCACGTTAAACATGGGTTGAAATTGAATTGTCTTGAGTTGGTAATGTATCGTACCTGTGATTGCTGATATTTTTACATTTTTCTCAAGTATATGGGATGGCTACCCCAAACCTTTTTCTCTCTCCCTGTTGTCTTTTCACAGTGGTGTAGTCGGCAGGATTTTGCTCCAAGATGAGGCAGGAGGAGGTCCTAAATATTATTCTGATGAATATGGCGTCTGAGCTCCAGACTGTGAAAGTCTAGGTGATAGAGGTTACCGGGCCCAGCTCGCTGAGTCTGAGGTGCAGGTTTCAGTATATGTAACTGTTCAATAGGACCAGGTGCAAACTCCATCCTAGGTATTGTTACCTTCACACAAAAGTTATATTGAGTCTTATCTTCTGATTTTGAAATGAACAGCAACTAGGCACCATTGGTAGCGTG
>JANRMT010062837.1:69191229-69215167 GCA_026402145.1 Polypterus bichir lapradei
CAGGGCGTACTGGACATTCTAATAGAAGAGTGGGAGGAAGAGGCCCTCTTCTCCACAAATATACTAGAACATATTGTGTAATTACATTTTAGAATCACAAATTTTGGCCTATCTTTAAAAGTCACATGGAAAAGGCGCAAGCAGTACAGGCTGACTATTATGACCGCAGCACTTCTCTTGGGGAATTCCACCTGGGAGAATGTGTCATGGTCCTTGTCTACACCTCCTGCTTCAAATTACTGGAACATTGGCAAGGCCCCTATGAAGTTAAAGAGAGGAAGGGGCTTTTCAGTTATTTGGTGAATCATCCCAATTGTCGACCGAGTGAATGGGTGTATCATGTGAATCTGCTGAAACCGTGTAAAGATAGGGACCCCAGTCCCTCTTCTGGACCACCCCTGTTCCCTCTTCACTCATAAAACAACCCTTAACTTTGGACCTGATTTGACAGCCAAAAAACGACGGGAAATGGAATAAGTCATCCTGTCTGTCCCGGAGGTAGTGAGCGTGAAACCTGGGTGGACTCTTCTGGTTGCGCCTGATATTGTGACAAAGCCCTGGGTGATCATTAGAGAATGCCCGTATCGACTCCCAGAGGCAAAAATGGCTGAGGTGGACCTGAAAATTAAGCACATGTTGGAACTTGGTGTAACAGATGAAAGTCATAGTCCCTGGTCCACTCTTATCATCTTGGTTCCTAAGCCCAATGGAAGCTGGTGGTTTTGCAATGATTTCCGTTGGCTTAATCAGGTTTCACAATTTAATGCATACCTGTTGCCACAAGTGGACGATCTCCTTGATCGACTCCTGATGATGGATGGAACTCCACAGTAAGCAGACCAGGGTCCACATCCCAGGTTCTCCCTGCGTGGAGTTTGCATGTTCTCCCCATGTCTTTGGGGGTTTCCTCTGGGTGTTCTTGTTTCCTTCCACTGTCCAAAGACATGCAGGTAAGGTGAACTGGTGGCAATTAGTTCACTCCTGGGTGCGCTTCGTGCGTTTGATAAACCATATCTTGGTCAAGCACCATTAATAGTGGTCTAGAAGGCAGAGTCATTCCCAGAATGCAAACCCAGCTTAACTCCTACCACATCTTCCAAAGACTATCTACAGTCCAACACTCCAGAATAGCTCATCTTTTAGCTCATCTTGATCAACAGTCACTCACACAGTGGCTAGTCTGGGACCACCAATGAACCGAACTAGCACACCTTTGAGGATATGGAGGGAAACCAAAGTACCCAGGAGAAGCTACACACAGATAACGATGGCATGAGATTAGAACCTTAGTTGCTGGACCAACAAGATGGCAGTGCCACCCCCACTGTGCCACCATGCTGCCCCACTCTCAAATACATTGTCTGAATTCTCATCATTTAATGGACAGATCTAAATGGAGGAAAAACTTCTCCAGGGCAATACAAGCCAAATAAACCAGCAGATACCAGGATTACCTGCCCGGAGGTGAGGAAAGTAGCCCAAACCTGCACTTAAAAAAGAAAAAGTACTGTTACTAAAAAGAAAAAAAAACTCTCAAGTAAAACTACTCATTCAAAAAATGACTTGAGGAAAAGTGAGAAAGCATCTGGTAAACAAAAACTGCAGGCGTCGCTTTGATTTAAATTAGGTTTTTTAATGGAGAAAAACAACAGCAAAGTTAAAAAAATAGTGTATCTTTTCAATAAATTAAATTTACTACGTCCAATAAAAATGTAATAGGCAGAAAGAGAGATTAAATGCAGAACTGAAACAATTGCAAGTGCTATTTTATATATTTTACAGAAATCAAGTTGTTTTTCTAAACTGATTACAAATCTTTTCAACAGGCCCGTGTGTGTGTAACCCATTTCAATACACCCACTTCATTTTTTAAAACCTTTATTTCAGAGACAAAACATAATATCAAAACACAACCCACTCGAGTTAAAACAGCATAGCAAGCACCACAGTGCATTCCAGAGACACTCCATTAAAACCAGAGCTCAGCCCCCACCGTGCCACTGCAGTAAAGTGCAGCATAGGCCTGCCATGTTTACTGGATGTTATACTGTATTAACACGTTCTACAAAACATTCTGGACACATCCTCATTAAGAAAAATGTGTTTTATTTTTCCATTTGTGATGAAATAAAACATTATCTTCCTACTAAGGTTTAGAATTCTTCCTGTTAAGCAAAATTACTCTTTGTGCAAGTAGTGTGGTGTAGGATGCAACTCTGCTGTGTGTCCTTTTCCAAAGCACACTTTTATGCCGTCCAGAATTCTCCAGATATTGCTGCTAGGACATTTGTAGTTAATTGAAATCCAAGATTGTCCTCAAGACCTACAAAAGACCTACCTAAAAGTGCAGGGCATTCCCAGAACATGCAACGTAGCACCAGAGGTGTTTGATGACATCGATCTTGCCTCGGGGACATTTTATGCATTTTAAGACAAGATCCACTACATGGCCAAAAGTTTGTGAACACCTCACCCTTACAGCTATAGGAGCTTGTTGGACATTCCATTCCAAAAATATGGGCCTTAATATGGAGCTGGCACCACGTTAGCAGCCATCATTGTTCTGGGAAAGCTTTCCACAAGAGTTTGGAGTGTGTCTGTGGGAATTTATGCTCATTAAGCCAAAAGTGTATTTGTGAGGTCAGGTGCTGATGTTGGATGAGAAGATCTGGCATTCCAACTCATCCCAAAGGTGTTCATTAGGTTTGAGGTCAGGCCTCAATGCAGGCCACTAGAGTTCCTCCATGTCTTTATGGACCTGGCTTTGTGTACTGGGGCACAGTCATGCTGGCCTTCACCAAACTCTTCTTACAAAGCTAGGAGCACACAATTGCCCAAAGCAGTACCCTTCACTAAAACCAAAGGGGCAAAGCCCAATTTTGAAAAACAGCCCCAGACCATGATAACCTCTTCCTCTAAACTTTACAGTGGGCACTACAATATGCAGGATGAAAAGTAGTGCTCTCCTGGAATCCGCCAAACCCCAGATTCATCCACCAGACTGCCAGACAGTGAAGCGTGATTCCTCGCTCCAGAGAACACGTGTGCACTGCTCCAGAGTCGTCCAACGCAGGGTGCTTTATGCCACTCCAGGCGATGCTTGGCATTGCACTCAGTGATCTTGGGCATGTGTGTATCTGCTCGGTCAGGGATACCTGTTTCATGAAGCTGCCAACACATAATTCTTGGGCTGAAGTTGTCTTCAGTTTGGAACTCACCTGGGAGTGACACATCAGAGGAGAAGCGATTTTTTACACACTAGGTGCTTCAGCCTCACCCTGTGAGTTTCCAAGGTCTACCACTTCATGGTTTATACTCCTTGCCCTGTGATGTCATGCCCTCCATGACGACTGATACAACACCTAACAACAACATAGAAGCTGTCAACACTAAACTCCCAAAATGGTGATGCCCATGATAAAAACAAAATTGCATTATGGGATAATTAAAACAATAAGTTACATAGGAAAAGCAAAAAATAAAAGCAATCATTGGATTCCTGTGTCTGTAAAAGCCCATATCAATATAACTATTAGAGCATCAGGGCCCAATTAAAAAAATTAGAAATGAGGCAAATAGGAATATGCGGTATACTGGTACTGGAAAAGTACAGAAAAATCCAAATTTTAAAGTGCTACAATAGCACCATTTCAGGATTTCCAGTGTCAACTTTCCTTTTAATCTAAACTTCCTCCTTCCCTTCCCTTGACACTCGGTGAGATCTTAACTTCATGGGAACCAAATGGCTTTGTCTCCATTGGGACTGCATGGGAGAATCACTGCCTTATGATTGGGCTTTGATGGCTGTCAAGAGGAAAGCTGTGCATATCACAGTGCAATGGCATGGCACACCAGGGAGGCAAGCAATTGTGTGGTGCAGCATGGAGGCTGCAGTAAGACGGGGTGTGGAAGTTGCCCATTATTTGCTTTGGAACCGGTGCTGAGGTCTGCAAGCTGGTATTGAGACCAAAATCAAAACTTTAGCACCAGTCCAACACTAGAGTCAAATCATGCTAACCCTAACTGTAAACCTAACATAACAGTGTAATGCTTAGTTTTAAACTTAATAGCAAAGATATAGCGTGACCGCGATTACATCGAGAACCATGTAACATTCACATCAAGTGATGAGCAACATGCAGAAGCCACATTATCAAGATGATAGTGCCCATAAATATGCAAAGTATCGATAAGGTGACATCTCCAAACTAACAATAAAAAATAAAATAATTAAAATAAACATTAGCAATGCATTCAAAACATGTTGAATATATTCATTAACACTAGGGGGCTTCGTAAACTCCTTCCCCTCCTCCCCCCGCCAGCTCAGTGCGCCATTGTGAAGAGGGGGGCTGAAGGAACCCCAAGGAGACACAGCCGCTCCTCTGAAACCCCTCTTAACCGCTGATACAATGGGAAACAAATACAGTTGTTTTTTTACCTCCTCTTTGCTCAATTGGCTGCTGGCTTGCTGCTGCTACCATGCCGCATGATCTGCATCTCGCATGGCACTTCGAACGTTTAAAAGCCTGTACAGCAGCTGTCATTTTGTCTCACTGCCTTGTCTCTCTCTTGTCCCCCAGACACCCTCAAACACTATTTGATCTCTTTTTGCTGTTCCGTTATTATATTATACTAGCCGAAGCCCGCCGTAGCATATGGCGGTGTAAGAATAGGAACGGAAAATGGTGAGAAAGGAATTCAGTATAACAAAGGTTTAGGAAACCACCGTCGCAGTATAACGAAAATAGCAAGGAGCGAAACCAATGCCAATGGTCGAGAGAGTACCTTCCTGTAGCAGGCTATGGAAAACATAGACATATATAGATAGACGCCGCATTCACTGTGTTGCCCAGTCGACATGATAAGTCAGCGCGTCCGCCCTATTCCGAGTGGTGAAAGTGGCATTTAAACTAATAGAAATGGAAACTGGGTTTTCTGATGAAAAAACAATAACATTTTAAACAGTATCGTTTACATACAACATATTTTGGTGAATCGTTTACATGCAATTATTTATATCCATTTATACACTAAATGCATGGTCTTAGAGTTAGTGGGCGGAGCTCTCTGTCTTGCGTGCGCTCTCTGTCTTGCTGCCCTTAGTTAGAGTTGGCGGGCGTGGCTCTGTGAGTTGGCGATCGTGGCTCTTTGTCTTGCGTGCGGTGTAAAGTCAATGTGGCTCAGAGGTGCATGTGGACTTTTGCACAGACGAAAGTGACTGAGGCTGTGTTTGGTAAGTTGTTGCGTGCCTCGAGAGCGACGCTGGACACGGGAGGATGGTTACAGTTGGCGTGCGTGGCTCTGTCGTGCATATCCCATGACGCGGTAGGAGGGTTAGAGTTGGCGGGCGGGGCTCTGTTAAGCGTATCTCATGGTCTTAGAGTTGGCGGGCGGGGCTCTGTCTTGCTTGCGCTCACTGTCTTGCGTGCCCTCAGTGTCTTGCGTGCCCTCAGTGTCTTGCGTGCCCTTAGTGAATTATATATATAGATTCCATTAATATTTCTCGTTTGTTTGTGCTAATGCGATCGTTACTCTCATTTTTTTGAGACTTTCGAACTTTCCTACTTCCTTTATACCTGCATGTGTATCACAGGACTTGCTTCCAAAGGTTGCAAGTATGATGTAACTTAACTGTCTCGCGGGACGTGAAAGTATCTCTCTGTCTCTCTTCAAAAGATCACGTTGCAAGATTTTTTTTAATAATAGAGAGATGTTCTTAATGACACCAGCTAAGCCTGTACATTGAGATTTCGATGTAATGTAGCAGTAGTGTTAATATTGTGACATGTATGAAGTACAATGAAATTCTTACTTGCGTGTCCAACCAATGTGCAACTTGTGTATGCTGTTTTGTTGTGTTGTTCCTTTCTTTCTTTATTATTTCTTCACCAGTTGTGCCAAAGGGCGGCACTGTGGTGCAGTGGTAGTGCTGCTGCCTTGCAGTAAGGAGACCAGGAGTTTGCATGTTCTCTCCGTGTCTGTGTGGGTTTTCTCCAGGTGTTCCGGTTTTCTCCCACACTCCAAAGACATGCAGGTTAGGTGAGTGGGTGATAATAAATTGGCCCTAATGTGTGGTTGGGGTGTGTGTGTGTGTTCATCCTGTGATGGACTGCCGCCCTATCCAGGGTTTGTTCCTGCCTTGCACCCTATTCTAACTGGGATAGGCACCAGGATTGCTCAGGACTAAATTGGTTGAAAAATGAAAAAAATGACAGTTATGCTAGCTGTCTAAGACAAGTTGAAATCTAAGTAATCAATGCAGACCTCACCATCAGGGTTTGCAATACACCATGCAGTGCGTATGTCTCTGTTATATACCATTTGCTTTGAGATTCGTAAAGACAGTGTTAATGTTTGTGATGCGCCATCTGTTGGAATGACAAATGCAATGCATTTTATTACTTAAATATTTGTGATGTGGGGCAACATGGTGGCGCAGTGGGTAGCGCTGCTGCCTTGCAGTTAGGAGACCCGGGTTCGCTTCCCGGGTCCTCCCTGCGTAGAGTTTGCATGTTCTTACCGTGTCTGCGTGGGTTTCCTCCCTGCGCTCCAGTTTCCTCCCACAGTCCAAAGATATGCAGGTTAGGTGCATTGGCGATTCTACATTGCCCCTAGTGTGTGTGTGTATGTGTGTGCGCCCTGAGTTGGGCTGGCGTCCTGCCCAGGATTTGTTTCCTGCCCTGTGTTGGCTGGGATTGGCTCTGGCAGACCTCCGTGACCCTGTAGTTAGGCTATAGTAGGTTGGATAATGGATGGATGGATGTTTGTGATGTGCCATCTGTTGGAATGGCAGACCAGACGGACACACAGACACTTCTCCTCTTCTTAAGGTGGATCTTTGCTGTGTGTTGCTGTTTGCTGATGACCGTCTCGGTTTCACCATTATCTATACTTACTGCTACTTTATGGCATTCTTTTCCAGTGGGCGTCACTGCAGCCTTCTTACTTTAAAGACGCACCAATTGCTGTGTGTTTAAAAAAACGAAGAGTCACTGGGGATAGAAAGCTAGTTATTAAAGCTATTTAATTTCTGTGTAAGGTTTTCATTTTGACTTTTTGCCTGCTTATTGATTTTGCCGTTTTGTTTCGTTCACCTGTTCAGTCAGTAGAACCCTCCTACGTTCAACGACTCTTTGACATCCCCTCTTAAAGGTTTCACTGCTGCTCATTTTAAAAGCAGGAACTATTTTAATAGATTTTGTTTTTATGGAAAATGATGGCCATTCCACACACGGCAGAAGCCCACTGTTCATATTTTAATAGCTGAATATTCTTAAATGTCTCACTTGAGGATTATTCAAATTCAGTGGAAAAAGAGAAAAAAACTGAAGATGTAACCTTGCCATGAGTTAGTTGGCAAATGTTTATGGATCTAATATAAAAAAGTTTTAATATATCCAATATGTATTTAGCGCTTCCATTCAATGTACGGATTTATTTATTATTTTAGTTTTTTGTTAACCTTTTAATTTATCACATAACATTATTCATCAATCGTGAAAGAAATAAACTCATTCGGGTGTGTGAGTGAAATGGCGAGTGTTTCTGTTTTGGTTTCTTTTATTCCTGAGCCCACCCAAGTGTATTGGAGCCACACTTTGTTAAAGTCCTGCCAGCAGTGCTGTCCGGTGTGACTTCATCTGAACGACTAAATAATCTGTTTGCTAACTGGCACTTTGTTTTCATTACTGCTGATCTGCCTGGTGTTTCTCCCAGAGCTCAGTGTTGCCTCAAGTGGATGACTTTTGGGGTCTGCCCTGTGACGGACACGTGTCCCACCTAAGACTGGCATGAAAAAAGTGAACAGAAAAAACTGATGGATAGTTGGACAAATCCTGGTGAAATGCCTTACTTGCACATGTTGGAATATTCTTTAATACAAATAAAACTTGTGCTATTTAAGTAGAAGTCAAGTAAATGATTTTACACAGCAAATCTTTGAACTGGACAAGAGGGTCAGAAAATGGTTGGACTAATGGATGAATGGATGGGTTGACCTTGCAATGTGAGCAATATGAAAATGTGCCACACAAAATACAATTTGAAATGAAGAACAATAGGAATTCTAGATCAAACTGTCTACCAATGAACCCATTTAATTTAATCAAAGGTGCTGGTAGCAAGGGCCAGAGCCTGTGCCAGAAACATTGGGCATTCGGCAGGGACCAAGCTTTGTTGGGTAAATTCATGGATAAGGCGCCAACTTAGTGTCGCCAAAAAAACAAACACAGACATTGAGAGAGCATGCAGGCTCCACATAAACTGTGACTGGCCTGGGAATCGAGGACACTGGAGCTGCGAGACAGCCGGAACTTGTCACTGTACCCCCACAGTCCTCAACTGCTTTGTGCAAAAAAGTGAGCCATCCTTTACTAGTAGCCTGCTGAATTTTAGCTGCAGATTTAGAATATCTCTGACAGAAATCTTTAGTCTCCTATTTCTTCTTCAGATTACAGTGCAGTTATTTATCTGGATCATTTACTGTAAGTGTAAAGTGTCAGGCTTAGGTCCTCTCCATTGTCCCATATTAGTCATGACAGACTTCATGTCCTCCCAGTTGACGTTCATCATTTTGTAGATTTTTCTTCAATTATTCTGTGCCGTTTGTTTCTAGACACATCCCCATCTGTCAAATGGTACCCACTGCACAGCAGTTGTCCACGTTTGTGATCTGGCCAGACAGATCCTGGGGTGTGTAACTGTGTCCTGTAATTTCCACAGAGGGTTGTGGTTTAAGGAACCTTTTCGGAATTCTGTGAAGTCGGGAGTCGTGTCCCTCGGGATCAGCACTGGAGCCACTGCTATTTTTAATCTACATACAGTCAGGTCCATGAGTATTTGGACAGTAACACAATTTTCATAATTTGGGCTCTGTATGCCACCATAATGGATTTGAAATGAGGCAAGTAAGATGAGATTGAAGTGTAGACTTTCAGCTTTAATTTAAAGAGTTTACCAAAATATTGTATGAGCCATTTAGGAATGACAGACATTTTCATAGATGACCCCTCTATTTTCAGGGGCTTCAAAGTATTTGGACAAACTAACGTAGTGATAAATATAATGATCCTTTTCAATATTTGGCTGAAATTCCTTTACACTCAGTGACTTCCTGAAGTCTGAAAGCCGTGGCCTTCTCCGAGTGCTGGGGGTCCTCCCTACAGATGCTTTGCTAGGCCTTTACTGCAGCTCTCTTCAGTTGCTGCTTATTTGTTGGACTTCCTGCCATCTCTTTTGTCTTCAGCTAGTGAAGTGCGTGTCCAATTGGGTTGAGATCAGTTGATTGCCTCAGCCAGTGAAGAATAATCCACTTCTTGGCCTTGAAAAGAACTCTGTGACTGTCCAAATACTTCTGGACCCGATTCGAATGATCAGGATAGGAATATAAACAGCTAGCTGGTTAAGTTTGCAGATGATGCCAAGCTAGGTGGACTGGCAGATAACCTAAAATGTGTTGAATCATTACATGGGAACTTGGACAACATGCAGGCTTGGGCAGATTTGTGGCAGATGAAATTTAATCTAAGTAAATGTAAAATTTTACACGCTGAAATTAAAATGTAGAGATTTATATACACAGTGGGTGGTCTGAAATTGAAATGACCTCTTATGAAACAAACGTGTGGACTCAGCACTATCAGCTTGCAGACAGTGGTCGGAAGCCATTAAGAAGGCTAACAGTATGTCAGGTTGTATAGTGCCTTGATGTGTGGAGTACAAGTCATAGGACGTTAAGCTCATGCTTTATAAAACACTGGTGAGGCCTCATCTGGAGTACTGTGGGCAGTTTGGGTCTCCAGGCTACAAAAAGGACATAGCAGAGCTAGAAAAGATCTAGAGAAGAGCGACTAGGCCGATACCAGGAGTGGAGAGGATGAGTTATGAGGGAAGATTAAAAGAGCTGAGCCTTTTCAGTTTAAGCAAAAGAAGATTAACTCTTTCAGGGCTGATGTCGACTTTTGTCAAAATTCAGGGGTAGAGGACAGTAATCATCTGTAAGCTGCGACAAAACTCGCCCTTATGTTTTAGTTTGACTCTCTTTGCTAGAAGGAATGTTATATAGCTTTGTTGATTTGACCTTGATTTCCTACGCGTGCATGAGTAGTGAAGACCAAACCACCTCTAAAATGGCATCGACATCTGGCGAGAGACCAAAGCGAATGCGCAAAGCAAAATACTCCATGGGCATTTTATGTAATTTCATTGATTAGGACTCTAACTTGTCAGACTCCAAGTTTGATACAAGTGATCTGGAGATGGACGAAAGTGACGTGCCAGCATCATCTGATCGGTCCCCTGCTGACTGTGGTGCTGAACACTTTTATGTAGCTGATGCGCCTACAGCAGCATTCGCCTTCGAGGACCACCACTTATTGCGTTACATTGCGACCACCACCAACCACCCACTTGCTGTGCGAAGACAGCCAGGCAGCAGGCCCACCGTGCATTCCTGCTGTGCCCCCATGCAGCCATTGCTGCCAAAGATGCCAAAAATGTGCCAACAGCAGCCGCGGCACGTAGCAATAGATGTTGTATGTTGATTTATGTGTGAAACAATTGCTTTGTGTGCTTCTCAGAAAATTGTGTTTTTTAGAAAAAATATTCAGCCCTCAAAGAGTTAAGAACAGACACGATTAAAGTGTTGAAAATTACGAAGGGAACTGATACACTACAGTAGACTGAGACTGTTACTCTAAAATGAGTTCATCAAGAACAGAGGGACACAGTCGAAAATTTGTTAAGGGTAAATTTTGCCGAAATGTTAGCAAGTTTTTCATCAAACAGACAGCCACAGACACATGGAATAAGCTGTCAAGTAGTGTGGTGGGCAGTAGGACTCTAGGAACATTCAAAACTCAACTTGACATTGTTTTTGAGGAATTAGGTGGATAGGACTGGCGAGCTTTGTTGGGCTGATTGGCCTGTTCTCATCAGAAGTCATTCTTAAGATATGCTACAGGAGAATCCCAGCACAAATTTCACACGAGCCTCCCAGCATCCTAATTATAGCAGATAAGGCGCAGCACTATAAGCTCAGCCACCTTCGCTTTTGTACACTTCAAGAAGAAAGCCGAACATCAGCCAGCTGAAGAAAATATACATACGTCGTATATATGCATTACTTTAAACATTTGCTTTTTCCACAGGAAACAAGGCCAAGATTTTAGAAACGGTGCCTGGCTCAATGGATTTTAAACAGAAGTCCAAAATCTGGCAGCCACTTCTTTTGGCAAACACCTATAAAGGGCAGTGCCATACTGCATAGCCTGCTACATTAATGCTTCTGTTAAACACTCAAGATGCGGGCATAATATGGGACTTGAGAGAGCTAAGCCTAGCAGCTGTTTTTTTTTTTTGCATGTTGGCCCGAGGTTAGTAAATCTGCTTTTCATTATAAGACTCAGCCAGTAAGGGGAATTTCAAAGGGCCTCACTGTGTATGTGTGCATGTGAGTGCTGGACGTGCTTTAGCAAGCAGGAATGAGGCCGCTGGGTAACGTGACATTATTATGGATGTGACGGCGAGGGTCAGAGGAGGTTTAAATGTCCCCTCCCAAAAATTCACTTACAGTTTATGAGACCTGCTCAATGGCAGTAATGATCCTAAACTACCGCAGTGTGAAGGAGTGGGGCTGTGTGAGCAAGTGTGACTGCAACTGCAGGACTTTCAATGAAAACGCAAACACTCATAAAATGAACCAAAATGTACTTGCCATTGGGGTTCAGATTTTGTAAACTTCCCCTGAGCTGGCTAATCCAAATAAACGTAAAAATCACATTTTTGTCTGTTTTTAATTTCTGTTTATTGAGCTTTCTTTACAAAGATGAAGGATTGAAAGTGAAGTAGACATCAAAGGGAAAATTCCAGAACAGAACGGTGACAGGAGTGTATAGGTGCGTTCCCACCGCAGAAACTTCCTTTTCAGGAATCAGTGAATGTGTAGGCCAGGGGTGGGCAAAGACAGTCCAGGAGGGCCGCAGTGGCTGCGAGTTTTTGTTCCAACTCAATGGCCTAATAAGAAGTGCTTATTGCTCAAGTGACACTTCTGCTTCATTTTAGTTCTCTCACTCGTTAAGATTTTGATCCCTTATTGCTTATTTTAGTCTTAAACAGCTGTATTCTCGGTTTTTAATGGCTCCTTATTAGCAATAAGATGCAAATGACAAAGGAAAGCAGAAGTTCTCCATTTAGCTCATTTCCATTTACACCTGTGTGTATGTATTGTGCACTATTTGGTGTAATTAAATATTTGGAAGGAAAACGAAGAGAAAAAAGTGAAGGACTGAGAAATACTCATCCGGTTTTAGACTTCAAATCATTTTTATGATATCCTTACAAAGGAGAAAAAGATCTAGGATATGAGAATGACCTGGCAGAGTTAAAGCACTAACAAGCCATGAAATTTAATTATTGGCAAGGACTGTTTTCTAATTAAGCAACTGGATTAGAACACAAACCTGCAGCCACTGCGGCCCTCCAGGGCTGACTTTGCCCACCTCTGGTGTAGGTCCTAGGCACCTTGAGGTCTCTGGCTATTTGTGTGTGGGCCGATGCACAACAAGAACTGTAACCCTAGGTGCGTTTGTGAGTTCACAGGGACCGCCCGACCCCAAACCCAAGTTATTGTGGTCCACCAGGGAGGCAGCCATGACAAGTGATCTGGCGTGGGACTTCAAGGAGGCATTTCCAGAGGATGCTGGTCTCTGGCCAAGAACAGCGTCCAACACACAATACCCTTTTCTGCCAGAACCACTTTTACTGTTGCGGTCTTGAATCTTAAATTTTTTCAATTTTTGACCACACTGCTTTATACTGTGTTTAATCCACAGCTCAATCAAGCATGTTCAGATTTTTTAATATTTTTAAAATTATTTTGGATGGATGAGTCCACTTCCTTTTGAATGTTGACATCCCCAAACACACTTTAAAGCCTGAATCTCACTATTCAGCTCCATCTTCATCATTAACTCTCCAAAGCCCATATTAGACTCTTAAAGTTACCAATTCTTTAATAACATTTTATGGTTTATTACTGGATTATGAGTGGTTCCTCGTTGAACTGTTGCTTGACAAAGCAAAATTTTATTCTGGGAAGGCTTCTTTCATATGAAGTTGGTTCTTTTTTTTCTTTGAAAAACGTCGTCTTATGTTGAAAAAATGAAAAATCTTTAATGTATGATAAGCTGCCTAGCAGGACATTAACCAAATAAGAAAACCTTGGCTTAACCTGTGTTAACATGTGCAGTGGGAGTCCCTTTAAAATCATGAACTGTTTGTATTTCATAAATCTGTTACTATCTGTTCATGGTTATTTACAGTATGGTGCCTGTTACAGATCGAAATAAATAAAGGTTGGATGGGTCTTTTGGGAACTAAAAATAGTTCCCCTATGGCATCGCTCTGAAGAACCACTCTGGCACCTTTATTTTTAAGATGTGTACTAACAGATTTGTAAGAAGGCCTCAATGCTTCAGGTCATCCAATCAGCACAATTCATCTCCTGAGCCCCACCCACGATAGCTCCTGGTTGCACGAAAAGTCCTTAACCTGGAGTAGGAGCTGAAAAAAACACCAGGAACAACCTATCAGGACCTGCAAACGGCCTGAGCTCCTGCGATGGGAATGCTACAAAACCAGACCGCCAAAAAAATTCCTGCAGTGGGAAAACACCTCATGTTTGAGTGTGCTGGGACAAAGTTTGCAAATCCACTCTTAACCTCCTTAGCATTACATTTTTTCTCAAAAAGACATGTAAAAAGCATTGCATTTTTGGCTGGAAAAATGACATTTTTATTAAATCTCTTCTTTCTACTGTAAAACATGTAAACCACTAAAAGTACAAAGTCAGAAGTATAGAAATATAATGATACAAATAATATTAATAATGATTAATAATAATAATAATAAGAAGAAGAAGAAGAAGAAGAACAGCACACTGCACACATACAGTACCAGATTCACCAAAATCACTTTCAGTTTTATTATCCGTTTCAATTACACTGCAGATTCACTGCTTACGAGATGCCATTATGAAGGTAGGAGAAGACATATCTACACTGTTGCTCGGGTAATGCTCAGGCCTGACACTTACACAAGACACGCCTATAATGTTGCCTGAGTAACGCTCCGTGCTAACACTGTTGGCACTTTTACAGCCCGAGTAGTCCTCAGGTCTTACACAAGACACGTCTATACCACTGCATAAGTGATGCTCGGGGCTAACCCTAAGAAGGTTAACTAATGTGTACATATATACTGTCACACACGTGCACATGCAAGGCAGCTAAAGAGCCTGAATGAGAGTAATTCCCCACCAGACCAGGGGGTGGCGGAGTGCACTGACTCTTTATCTCACTTCACTGCAGACCAGTTACGGGAAATTCCACCTGGCCCTGATGAAGCCACTTCCGGTTCCAGCCCCATTGATGACTTCACTTCCTCTGCTTGCCTTTAAAACTGCCATTTTGACCATCTCAGATCACTTCTGTTGTGGACTGTAATCTGTAATACATTTATTCAGCCAATTTTGCAGCCAGGAAACCAGTATACAGGTGGCTGCCCCAAATATATATACACTATACTGTATATATATGTATATATATATATATATATATATATATATATATATATATATATATAGTGAAGATCAGCCCGGACCATAGACAGACACCAGGACACACAGAAGTCCAAAACACACGCTGTTTTTATTGCCCCCTTAGCACACAGCACAGTGCCCCCAAACAGTCACAATTACTCAGTCCTTTTTTTTCTTTTCTTCTCTTTTCCTTCTCTTCTGCCACCCTCATTCCTCCACTCACAAGCTCTGTCCTCTGCCTCTTGACTTCAGCACCCTGAATGGAGTAAGGTGGCTCCTTTTATGTTATACCCGGATGTGCCCCAGGTGCTAGTTGATGACCTTCTTGCAGCACTTCCCAGTGTGGTGGAAGTGCTGCAGTCCATGGCTCTGGAATCATCCGGGCACCCCCTGGCGTTGGCCATGGACCCCAACAGGGATGAGCTTCTAATATCCAATCCCGTGGCCCCAATGCAAACCAGTGGGGCTGTCTCTCTCCCAGACCTTCTATCCTCCAGGCGTTCCAGCTGTGCAGGAGTCCTAGCCATCTGCCACAATACAAGGTGAGACACAAAAATAACCGGAATGGTAAAAATAAAAAAATGTATTGATGAATTACATCATTCTAAACATTGTCACCTTCTGTATACTCCCCCTCCCGATCTCAACACCGCTCCATGCGTATCTTCCATTGATTGAAACAGTGCTGGAAATCTTCTTGCTTGAACAGGCTTCAACAGGCTTGCTGTTTCTGTCTTCACTTCAGCACTTGAGTTCTGTGGGGTCTCACCTAAGACTCACATTCGTCATTTTATTTGCCCACACTAAAGCCTGAAAGTTCTGTTCACGAGATGGCAAGAATAAAATGAAATAAAATACACGGAGCACAGGTAACGATGTAGTGTGATCTGATTTTTAACCTGGAAGAGAAAATTTCAAAAAATAGGAATGTGTAAAGTCATCAATATTGTGGTGGGCTGGCGCCCTGTCTGGGGTTTGTTTCCAGCCTAGCGCCCTGTGTTGGCTGGGATTGGCTCCAGCAGACCCCCGTGACCCTGTAGTTAGGATATAGCGGGTTGGATAATGGATGGATGGACAGTCATCAATAAGAAAATTGTCACAGCTGCATTTTTTAAAATCAGGAATGACTTTTTAAATACTTCTTTTTTAACCTGTAATTGTTAAACAAAACCATTATTTATTTTTACTTTTTGCAAAAAGTCTTTATTTGGTTATGTTTTGACAATTTCCAAAACTGCAATTGTGATTGAGATTGAGATTGCTGAGATTGCAATGCAACACAAGGATGTCATCGACAAAGTGACACAAAAGAATATAAACTTCTACTTCTTTCGGCTGCTCCCGTTAGGGGTCGCCACAGCAGATCATCTTCATCCATATCTTTCTGTCCTCTGCATCTTGTTCTGTTACACCCATCACCTGCATGTCCTCTCTCACCACATCCATAAACCTCCTCTTAGGTCAGTAGGCTTTGCGCCCCAGAAACCAAGTTACCCGAACTATTCGATAACATTGCAGTAATTATTTACCGCTCTAATGCTGATCTTTCTGATCATAAAATAGATCAATATGATAGCAAATGACGAGAACAATTTCTAATTAACTGCAGAGTTACGGTATTTGAGGGTTCCTCTACAGCAGGGGTTGCCAACTCCGGTCCTGGAGGACCGCCATAGCTGCAGGTTTTCATTCTAACCCTTTTCTTAATGAGTTTCCTGTTTTTGCTGCTAATTACCTTCTTTTGAACTCATTTGAATTGATTTGCTCTTGACGACTCAGACCCCTTAATTGTTTCTTTTTCCTTAATTAGCAGCCAAATAATAATGAGATACAAAATAAACCAAAACAACTGGTGTCCATCATACAATATCTGAAAATAAAGGAAGATGAAGGTCTCAAGAATGTCGATCTGCTCAGGTCCCCAAAACATTTTAACAGAGCTCTTAGAAAAGAGAAAATCAACAATTGCAGAAATGTCTGCTAATGCACCACGAGAGCAGCAACAAGCCATGAAATTAAAGAACGGGTTTAAATAACAAAAAGAATCAGCACCTCATTAAGCAGCTGGTTGGAGTGAAACTGGTTGGAGTTTCAGGCCCTGACTTAGTTGGTCTTCTATTGGCTCACTCACTTCACATTTCATTATTGTTTGGGTGCCGTTTAAGGAAAGAAATGAAGCAATTCAGAGGAATGATGAAGGAATTCAGGGGAACAAATCTTTAAAAAAGCAACTTAATTAAAATTAATTAAAGAAGTTAATTAACAGCACAAACAGGGCACTCATTAAAAAAAAAAGGGTAAGAATGAAAACAATGCAGCCACAGTGGTCCTCCAGGACCGGAGTTGGGGACCCCTGTTCTAGAGTGCCTCTTTCTCTTGCACGATTTGGCTCAAAAAGAAATCAGCATAACAGGCTTAGGTTTTGAGTTTTCCGTTTTTCTGTCCAGACGTTTTAGCTCTAGACGGTCCTCAAGAAATTGGAACACACAGACACACACAGATACAGACACACATCCATCATCGAGATATCAGCGTTTTCGGTATCAGGGGACCCTAAAACGTCGAGATCCGTTGAAAACCGGAGATCGAAATTTTTGACAAATCTAAAACTTTCGCTCCTCTCCATTAGGTTATGGCGGGTGGGTGGGGGGAGCAAAGCAATAAATTTGAAAAAGGGGAAAAAAACTAATGCTAAACTCAAGAATCAGTGCAAAATGAGCAAAGAGCACGATACTGTAAGACTAATATTCTCACATAAAGCCGGCCATATGAAACCTTATACTGCATCCCAGTCATCCTCCTTGATGCGTAATTGTACTCCTGAATTAATACTGTAAACTGCAGTGTGCAAATTAAAAAGTATGAGAGGGCACTATAACAGACTTTTTCATTCTTTTTGAAGACTTACATATTTAACCTCCTCAGTGTTAACCCCACCTGGGCCAACTTATCAGCATCATAGGCCCCCGGGCAAAGTAGTGCACTGGGCCCCTAATTTGAAAGCAGAACAGAAACATACATAGGCATCAGGGGTCCCCGGCCAGTGCCCATTATGCCCATACATTAAGACGGCCCTGAGCATGACTTGGCCTTGGAATTCCATGCTGGTGCGGTGAACCACGAGTCACACTATGGGCGATGTATAATCATCTGCTTTACAGTGTTAAGCCTGAATAACACTCAGGACAGAATTATGCTGCCATCTAGTGGATGAGATAACATCATGCTGTTAAAAAACATTAATATTACTATACTTTTTGTCACTTTATGGTAACTTTGTAGTCTCCAAAGAAAATCACATATTGGCCAATGAAAATTCAGTTTTATAATGAACTGAAACCAAACTAAATTGAGCGATAGTGATGATAATGTAAAAATGGACAGTAGATGTTGACATGGATAGTGAAACTGACACATATGATGCTGTACGATTGAACCACCATGATATACAGTATGATACTGTGAATTTGGTACCATGTTGGGACAGTACTTGCAGCTGAGCAGTGAAAAGGCGACATAACTGTGATCGAGTGGAAGGACATCAAAGACATTAGCTCCCCAAGCAGTGTTCACAAACCACAATGAGGCAACTGTCAATGTTTGTGTCAAAGAAATGTGGAAGTCGCTTAGCCCTATGCTGTGCTAGCCTACAATAACTCATGCGAATCAGACATTGACATTGTACCCACTCATACTCAAGCAACTGTAAAAAGTTTATAAGAAATGTGCACAGAAAAATACACTTCTACTGCCCTGATAGCCACACCAGTCTGTGCGTTGGTGACCGTCTCAAAGTATATCACATGAAGGAAGGGTACTGAGTCTGCCTCAGTACAGCAGTGGGCACTACACTTACATTTTCTACTGTATTTATGTTGATATTTGGTATTTACACAATTCTGTCACACGTAATGACAATTTTTCTAGTTGAAAAAAATTCAGGGTTTTTGGTTTGTTTTTCCTGGGTTAAACATAATGTTAAGGAAGTTAAATAAAAATGCATTCAGATTGTCAACTGTTACTCGACTTTATGTGTGAACATCTCATTTGATGGCAGTATTGGCACTTCAGCTCAGCAGATGTCATCGTCAATGGGATGGGAGTTGACAACCCCAGAGAGATCCATTAAGCTGGTATCTAATTCTGAGGAGCCAGTGAGTTTATGGCTTCTCCATGTGTGGAATTTACAAGATGTTCCTGGTTCAGTGTCTTCAAAGCTGCTTCAATAGTAACATATACAGGTATGTGAATGTATTTTCCCTTTAGTGTGAAGGGTAAGTTCTGTCTCACCTTCACCCTCTGTAAATTGAGATGTGTGTAATGCTGTTCCAAAGGTGGGATGCAATATTTAAAAGCTCCAATTTCCAGCTGAAAGAGAATAAAGAGTGGAAATAAACTCCACCGTTTAAAGGTGCTGTGGGAGACCATATAGTGGAGCCTGGAGGATTTTACATATACTGATAGGATTTATGGTGGGCTTTGATGCTTCTTAATCAGTAAGGCTGAGTTCAACAAGGTCGTTCCCTTGGATTGATTAAGAAGTCAAACTTTCAGCTGCTGAGGAGGTACTGCAAAGATTCCAATAGTCGAGGCTGATCTTATCACCTCGCTACTCTTTGGGTAAAAACTATAGCATTCATGTTTATAGAGAGCACAGCCTGCCCAATCCATTTTTGTAATAGATGATGTATCTGTTTGTGCATGTCGGCTTCTATGAACGTGATGTGTGGTTGTTTGTTATAAATGTTTTGTTAATGTAAAGTTTCAGGTTTTTGCTTTGCGCTCTCCCCGACAATAACCTATCATCTATCAAAGCAAGAGCTTTAGATTCGTCAAAAATTTCGATCTTCAGTTTTCGACAGATCTCGATGTTTTAGGGTCCCCTGATGCTGAAAACATCGATATCTTGATAATGGGTGTGTGTCTATGTGTCACAGTTTCTTGAGGACCATTTACACTTAAAATGGATGAACAGAAAAACACCAAACTCGAAACTTAAGCCTGTTATGAGATGACGATGAGCTGATTAGTTTTTGAGCCAAATCGTGCGCGAGAAAGAGGCACCCTAGGGGAACCCGCAAATTAATTTATTGATAATATCTTGAGAAGTATGGAAAAAAAGCATAATTCTGCATTTGTGTTTTTTTTTTTGTCAATTGCTATTGTAAATAAACTATTTTATGATCAGAAAGATCAGCATCAGAGTGGTAAATGATTACTGAAATGTTATAGAACAGTTTGGGTAACCTGTTTCTTAGGCCACAAAGCCTACTGATGTTCACCTCCAAATTTGTTTTTGTCTTATTTAAACTGTGCAATATTTTCATTATTCTGTTCAAGTTGCATTTCTGTTAGTTGCTTTTTAATTACCTATTGCGTGTTTTTTGTTTCTTTCATTAGTTTCATTTCCTCCCTTCTTTGTTATATTATTTAGATAATTTGTGAATTGTTAACTTGGGGGGCCCGACCCAGATTAGGAAACTGCCACCCTCAGGTGCTGTCGCTGGCTACTGCCTGACGACTGAGACTCAGTGGCTTTAATCTGCTGTTGTGCTCTTCTGCTCCCGTATACTTTACTTTTGTTTAGCAGTCATTTTGATCATTGAGTTTTGCATCTAGTATTTAGGAGCTGGCTTTTGTATTTTTGCCTTGTAATTTAGACATATTTAGTCTTGGCTATTGCCTGTATTTGTTTCATTGTATTTTGGGTTTAGTTTTGAATTTTGAAATTAAATTTACATTTTTGACTTCCTATTTTGTGTATTGAATTTTAGATTTATTTTTATACTTTTGTGTTATTGTTAATTACTTTTTCCTTTAGAATCTTCCAGCACTGTTATTGTTTTCTTATTTTTTTTGGATTTGATAAAATACCTTTCTATCATCCAGTGTTGTTGTGGCTCTGATGTTTCCCTCCACGCATGTGGCAAATCAGAACATTTTGAATGTGACGCATTACTAGTGATGAGCAAAACAGCCGAGTCTCGATTCCCATATGGTTTTGCAAAACAGACAAAATATCTTTTTTTAGGTGATTTTGCAATTGTAACACACAAAGCTCACT
The DNA here is from genome assembly GCA_026402145.1 of Polypterus bichir lapradei. Classification (NCBI taxonomy): domain Eukaryota; kingdom Metazoa; phylum Chordata; class Cladistia; order Polypteriformes; family Polypteridae; genus Polypterus; species Polypterus bichir. The sequence continues at coordinate 69,211,893 of JANRMT010062837.1, forward strand.
GAAAAGAGTTTTTTGAGTTAATATAAGAAATACTATATTGATCCCTAAAGCCTTGCTAATACTTCTCAAATTACCTGTGTTATTTTCCACAGCTACATAATACAGATGAATGGCTTACAGTGTATGTATGTCTCTTAATAACATCTAACCCTAACCCTAACCATCTTAATAAAAATGTGAGATGGTTTATATTTTCCACACAAAGACTCCCCCAAATGCACCATTACTGAGTTTTGCCAACTGGTCCCTCTCTACTGTACCTCACCACGTTGCCTTTTACTCTTTCTCTCTCTTCTGGTTTCTTGATTCCTGCAGCAGAGCTTGGAAGTATGCACACTTCATGCACTGTAGAGCTTTGAGTTTCTTTTCTGTCTCTGGTGCATATATAAATGTAAAGAATTATTATTATTATCTTTAGGACTGTGACTGCCAAGATTGTACCAGTAGAATCACCACAACACATGGCTGACAGCTTGTTTTGTTGAGAAAATGTTCACGAAAGGCACTGGTGGACAAAGAAATGTCCAGCTACTGTCCCTAAGCTTATTAACCTTGTTGTACTTGTACGCCTTGCAATACTCTTAACAAGGGATGTCTCCAACTGAAAGGATTTTACGTGTTGATATGTTAGCATTGGCAGGCTGCACACCGCCGAGAGCACGGAAGACAACCTGCTCATAGATTACCTCCACTGTGACGACTGAACCTGAATGAGCAGATCACAGCCTGCTCCAGGGAAAAGATTGGATGTTTGACTTATTGGATCCTACAGAACCAGATAAGTATCTCAGTCCCTCATCCTAGAAAACCATCAAGCCCAGCTATGGCTAGCGTCAAAATAAATCACAAGGTAGTTTCAGTGAGATAATGCCAAGTTTGATTTAACGTTTTGAACCTTAAATTTATTTGCAGAGAAACCAGACATATCAAAAACTAGAAGTTAAAATAATCTATACAGCAAGCATCGCATCAGATAGTTTGTTTGTCTTTTTAGCTGTTGTAGTCTTTATCTTCTAATCCAGTTGAGGTGTTCCTTTAAAGTGCAAGACACTGCAAAGTTTTTTTCCACTTATGCCAATTATGATGCATGTGAACACTGGCATGCTATTGCAGGTAGTTAGCGTGACTATGATGTTGAAGAAGTGCTTCCAAATCCTCTCCTTTATAGGGTGCTTTGGTGGCTACTGGTTGCATTAGCTTAAATAGAACAGCTGATCATTTCCAGTGGTCTTGCTACTTGTCAGTGAAGCAACTTTCAGCTAAATACAAAAACATGTGGACGAAAAGGTCCTAAGCACTTAGTTCATCCCTTCTTACAAGCATGAGCGCACTGGTTAGTTTATCCAAGCATTCAATCGAATAGTTACGACACTATGTTTGTATTTACACTATTTTAGTATATGTGCTTCCTGACCTATCCTTCTGTCCAAAACAACATTGCCTGTTAAACTCATGTGCAAATACACATAATCAAAAATGAATGCTAGCTCTACAATACACTTTACGCAATTCTGCATCTAATCTAAATAATCAAATATTCCATGCACAAATTAAATATTACCAGTTTTACTTAACAAAATGTAAAAAGCAATATTTTTTCACCCCAATGTAGTATGGCAAGCCAATGATAATTTGGCAAAATGTAGAGCTCAACAAATTACCTACACGTGACAGGAAATAAGTCAGGTGATTTTTTTTACCAGAGGTCTTTATTTAAACCAGGGGTGTCAAACTCTGGTCCTGGTGGGCCGCAGTGGCTGCAGGTTTTCATTCTAACCATCTTCTTAATTAGTGACCAGTTTTTGCTGCTAATTAACCTCTTTTGCCTGAGTTTTAATTAACTTGACTTGGCTTACGTCCTGGGTGTACTCTGCTTGGAGTTTGGAGGTTTTCCTGGTGGGTTTCCTTGGCGTGCTGTGGTTTCCTTCCAAAAGCTTTTAGGTTAGGGGATTTGGTGATGCTAAATTGACGCTGCTAGTGTACGTCCATCCAGATATTTGAGAATTTGCTAATTTACACTCATTCTAATTTTCTTGATGCATGTCTAGCGGAGATGTAGAACTCTCCTGTTACTTTCACACGTGTGCAGCACTGCAGGTCAAATCAGCAGTCACTTATAGACAGTGTTGTGCAAGTTCACACCTCAAAAGAACGCGCTCAAAGTTCAGTTTACACAAATTAAAATGAATAAATTCATGTTCATACTTCACCATTTCAATTTTGAACTAGTTCATGTTCAGTTCATTTTGCATTAAATGACCCGTGAGTTTACTTTTTTCAATTTTTCATGCCTTATATTAAGCTATTACAGTGTTCTTGAATAAAATACAATAATTATGAAGCCTTTTTTATTTAAATACACTTTATTGAGTAATACCCAACAACAAACACGTCTAACCATATATGCGAATATCCTCTCGGTCAAAAAAGAAATGAAATACAGTAGAGTCTCGCTTATCTATACTAATAAAAGGCAAAGCCCTCACTCACTCACTGACTGACTGACTGACTGACTCATCACTAATTCTCCAACTTCCCGTGTAGGTAGAAGGCTGAAATTTGGCAGGCTCATTCCTTACAGCTTACTTACAAAAGTTGGGCAGGTTTCATTTCGAAATTCTACGCATAATGGTCATAACTAGAAGCTATTTTTCTCCATTTACTGTAATGGACTACAGCTGTAGGGGCGGAGTTTCGTATGACATCATCACGCCTCTCACGTAATCACGCATTACGTAGAAAGCCAGGAAGAGCTACAAAACGCGCTTTAGAAAACATGCATTATATAATTAAGAAGGCAGTGAAACAATTAGAAGCGAGCGAGTGACATATAAAACCATATTCAGCGGCTCACGTGAACTGACGCAGTGCGCAGACAAAAAGTAACAGTTCCAAAGAGTGCTGAACAAAAACCGAATTACACTGCTACGCTCAAATAGATAAACCACACGCCGTGGCGCGATAGTAAAGCATTCACCTGTAGCGCCGAGGTTCGATTCCCGAGAGGGGATGCACTAAGTATGTACGCGCGCTTCTCGATTTATTTTAACCTCGCATCCCCTTAGTTTGAGACGTATGAAAACGCATGCGGTTAACGCAGAAAGACAGATCACCTATTCACCTATTGAAGCTTCATGAATAATGGATACTTTATTCTCGATCAATGATTGTTTTGGTAAAGCCATACTCAGTGTATTCATTAGATGAACGGTAAAAAAGTAAGAGCGAGGGGACGGTAACTTACTGAAGCACACAAGCAAAACCACAATAGCACG